>JAOPUD010000009.1:4273680-4285213 GCA_027122715.1 Trisopterus minutus
GTGTGTGTGTGTGTGTGTGTGTGTGTGTGTGTGTGTGTGTGTGTGTGTGTGTGTGTGTGTGTGTGTGTGTGTTTCTCCTCCAAGGCCTCTTTAATACAGTTACGATTTTATCCATTTTAAGTTTGCAGTACTAAAACCTTGGCCTGGACATGAATTAGTTTATCTCCCATTTTGTGCTACAACTGTTAAAGTGAGAATGGTCTCTCGTTTGTTGCCTAATGATGAACCTATTTGTAAGTGATGAAGCTCAACACATTTGAATACTTCATGCGAAATTATTTACACAAGCCATTTCATGTGCTGCCCCACCTTTTTTTATTTTTTAATCTCCTTTCGTGTTTTGTTACTTCAATATCACCAGATGTTGATAAGTTCACCTCTATTCTTCATTATATGCTCCAATAAAACAATAATAAAAGTTCACTCACTCAAAATAAATGTGTCGCTGATGTTTGTATGGCCTACCATGTGAAAATGTTAATAGATTTAGTATGCATGCATGCAATGCCAATCTTGGTTGTAGATAAATATACTCCCAGCTGAAATGCAGGCTACTGGGTTTGATTCCCACTATGCTCAGTCTACCTGTAGGCATCCTTGACCAAGACATGACACCTGCCTGCTTCTTTATTCAGTTCAGTGTTTTCAGTTTATTCATATTTCATCTGAATTAACTGCAAGGTGCTTTAGATCTAAATGTCTGCTGAACCCCCTCAATTATTCAGGTGTGCCACCAGTGATCTTAAAGCCCCGGATTGGAATTCGAGCATTTTAGAATATTCAAATTGGCCATTTTCTGTGGGGCTATCTAGATGTGGTTGTTGAGTTTAACAGCCGTGAGCAGCAAATGGTAAGCAGGGTAATAAGGTAACATCTTTGAAATACGACCTTCGCCATCAGCCGGGTTACACTGTTTAAATATAACTCGGAACCCCAGTCCCTCTGCCGCTGGACAATACAGTATGAGGAAGAAAAATAAAATAAAAATGTTGCTGTTCTTCTGATTCCGTTTTTTAAATCATTGTTACGCGATTGTCTCCTTTTACAGAAAGTTGACCTATTATAACTTCCAAGTCTTGTATCCAGGACGTCTTTTTGCTTATTTGTCAAAAATATCACCGACATGCTTATTATTGGCCACTCTAATAAATTATTCGCCAGAGCATAACATAAAGTCTAGGAAACTTTCTAGTCAATATTTTAAATGTTATATATTTTATATAATAATAATAATAATATCAAATACATATATAATAATAATAATAATATTTTATATTTTAAATACTACTACTTATAATATAATAATAATAATACTTTCTCCCATCATGTGCGGAGCATTCCAGGAGTGGGACGAGCTGATTTGACGCATTAACGTGCAGCGGCTCTCGACGCTGTCAGTGTGAGTTTAGGGGAGGTAAACAAGATGGCGACAACTTGAACCAGCGAGAGTACCATGGGAGAGACAAAAAAACACACAGTATTAGCCTTATCTCATTCTGCAATGAGAGAACCCGCCACGTCAAACACGTAAACAAAGTAAACAAGCCAAACGCGAAAGAAACAATCGGCGACCACCGGGACGAGATTTCCACGGATTAAGGTGAGATGTGTGCTCCTGTGTGTGACTCCGGTTAGCATGTCAGCTAGCCACCTAGCTCCTGCTCTTGCTAGCAGCGACCCGCAATTGGAAATTCGAGCAAGCTAAGCTCGCAGCTGCTCAACGCGTTTAGGTTAACCTGTGTGCAGCTTGGTTCAGCAGGCTGCCTCCTCGATCCCAATTGAACGATGATAACGCCTAAAGTCTGGAGTTATCGCTGCTCATTCCTGGTAACCCGGAATGACTGAGCTTTGACGTCTTTTCTAAACTCGGGGGGGGTCGGGGAAGCTGCGCCGACGCCGAGGTTAGCCGCCGCCGCCGGCCACCAAAGTTGCCCCCGATGCTAGCGCACCATCCCCACCACTCGACTTGTATGTGACGACGTTGCCTTGGATCGTTTTGTGTGATTTTTCTTTTTTTTAATAGTGTCATTTAACCCTGCTGTCGGGATCATTGTTTCGATTTAAGGACGATTGCGTTGCTGTTTGTGTGCAAAGTTCACCCGAGAAAAGGTAGCAATGTTGCCATTTCATTCAAGCCAACCGTGAGCTAACATGCTAACGAGCTTGGACCGGTGTACACAAAATAGATTTCCCAACCGTGGCAAGCAGCTTTAGACATACGAGGCCACACCGCCTTCTGCTTTTTTTGTTTACGAAGTATTTGACAATGCAAAACTGAAAGGTAGTAAATTATATGAACAGACCCAGAAACTGAAACGCCAACACTGTCTTGCATGGCTATTTGGTAGCGACATATATCTATAAATGATGTGCTAAAATCTTGTCATTGTTTTTCTAGGCACCAGGAAGAACGGGTAACCTGAGACTGGCCGCTTATACCACCACGTTTGACTGGATTTGTCGCATGTGTTGGGTGATTAAACCTATGAGGCTCAACTCGATATTTTGACACCCGTGTTCCGGAGAGAGCGGGAGTGCATTGAAACACAACCCGACATGTTGTGTTGTATGGCTTTGGAGCAGTACTCGCTGCCCATGCCGAACATGTTGTCGCGTTAGTTGCAAGTGGAGACGACCGCGGACTTAAACAGAGCAATTATCGAGTGACATTGTGCCCTGTTTTTGCTCAGCTCACTTGCATTGTTTATGTATGAATACCGTGACATTACCACAGCAGGCAGAATTATTCTTCTCCAAGAAACACTTAACACTAAATTTGGTCTACAGTTTCTTAGCTGAACAATCCAGAAACTCCTCCATGAGTCAATGTTACTCATTTGTTTACAAATAAGATTGAACCCTGCATCCTCCCTTAATACTCAGGCCTTGCCATTACACACTCTCCACCCAGTATTTAAAAAAAAAACGGTCTTGCATGCTAGCCTGTGGAACAGAACATAGCCGACTCAGAGATGAAAGGTAACCAGTGGATTACTCAACGTCACAACAATCTGAATAATTTGTAAAGGAGGAACCAGAACCTGGGGGCAACAGCTAGGACTGGCCGGCATTACTTCCTGCGCTTGTCTAGTGGTGTTGTCCTTTACATGCTCTTCAGCTCAATAGGAATAAAATATAACCTATTGGCCTATTCATCATGAGTGCTGGGGAGCTGCACCATCTGGACTACCACCTTACTGAACACGAACTGATGGGGATGGACACTTTCATCCACCGCATTGACTCGACCGAGGTGATCTACCAGCCGCGCAGGAAGAGGGCGAAGCTGATTGGGAAGTATTTGATGGGGGACCTGCTGGGGGAGGGGTCGTACGGAAAAGTAAAGGAGATGCTGGACTCTGAGACGCTGTGTCGCAGGGCTGTCAAGATACTGAAGAAGAAGAAGCTGCGGAGGATTCCAAACGGAGAAGCCAATGTGAAAAAGTAGGTGGTTCTGTGTTTCTCTTTTTGCTGAACTATTTGCTGAACTTTTCCTCTTTTACTTATCAATGTTTTGTTAACTTGTCATTACTGTGGAAAAGCATTGATTTATTAGTGCAGTTCTCAAACCACTCAAGATACTAAAGGGTACAGGATCTGGAACATGTTGATTGACTCACATTGTCAGGCTAAGTCCAAACTTATACCAGGCTACAATACAATGCTCAATGATGTGACCGTGAAGGCAAACAGATAGATGTGGGAATTACAAAGTATTTCATGCAGAAAGATGGTAATTCTGCGTGAGTGTAACTATGATGGTCTCCTGGAATTGAAGAGACAAACAAACAACAACATATTCCCATTGGCCACACCCAAGTATTTGTTAATCTGAATACTATACAATGTACTTTCTTTGCGTTTGCAAATACCATTTAGTGTTTTTCATCTCCCCTGCCGTGTTCTTCACTATTTTATTGCAGATTTATCAATTACTTGATAATATGGCTGATGTGCATCTATCTAATTGACTCAACGGTGTCCCCACTTTTTATTGGTGCTTTTAATCACACATCTTTGGTTAAATATTCTTCAGGTTTTCGCTGCGGGCCTGTGCTAAATACAGAAGAAGCTCTAGCAACTGTCAATTGAGTTCACGCTGAGAGAATGGAGATCTTTGATGTTTTGTAGGCTGCAGTTGCTCAACCACTAGAAACAATTCTCCCTGCACTACATGGGTAGTGGGGAAGTGTGTATTTCTCGGGTCCCTTTCTTTCATTCAAATATGATGGCAAATTAATTTCGATGTGCTTTAACTAAATACCATTGGTATCTATTACACATCTTTTACTGTACTGGTTAGGAACTTATGTTTTTCTAGCTTCATATGTTTCTACTGACTATCTTGTCCTACATCTGAGACGGTTCAGATGTCCCACCCCGCCGAGGCCCACATGGGTAACGGACCATCCCCAACATCTCCTACTTATGACGCCTCTGAATTTGACATGCTCACACTCTTAGTACGACCTTTAAACAACAGCGGGCAATTTATTGCGATAGCAAGCTACTATGGGATGTAAGCGGTATATTCAGCAATTACAAGCTAGGCTCGAACTCTGAACTGGCAAAACGTCTGCAAGGCTTTGGGTGCCTTTGGATCAGGGAGCCGTTGTTTCAGTGTTGGTGCAGGAGTTGTTTCCATTTTGCTGAGTGGGGGAATCCTTCCAGCGGGGGTACTTACTGAAGGCAAACAGGGTCATTTGAACCAGGAGACTGCAGAAGGACTGCAGCAAGCGCAATGCTCCTCTGTGTCTGTACAAATAGTAAGGGACTTTGTAATCGGTTGGTGTTTTACTGTGCAATCTGCCCGGATTTTCATATTTTCTTCTTGATTGGAAGGCAAATGGAACCTTTTTTAGACATAGAAGAGGGGTGAGATATGTTTTTGTGCTTTTGTGTATAAGTGAATGCATTCCTATGCTAGTGCGTCCATATAACAGGAATACATTTATAATGTGAGAAGGTATTTACAGTGTATCACATTTCTCTGTTTGGCCCCTGTCCCAAGCCTCACATTGTAAAAAGACAAAAGAGCAAAGGGAAAAGTTGGCCTGACACTAAATTACTCCAAGGTTGAAAATCATATTCATTCCTATATTCGTTTTTTTTACAGATTACCTATTGCCATCTGGGAGTTGAAACAAGAACGTTTTAAACCAAGGGTTGTTAAATATTTGTTCCATGTTTCCATCATTTCTCATGTGCCAATGTTGATTTTCTTGTTATTTTGCTATTAAAGACAACTATATTTGATATGAAGATTCATTCGTTTATCTCAGCAATATAGTTGGCTGACCGTTGAAACGATTCTTCCTTAATCTGCCGATTAACTACTTTTAATGAACTACCTTAACTATAATTCGTCATTTTGATATATAATTTATTGTTCCTTTTCTCCAACTGAATAAAATTCAAGAAATACATTTCCAGTCGGCTCTTTTGCTGCAATTACATGGGACTGTGTCTGTTTTCCACATGGACTCTTCCCACATCTTGGCGAGGACAGGTGCTTTGGGGTGAACTCCGGCAATTCCCGACTTTACTCGAGTAACTCCGAGGCTGTGCAGAACCTGACATATTCGGGACATCTTCGGAATAGTGAAGCCCAGTAGTCAAGTGCTGCTCTTGGGGGGCGAGGTTCGAGGGAGGGAGTCAGAAGGACACTAGAAGAAGTAGCATCCACCGCGTTTTCGAACCTTAACGATATCCTCCGACATCGCAATTAAGACGCACACGTCAAAGTGGGCTTTTAAAGGTAGGTAAGCTCGCCTGTGCTTTTGCTGTGCATGGATGTGTGTGTAACGGTGAATCTCGACGGTCTCTGGCGCTCGACGGGTTAAATTTTGCAGTTTTTGGTGGGCGCGCTCGCCGGCTCCCCAGACCTACAGCAGACAGACCAGAATGTGCGTCTGGTTTAAGCGAAAAACAAGAAAGACGTCGGGAATTTAAGGCACCGAATTGACCGAATGAAAGTGTTGCCCGCGGTTGTTTGCGGGAGCGGTGATGATCGAAATGGTCTAGTGCAGTCTAGCATAACTTGAAGTGATTTTACATTCAAACGTTATTTTCTAAAGTAAGTGTTTTCTAGTCTAACACATAGGCCTACAGTAGGCCTATAGGATAATGCATGCAATATGACCTGCTATCATTTCATTACGATGGACGATAACCGCGAAGACTGACATTTGAATAGGTGTGATTAGGATGAGCCTATGTTTAATTAATGTCGTGTAGGCTATTCGCCTATAGCGTTATTATCACCAGCTGCGTCTTAAACCAATTAAGAGTTTTAACTGCAGATTGAACCCGACACGCGGTGATGAATAGCGCCCGGGAAAATAACATTCCAGCACCGCGAAGCGTACGTGTGACATTGTTGGTCCTCGATCCTCCTCACTACAGCATCAGTGTGGTGGGACGCTGGCTCGGGGCGGACGGTGGGCTGTGTCGCCCCCGCCTGCAGTACGCATTATGACACACATAGGTAGCAGCAGCACCGGCACATGGATGGAGATACATGCGATGCAGGCCTCGGGACGTGGTACTTCGTCGATACTCGCTGCTCCGATGATGTCGGCATACTTTTTCCCATGTATATACGTATATATATATAGGCCTATATATAAAAAAAATTAATACAGGCCACCAGAAAAATAATATTCTTGCTGTTTTTTTTCATTGCTCTGCATCGCTCCGGTTTTGTGCAGTCGTGTCAATAAATGTGAGAGGTGCAAGCGTTGTGGAGGGTAGACGTGTAGTAACATTACAATAGTGCATTTTGCAGTGGGCCCCGTATGGTTCATCATATGGGATCCTGTCTTTGGAATTTGGATTTGCTTCGGTACTTCTAATTGCTGGGGTTTCCAAACCTCCTGAACGGCTGCATCAGCCAGTTCACCAGCGCTGCTCACAGACGATGAGCAGACCACTGGTGTTAAGACGATGAGTTTGGATTTTTGCTTTCAGACATCTGAATCTGCAACCGTAAAATAAGAAGCACACACACACGCACACACACACACACGCGCACACGCACACATACAAGCTGCATTACAATTCTTGCAACGGCATCATATTTTTGGTGTGTGGAAGCCTGCGATGTTCTGGGCAGTGTACCTGAAGTAAGCACCCGCCCACGAATGACCGCTGCCCTGCTCCTGTTGTTGTTTTTACCGCTCATGATTTATAAATGTCTAATGTGGCTAGAAGAGGCTGGGCAGGCTTTCTACTCCGTGTGTGTGTGTGTGTGTGTGTGTGTGTGTGTGTGTGTGTGTTGTTAATGTAATGTGTGTCTTGTCTATGGCTCACTTCCCAAACGTTCATCCTTGTTGTCAAGGTGACTCTTATCCTCTGATCCATCTCACTGTTAAGGGACACGTCCGTAAAGCAAACACAACATAAAGTCAAAAGAAAGGAAACATAATCTTCATCCAGGGATACAAAGCCATCCTTGTGAGAGTCCCCACATCTGCAGTCACCGAAGGCTTTTCCGCCTCTTTAAAGTGTCGCACAAAGGCCAGTCTGTCCCCTCTGGTGAGCAGGAAGTCTGGGGGTAAGAACGGACACAGGCATAGGCTTTGATTTGGGAGTGGGATGCACTTGCTTAGGATGGCTTATGTAAGCCAGGGGAGAGGAGAGGAGAGGATGGAGGCACGAGACCTGAGAGACAGAGAGGCAGACAGAGATGCCATGGAAGGAGAAGGGGAAGGGGAGAAAGAGGCGTGTGTGTGTGTGTGTGTGTGTGTGTGTGTGTGTGTGTGTGTGTGTGTGTGTGTGTAGAGCTGCTAAGAGATTCTCACATGCGGGTAGGAAAGCGTTATCTGAGGTGTGATTCAGTAGCTGGAACCAGCTCAGCGTAACGGTCGAGGTATACTTTGATGCTGAAGGGGTACACGTTTGCTAGCTAGGAATCAATGGAATAGGATGACAGAGTGAGTCACGTAGATTAAAGAGGGAACGTGTGTGTACAAGAGTGCTGTGTAACACAGACCAGATGGGACGTATTTGTCTGTGTACCCTTTAGGGACGTGCTTTTCAGCCTTAAGGACATTAAGAAATGGGCAGTCTTGCACCGTGTGTATGTGTGCGTGTGTCTGTTTGACGTGTGTGTGTGTGTCCTGTGCAATGCTTGTTCAGTAAAGAGAGCCAAACGCATTCTTGTTTTCCCAAAATTACAAACAGTCTCTACTCTCCCCTTTCTCTCATGCAAGCCGATTCCCACCATTATAGTCCGATCGCTGCTGTACTTAAAACGATTGTTGCCCCCCATAGACCTCCATGTGTTTCACAGCAGACACATGGAGGAGCTGTCAGGTAATGATAGCGCTGATTCTGCATCCTCTATTCCTGAATTTCCCTTTGGGGACTAATAAAGTGTTATCCTATATTTTATCACCTTTAAAAACAGCATTTCCAAGAATAGCCTAAAGGAGATTTAAAGTCAGATGAACGCGTAAAGAGATTGTTATTTGAGCTAGCCTATAGATTATTGTCACAAGGGAGGGGGGGGGGGGCTGGGTTCTGCAGGCCACCAGAGGACCCGGGCAATATGCTGGGATGCAGCTTTATTCTCTCACTGAAGCCTGCTCTCTGCTACCCAGTGTGTAGCAGGAGCAACAGAGCAGAACAGAGAGGAAGAGATGGAGAGTGCAGAAGGGCTGGCCGTTAGTGAGTCTGAGTGGTGAACCAAGCGCAGTTGTCAGTTTAAGACCGAGGTGAAATGCTAATTCTACTCATTAAATAATGTAGAGCTAAAAGCCCCCCTGCTAATGTGTCCAAGGGGCTATTGGTGTGTGTGTGTGTGTGTGTGTGTGTGTGTGTGTGTGTGTGTGGTGTGGTGTGTGGTGTGTGTGTGTGTGTGTGTGTGTGTGTGTGTGTGTGTGTGTGTGGTGTGTGGTGTGTGGTGTGTGTGTGTGTGTGTGTATGTATGTACGATCATGCAAACTGCAATACTACTAAACACAGCACGTTTGATGTAGAGAGCAGAGGGTCAATTATTATGATGACGGTAGGGAAGAGTAAAGATACACCACACACTATAAATCTATACGATAACAATATCCTATGATAACAATATCCTTGTGTCATGTAAAACATCCATGCTCTGGTTCCCAGGTCCCAGGTGCGGTTCATCAGAGAACATAGCGCTGAGGTACAACAGTAACGGAGATGGAACGATCCAAAAGCAGAATGTATTGCAGACGGGCTGCAGGTCTACTGCAGGTGTTCTCTCTTGGCCTTCCCTCTCGTGGGCATAAAATGTTAACCACAGCAAAATGGACCTCAGGCAAAGGAGCTCAACTCCTTTTTCATTGCAGCAATGCAGCACTTCACGGACCATCCGGCTCTAGGTGGGCTGATTCTCTTGGATCTTTTCGTAACTGCGTGAAATCTTCTCTGAACTACTATGCATAACTGGTTTCTCAGATGATGCGTCAATCCGGTTCTGTTTTAGACGGTGACACCCTTTGGCTTTGATACTCAAAGCCAAAGCAATGTGAGTGAACTCAAAATCCAATATGATTCAGAGACAAGAAAGGTCAGGGGCTGTAACAGGGATGGATGGATCTGTCCTACTACCGTCAGACTTGAGCTGAATCAACACCCTCTTAGGCTGTAATGTCCCCCTCCATCAATACAGCAGAGATTCCACAGACGTCTTTTCAGCCTCAATCCAATAATACCCAGCATAGGCCCTTACAGATAAATTAAATCTGGGCCAGACTGCATGATTTCACTGCAGATAAAATCTCTGCAGGGAGGGTTTTTTCTTTTTTTGTGGATGAGATAAAGTCTGAAGAAAATAACGAAAGAGAGAAGGGAAGAGAGTATAGAAAGAATGCAAGATTCACTTTCTCCTTTGTAATCGTGCTTTCTGCCAGGCCAGGTCAGCAGACATCCAACATCATTACCGTTCAGATTTCCCTGAGCTGAATAGGCGTCTTTAAAGACTGGCAAGTAATCTATCTTGGCATTTTACAATTTAAAGAGATGTGGAGCTGTACGAGTCAGGTTAAATAGACGATTAAACAGCGACTCAAGGATGAATAAACATTGGGTATGGAAATCACAAAACTGCGGCTAATATAATAAACAGCATCTCGTCACACACACCACAGTCTGATACACAGACACACACGACCGCGCCAGCACACACACACTGCAGACGCTGACGTCAGCTCGTAGCTGTTCCACACAAACCCGGTGACCCATCATCGTCTTCCTCAGCTATTAAGGAGACACCATCAGCCTCTATCTATGTAGCTCTCTCTCTCGCTCCATCCCTCTCTCTTGCTCACTCTTTCTCTCTATCTCTCTCACTCTCTATTTCTCGCTCCCCATTTCTCTCCATCTCTCTAAATCTATCTCTCTCTCTCTCTATCTCCCCATCTATCTCTTTGTATCTCTCTCTCCCTCTCTCTGTATGTGTGTGTGTGTGTGTGTGTGTGTGTGTGTGTGTGTGTGTGTGTGTGTGTGTGTGTGTGTCTCTCTCTCTCTCTCTCTCTCTCTCTAACTCTCTTTACAGGCACGCAGCTAATCTCTCTCTGGGCACTTCAGTTTGCAGACTTTATATTCATTACTGCCACAGCACACTTGTGATGCTGTTATGTGGTACGCCAATACATTATTAAAAAGATAATGTCTGGGTTTTTATTGTTCAATATGTTTGGCAGCTGGTTTGGGGTGCCATTGTTAGAGGAGGATATTTACCCGTTTGTTTTCAGCTAGCTTGAACAGGTTATGGAGAGAAACAATGGCCACTGAGCAGTAGTCATTGTGGACATCAGTAGTACTGTAGCCAAAAACACAGAGAAAGACAAAGACACAGAAAAATGTACGTGGAAAAACCCAACTTTGGCAGCTAGGAACTGTGACGCAAAAAAATAAAGCTGTGGATGCAACTGGTTGCATTTGCCACTCTTCAAGCTCTGCACAATCTTGTTGATTTCCTTTAACTTTACGTCAACATCTACTGCGCGACACTCATAGGTTGGTATTTATTGATGGTGATCTTGGGGATTGTTGATGGATTTCATTAGAAGGGCGGTTGAAGTCCTCACTTGAATGATTTTCCGAGTTTCGTTGGTGGTGTGATGCTGTTGCATGTCTTGGTCGCGCTGTAATCTTCAGCCTTTCTTAAACTCGTTTAAACTTAAACAGTTTTCCGACTATGTAAATCATTTTTCCGTTTTCTTGACCGTTTTCTGTCGCCCAAACTTAAAAAATAAATTCTTCAATTCTTCAGATACACGACTGAGATAATCTGCAACTCGTTTATCCTCCACTAATAACATACAGCTGAGGCGTGGTAGGGTGTCTTTTTTCTATGAAGGTATTATTGTAGCAAAAGTCTCGTACAGCATGCGTACACTAAAGTCACAAATGCGTAACAGTAAAGTCACAAATGCGTAACTACAGTCACAAATGCGTAACTAAAGTCACAAATGCGTAACTAAAGTCACAAATGTGTAACAGTAAAGTTGAAGTCGTAAATATTTATTCTACCATTGTCAACACGAAATAGGGGCTA
>JAOPUD010000009.1:4304901-4316593 GCA_027122715.1 Trisopterus minutus
ACACACACACACACACACAAACCCACACACACACACACACACACACACACACACACACACACACACACACACACACAGAAAAAAGCAGAGAAAAGCTAAAGGATCCACCAACAGGCTTCTCCAGAGCTAACAAGCTGACAGCGTGAGTCCTGAGGAAGCATGGAGCTCTGGGTGAGCTCTGGGCGAGCTCTGGGCTCTGGGTGAGCTCTGGGCTCTGGGGGAGCTCTGGGCTCTGGGAGAGCTCTGGGCTCTGGGAGAGCTCTGGGGGAGCTCTGGGCTCTGGGAGAGCTCTGGGCTCTGGGAGAGCTCTGAGAGAGCTCTGGGCTCTGGGGGAGCTCTGGGCTCTGGGGGAGCTCTGGGCTCTGGGAGAGCTCTGGGCTCTGGGAGAGCTCTAGGAGAGCTCTGGGCTCTGGGCTGCTGCCCGGTGCAGCACCGTGTTGGTCTGACGGGGGGCTGGGAGGCAGCGTACCCCTGCTGTGTGACCAGACACTGTGCTGGGTGCCCAGGTCACCAGAGATACGTGTGGTTAGAATGGGTGAGTACAGCACTTTTCCAACCAGCGACCACTCAAAGCGCTTTACAATATCAGCCTCACATTCACCCATTCATCCACACATTCACACACACACCGACGGCGGTGTCAGCCACGCTGGGCGACAGCCAGCTCGTCGGGAGCAGTCAGGGTGAGGGGGTCTTGCTCAGGGACACCTCCAGACTCAAACTAGCAACCTTCGGGTGACCAGCCAACCCGCTCACCCCCCTGGGCCCCACGCCGCCCTAGTGGTCAACAGCCCTGAACCCACGGTGCAGCGGTGTGACCGTGACCCGAACTCCACTCCTCCAGGACCTCTACTGTCATTTTCAATTTCCCCTCGCTGGTCGTAGTAAGTGCAGCGTTTCCTTGGGAGTATAAAGCGCTCAGCGCGTTTGACCTCATCATCAAGGTCTCCCCTTTAGATTTTACTCTGCCTTTCATACTACTAATTGGAATTATCCCTCCTCCGCCCCCCCCTTCAGTATTTTGCAAACGCGGCCCTGAAACAATGGAGCCATTAGGAAGTGATTAAGGTCCAATTAGCCGTGCTAGCAGTTAGCGCTCGGGAAAAGTGGGTCAAGTTGCTAATAGGGTGCTTCCCTTTGGTGCGCATGAATGAAGACGGGGCTCCCACTGCTGCCCTGAGCGCTCGCCATGGAAGGAGAGAGGAGCGAGGAAGAAAGGGGAGAGCCGGCAACATGGACACCGAGAGACAAGCGAGAGAAAGAGAGGATAGAGAGAGAGAGGGAGAGGGACGGGGACCCGGAGGCGAGGACGAAGGGACTGGGAAGCCTTCCGTCCTGCCAGCTCGCCGGCCCGTACCCCGGGTGCTTGTGAATGGGGTCAGGGTGGTGGGTTTTTTTGGGGTCAGCGTGGACAGCAGGTGGCCGTCACCGTCACTGGGACCCAGTGCCCGGGAGCCAGCAGGGCTGCGGTGGGTAAGGACACCGGCCTGTGGTGTTCAGACCACAGGCCGTATCACCCGCTGCTTTCATAAGACGGGCTGCCCCATTATGAAACGTGCCGAGTGACCCTTGAGCAACCTCACAACCTAGAGTGGGGGGGGGGGGAGGACCGAGGGAGAAAGACTAGTGTAGCTGCCAGGGCTAGCTGTCGGACAGAATTTCAATGCCAGAGACAGAAGATTCTATTCCTGTCTACCGGTGTCTTTGGTAACAAAGGTGCACTAGCCAGTCGGACAGGCATTCAGGCAGTCAGACAGACAGGCAGGCAGTCAGGCAGACAGACAGACAGGCAGTCAGGCAGACAGACAGACAGGCAGGCAGGCAGGCAGGCAGACAGACAGACAGGCAGGCAGGCAGGCAGGCAGTCAGGCATGCAGGGGAGAGAAGAAGCCAGCCAGCCAGATATAGTTTTTCGAGTGGGAGTGGCATTGCCTGCAGAAGTAGACTGTTTAAGCGCTGCGCTGTTTAATGTGTATATTGGTTTAGTATTATCTGGGGGATCTGATAGAATCCACGCTAGAAACTGAGGCATGAAAGCTGCAATAAAGCATTCTGTTTGGATATCCATATCTGCACAGTGTGCCATTCTATCTGAGCCCAAGCACCATAAACATTCAGTCAGCAATTCTTTCCCACATCTCCCTGCACATTGTCTGCATCCCAGTGGAAAATCACAAGAAACTTTCCCTTCCTAAAAGACGTCAACCTTTAAAATCCCTGCAGTTCAAAACCCGAACCTGACCTTTTTTCTGTTTTGTTGTTTTGGTGCCTCCAGTCATTGTAATTTATTTTTTTGTATGTACTCTGCATGCATACAGAAACAAACAAACACACACGCACACACAGGGTGCAGTATTGGCTAAGGCACTGTCTGCATGTTGGTGCAAAGGCAGCATTACTCATCTCTGCGAATGTTGCTCATCTATAATTCATGGAAGCGGGTGCTGCTGGCAAGGGATTGTGCTGAGCTCAGGGTGAGCCTGCTGCACTACTGTAGTATGGTAGATGAACACGTCGATTAAATGGTGATCTATGACAATGCACCCATTCGGATGGAAGGTAACAGCTAGTCATTGTATCATGGTGTTGTCTATTACACATTAATGCTACATCGAAAAGCTAGGAGCACTTATATTTCCATTCCACTCCACAAAGATATATAGATCCGTACATTTGCACCTCTGGAACATAAAGGAACAAACTCAGCACTGTTACAATGATACAAATACACATTGCGCAACCTATTATGAACATCAGCGTCACTCAAAAGTCTGCAAATAGGCCCCGCCCATTAGCGGCGCTCAACGATGACGTCATCCCATCTCGACGTAAACAAGAGCATGTCGCACAAGAAGTCCCAAGTAAGAGGTGAACCACTGTTTCCATTCTCTTATTAAATGACTTAACCTTAAGGAACATACCTGTTATTCTGCGGTTAGTTCCCACTTCTAAGTGTTTGACTCCCGCTGGAGTCCAAGCAGGCAGAACACTTAAACCAAGGCGTTTGCTAACACGGGAGCTAACGCTTTGAATGGAAGCGACAGCTCATAACGACTGGTTTTACTGTTAGAATCATAAGGGACTCATTTGCTTCTGTTTGTTCAAATCGAAATGCGTACGTGAGTACTTGAGTATGAAAATCCGTTTTATTCTACTTGAGTTTAAGCTTGCCGTGGCAATATTTGACCCCCCACTTATTACTACGTTTTATGTGCTAACTTCTAATTGAGAATAGTAGGCTATGGAGGTGGTATCCATTTCCTATTACTCTGTGTTAATGTCCTATTACTCTGTATTAATGTCCCATTACTCTGTATTAATGTCCTATTACTCTGTATTAATGTCCTATTACTCTGTATTAATGTCCTATTACTCTGAAATAATGTCCTGTTTCTGTGTATTCATGTCCCACTCTGTAAACATGTATTATTACTCTGTATGCAAGTTCATATTACTCTGTATTCTTGTCCTATTATTTGTATTATTGCCCTATTAATCTGTATGGTATTAATGTACTATTACTCTGTATGCAAGTTCCTACTGCTCTGTATCCATGTACCCTTACTCTGTGCCATTCCATTCTAGAAATGAACGGACAGGCAGACATCGAGGTGGACTATAAGCGCAAATATAAAAACCTTAAACGAAAGTTGAAATTTCTTGTTTATGTAAGTATAACTGTGTTTGTATGATGCATATATAACCAACTGCACTAGAAAGTGATTCAAAACAACATTTTGTTTTATGTTTTTTTGCTTCCAGGAGCAAGAGTGTTTCCAGGATGAGCTTCGGCGGTCGCAGAGGAAGTTACTCAAGGTCTCCAGGGACAAGAGGTGGAACGCTGATCCTCCATAACAGAATCATTGCATTGATAGTTGGCGGATAGCTGAGCAATTAGTAAATATGTGTGTCCTATCCTTTGTGTCTAGCTTCCTCCTGGACAGACTGCTGCAATATGAGAGGGTAGATGAGGACTCTTCAGGTGACAGTCTACCTTTCTAAGAATTTAGATGATCAATTTTTCTTTTAAAGCATATTATTCCATCAACTGCACACCTGCCCTAAGATTCCCTCTGCCTTCTTTACCAGATTCGGATGCTACGGCGTCCTCAGAAAACAGTGACACAGAAGGCTTCAGGGAAAGGGATCGGGAGCGCGATGCAGGAAAAAAGTAAGAGCTAATACAGGGAGAAACCATTAAGTATAGCCTACTGGCCCAGTATGAGAGATTATTAAGATAAACCCGTTCCTTTTCACTGTGACGCTCAACAGTGCTGAACGTGTCTCAAGGTGAGGACATTATGTTGCATTACATTCGTTTTTGTTCCATTGTTTGACGTTTCATTTAATAATACAGATTTAATTAAAAATATAAAGCAGTTAATGGTCTTCAATTAAAGATTAAGACATAAACATCATTTAAAGGATTATTAAATAATTTCTTTAACTTATTTGTAGTACTTGATCAAATTTGTTAGAGCAGGGCTGTAGATATAAGCGCTAGTTAACCAAATAAACTTGAGAAACCATGAATATCTATTATTGCCATGTATTCTGGCTTGGGTGTGTATTGGGGAATATTTTGTATTGTGTGCAACTCTGGTGAAGACGCCCGCGATTTCTATATTTCGACTTAATTCTAAAAACTGCAAAATAAATAGAATCCCTATTTAGGTTGAAAACATTGCCTATCCTTTTTGTCTTCTTGGCTGAGACAAGTTCTACGTTACACAACAGCATCAGATCACACCTTCTGCTCATAGTCAGCAGCACGCTCTGAGGCCTCACGCCTTGTGTTCATCTCCGTGGTCTCCCCCCCCCAGGCGCAGGAGTAGTCCCGGAGCCAGCCTCCCCCCTTCCTCCTCAGCACACCTCTCCCTGCTGTCCCGCCCCGGGGTGGCCGTCCTTCAGTCCTCAGGCTCCGGGGGTTACCTCAACACGGTGAGCTCTCAGCCTCCGTTCACCCTCCATGTCTTCACAAGCACCTGCTCCACTGTTTTCACCCTTCCCATGACAAATCCGATCCCGGTCTTATTTAAGTTTTTATTTCTTTATTTTGTATGTTGGTTATTCGTTGTCCTTATTGTTTAATTGTGGTTATTTCTTCCTGGTTTTTGTTTATCATGACTTCATTGTCTTTACATCGTCCTTGTGCATTTTGTGTGTGTATGTGTTGTACCGTGCATTTGTTTGTTTGTTTGTTGGGTGTGTGTATCTGTGTGTGTGTGTGTGTGTGTGTGTGTGGCACATGGGGCCTGTTTGTTGTGTGTGTGTGTGTGTGATGGGCAGATGCCCTTCCCACCAGAGTATCTGGCCCCGCCCGCTGAGCGAGTGAAGAAAGAGAGAAAAATGCCTAAAAACAAGAAAGACATACCTGGGAAGGTGAGAGAGGAAGGCTATCAGATGCCTGGATAATTACAGCCATAATGATCCACACACACACACACACACACACACACACACACACACACACACACACACACACACACACACACGCACACTGAATATGTCATTTTTTGATTTTTGGGTCAAATGTTATTAATTATTAACCCAAAGCAAACAATGAAGGGGGCTGTGACCTACTTCTGGACCATCAGCAACACTGCTCACCCACATACACACAGCTTGGCTCCACTGAACTCAATCCATATCCCTGGTTTGCTAACCTTTCTGTTTTATTTTCATTCCTTCTCTGCATGCTACTAAGGTTGTTGCACCGTTGACGGCTAATTACCCATCAGCCCCAGCAGGCCCCCCCGCCGGCAGCGGGCCCTTCAGCTGGGTCCCCAGACAGATGCTGAGCGGCGACGCTGCGGAGGAGGAGGGGGACAGTGACCTGGACAGCGACCGGGGGGACGACGACCGGGGGGAGGGCGATGAGGCTGAACTAGTCATTGATATCCCCAATGAGTGATGAAGAGTGGGTGCTAGTTGTTTTTGTATTTTTTAACTTGTATGCATGGTGTGTGTGTGTGGGTGTGTGTGTGTGTGTGTGTGTGTGTGTGTGTGTGCTGGTCCGCCTTGGTTTGCAAAACGCAATGTAATTATGTATGGTTGAATTCCGCAACTCCCTTTTTAGAATCTCAAAGCTAGAGCCAAGCGCCCCCCTGTGGATGGTTGGCTGTACTGCAGTCTCACTGCCAAAACAATGTGTCTCACGCACAACTCTGTGATATGTTATGCTATTATTAGCTGTCCGTTACTGAAGATAATAAAAGTAAACCCAGGGTATTGATCCCTCCCCTCCCTCTAGAGTCATAGCTTTGCCTTCTTTGATCGTTCCCTTACCAATTATGTTTAAATTATTTTTATTATTATTATTATTATTGTTTTCGATCTGTTTAAATCAGGCCAGTCTTCAAATGATGTTTTTCATAATTTTAGATTAAATGGGGACATTAAACCTGGGTTAAAGTATTGATTTTTATTAAGCAAAATCATGTTATTTATCGGATTTCACTTTCGTCTTACTGAAGTACCTCCAATGTTTTTGGATGTTCTCCTTGTAACCATGATGCTTATGTTCCCTCAACCGTGTATTCACCAGCCTAGCATTCAATCTCTTAAAAGTTGGATGCTAAGTGGCTCCACCTGGCTCGCCCGAAGCATCACACCCCAAAGCAATCATACCACCTACTGCCTCCCTGGTATTCTGATGAATAATGGACTCATTTCTACCCTACTTCACTAATATTTATAGATATATATATATATACAATTCCTCATCTTCATGCAGTACAAGGGTATTGCATAACGATGTTGGAATGAATGCTATGCATTCTTTTAACGGTTATCCTTTAATATTCATAAAGGTTGTTTTTTGGTCAACTAAAAAAAGTCCTTGTGTTGCCAGCGCTTTGGAAGGGATTACACAATCCAAGCCTTCAGCCCAGCCCACGGGCACGGGTGAATAACGCTGGCTATAACTCTGAGGGAGTGCGCCCTGGCTGCATTCCAATTCATTTGTCAGAGGTTTGGCTTTTACAGAGAGTACATTATCCGCTATAATGCAAATTTCTGCAAATTTCACACAAGATTTGGGAAAAGGGGTTCAGTGTCCCAACAGGCTTATTATTAATATTCAGGAGTACAGATACCTAACCCAGGCCGGGACAAGCAATTCTATTCGGGGATTTCTACTGCACTCCAGAGTTTGACTGAGCAATGTCACCATCTCTTTACATTGTAACACGGATCACAGGGTCGTATATGTTTATATATTATTTATAATACACATACTATCCAAACTGTATTATTCATGTGTTATGTTCCGATCATCTGTTCCTCTTGGGTGGTGGCAAACGCCAACAACATTCCGTTGGGATTGCCATATTGCAAGTCCAAACACCTGCGATCCGTTTGCAGGGCGCAGAGGAGACAGCGGTGCATGTGTGTGTGTCATAATGAATCACTGCTCCACTGATCCTGTCAATCAGCTGACAAACCCATGCAGAGGGTGCTCTCTGGGAATGCAGTTTTACAGGTAACTGCTGGTTCACTCAGGGCGTGGGCTTGTGTACTTGATAGCAAAAAGCATTTAAAGGTGTAACCATAGTAGGGAGTGGAAGAGAGGGGTTGAGGTGGAGGTGCAGCCAGAGGGAGAGAGAGAGAGAGAGAGAAAGTGAGAGAGAAAGAGGGAGGAGGGACAGACAGAGGGGGCGAGGTTGTCAAGGAAATGAAGGCGCAAGCGAGATTGTGCCTGCAACACTCTCATTCTTACACAGCGAATGGAACGCTAAGGCGAGACAGAAGGCATGGATGAGGGCACGTTTAAAGAGAGAACGAGGGGAGACTGAAGAACAACAAGCCAGCCCAACAGAGACGTACCAGCCTGGACCACCATTATCCTCCCATCCAGATACAGAAGCCTCTGTATAATTGATAAGCATCGCTCACGCCCTCTTGTGTGTGTGTGTGTTTGTGTGTGTGAGCAAGAGGAAGAGTGCAGAGAGAGTGGGAGGGGGGAGTCAGCTCACCACCAGCACCACCAGCAACAGCACCAGCATGCTGTGGCAGGGAGCTCTAATGAATGCAGCTGCTGTCACGGCCTGCTTCCTGGCAGTGCTGGGCCCGGGCTTGTCTCTCCCAGCCGAGGACTGCGATCACTGCTTCTACAGGCAGACGCCCCCGCGGGGACCCTCTTCTGATGCCCTGCCACAGCTCTGCCACGGGGCTCCCGGGGGTCAGGCCTTCGCAACGCTCCACAGCCCTGCCTGTGACACAGCAGTCCTCTCTGCTTTCCGCGTCGGCCATGTAGGGACTGTGAGTGAGGGAGAGGAGACAGTGGTGAGGAAACGTTTTTTTCTGTATTATTATGATATCGGCTGAGAAAAGCTGCCTCTGGATTATGTCTGATGTTTCAGGAACTGCATTGTTTGCTGAACTTTTGAGTGGGTCTCCAGTGCAGGATGTCAAGTTAATATTCAACTATCAACCGGGAATTATTGAATTCAGAAGATAGAAATGTTTAATGAAATCTAGGAAATCATTGATTTGGCTGGAAAGAGTTGTGGAGTCAAACTTTTCTCAACTCTTTGCACAAACACATCAATATCAGCAAAACAGATGTATATATATCAAGAGTAAAACATTTTCTTTCTGTCTTTTGGCATAAGTTTGGTATGGTCAGAATCCTCCTTTCTATAATCATCTCAACTACAGACCCTACATTCAGAACTATACAATAGATCCTCCATGTAGAATTGAACCACCTATGACATCCAACTTCTATTCTATTGCTCCTTCAGTCCGAAAACCCAGACCTTGAAGTACTGACCCCTGCCCTGCTCCAAGGAGATGGGGACGAAGCTCAGACCTCCAATGTTCCCGAAGACTCTCCTCTCCGGGTCTGGGACTCCTCCATCACCGCCCTGGTCCGCTCCTCCGTCAGCCCCCAGTGCAGCTCTGTCGGCGGGGACCTCTACGTGGTCACCGGGCGGGGGCGCCTGGGACCGGACACCCAAGGCGGGGACGGGGGTTGCGAGGCCGGTCAGCTGCTCTGGTCGGCGATGTGCTGCGACGTTCCCTCCGGCGGGGAGCAGGGCTTCAGCGTGGGCCTGGTCCAAGAGGCCGAGGGGGGGGAAGAGCAGCAGGTGAGCGTGGAGCAGCTGGAGAAGATGTTAGGAGTCACAGAGCTGTTCTCTGAGGGCTGTGGCGGTGGCTCTGGGCAAGCTGCGGTGGACTTCACGCTTGGAGCTGAGAGAGTTTTACTGAAGGATGCTTCAACAAAGAGCGCTGAGCAGCCAGAGGATCAAGGAACGGCTCAGGACTCCTCTGGGGAAGGGATCACAGAACAGGCAGCCAGCGTGGAAGATCGAGTGGCTGATGTTGATGCCACCCTGAAACAATCTGACGGAGAGGAGGGGACGGCGCCCTCGCAGGACCCTGATGAAGAGCAGAGCGACGTGAGGAGATCAGAGGCCCAGGCCGGGACAGAGACAGAGTCCGGTCATCCTTCAGATGAGGGCGAGACGGCGGAGCAGACAGCAGAGGCCGACCCAGAAGAAGAGACCAACAGCACTATCATCTACCTTATCTCCACCGGCGTCTACATCCTCACCCTCCCCCTGCGCCCTGTGGTCTCCACCATCACCAGCCTACCTGGACAGGTAGGACAGCTCACCGCACACCGCACACACGTGGGGGACTCCATTCTCCTGGCATGCAGCGCAATGTGGTTTAACCGCTTTCTCCTCCTTTCACCTGTTGTTTCAGGTGGCATACATTCTTCAGGAGGACCTCGGAGTTCTCACCGCGTTGCCCGGAGACACCTGCTACATGCTGTACTTTGTGGCCTCCGGTGTTGTGTCCTGGGTGCGTTGGGCGGCGGAGGTGGTGTTGGACTTTGTGGGGGGGTGCGGCTGTGGCTTGTACTACTGCGCCTCGGCCATGGTGGGAGAGCTGCTGGGCAGCTGCTACGCCGGGGTGGCCGGGGTGGGCACGCTGGCCGGCGACTCGGTGGGGATCGTGGGGGAGGTGGCGGACAACGCCTGGTGGGTCACCCGGCTGCTGGGCGGGCGGCTGTGGGAGCAGAGCACGGGTTACGCGGGGACGGTGGGTTCGGAGATGGGGGGCCAGGTGGCGACGGTAGGCGGGGGGCTGGGGACGCTGGTGTGGAGAATCCTGAGGGGGGTGTTTCGCCTGATCAGATTCGTGGTGGGTGTGGTCTTTGGGACACTGCGGTTGATTGCCGTCGGCCTCGTAGATCCAGCCACACCGGACGATCCACCTGCTCTGGTGAATCAGTTAGTCATGGCAGAATAACCCAACCCATGGCCTTCCTAATATTTTGTTTGCATTGAAACTGAAATTGAAATTGAAAACAGATTTATCCTTTAACAAGTAAGGTATTCAAACAATGATATTGCTAGTACACAGAAATAATAACACGTTACCAAAGATTTGATTAACACTGTTCAGGAGGGTTGTTCATAACATGTTCAACAAATGTGCTTGTTTGTGATTTTCGGTTTATTAGTTTTAACAATATTATGGACTTTGAAATGTTCATTGTAAAATAAAGTTTGCCTCAAAATGTTGAAATAAACAATGATTACAACACCTTTAATTTACGCTATTTACACGATTTCTTTTATTGGAAATAATTATTATAGTATTCTTATAGTATACTATTGTATTTATAGTATTTAGGTTCATAATTCTTCTTCTTCTTCTTGGTATTATTGTCATTCATATTTTTATTATTATTATTATAATGAGGCAATGTAAATACTGCCTTGGTGTGGCGGAAGCGCTGCAAAACATCGGGTCCTCAGACCCGGAACCCTTTCCACCAATTGCGTCAGGCGCACACCGGAGCGGCTGAAGGAAACACATGCCCGCTCCCCCCGAGTGCTAAGCTGACGTCTCATTCTCTTTCATTCAAAGGTACCATTCTGTATGTTTGATTTGTTTACAACAAAAACTATGTATAACGATTCAGATTATAACCCGATATGAATATACGTACTTCATGAAAGTATGTGGAGGAGCAGTTTGTGCTTAGTTGTGTCAGTAACTGAGTCACTGCAACTCACGACGACTTACTGCACTGCAACTTTTGAGGATTTAGCGATGGCTGATGTAGCTAGCTGGATACGCACGCTTTTTAAAAAAAAATGAATATAGCAATAATAAACACACTCGTGTGTGACATAACGTCGTAATCATTACTCGATTCCTCTCATAACTGTGACAGATATCACAAAGATGTCATTAGATCGCCCTCAGTGCTATATTATTACACGTGTACTTGTTATTGACACTGTTTACATAGCCACTTAACCGGTCACTGTGTATATTTCCGCCAGGGATGGCCTCTCTCTATGTGTCCCCCCACCCTGACGACTTTAGGAGTCTCCAGGCTCTGATAGCGGCGGAGTTCTGCCCCTCTTCACGCCCCCGTGCCGTCACAGAGCAGCCCCCGGCCGCCCTAAACGCCCGGTCCAGGCCCACCTTGGTGCTTGGGGCCGGGTCGGACTCTGTGCTCTCTGGGTCCAGCGCTGTGTCCTGGTACCTAGCCTCTCAGGGCAACAGGGTTGGCCAGGACGGCAAGCAGCAGAGCCAGGTTTGGCAGTGGCTCAGCTTTGCAGATAATGAGCTCACCCCTGTGTCCTGTGCTGTGGTCTTCCCGCTGTTGGGGGTCACTGCTGGGGATAAGAAGGTGAGACGAGTGTGCCCCCAAGATCACCTC
>JAOPUD010000009.1:4866890-4881277 GCA_027122715.1 Trisopterus minutus
GGTGACCATTTGTCAACAGGTCATCCCCCATGGCCAAATCCTGTTTAATATCCAGTTCCTCTTCATGTTCATCGAGCCTCCGGGTGTCTTATTGCAAGATGCCTTGTTTCAAGGTCACTCATTGAAAAAGACAACCTCAAAGACTTGAAACCAGGCAATATAGGGCCATATAAATGTTTCTACATCCTCAATTAGATGCTTAGGGTTGGACCATCGTCAGTACTAGTCATACTTCCTCAATAACTTACTTAGTAACACTGAAAATACACAAAGAAAATTGTAGCTATGATATGTCCACACAGGAGAGATTTATGTTACTTATTACTGCACTAATGGGTGCAGGCAGGTGCTTCTGAGCATTTCCCCTTCAATATTTTCCACGGTAAACCTCTGTCGTCTCCTCAAGGAGAGTCGACAGTCTCCTCCACATTAGCCCGACCCTTGAGGTGGTCTAAACCCTTTACTCATACTCTGTCCACAAATCGCTAACCTCGGTCATTAATCTCTTTCCCCCAACGTGTCAGGGTCCTGAGTGTCCTGCTGCTAGATAGATAACCACCGGGACAATGCCATGGGTGTTTACGTCGAGGGGCCCGCCGAGTGTGTATGTTTAACGAGGTGGTGGCATTGACTGACAGAAATGGCTACACATTTCTCCATAACTGAAACTGCAGATAGGAGTTGAACATGAGCTTTGTATACACGACACACACACGGCCAGTGGACACGCAGCTTCACACTGAGGGTGTACGTCAGGTAGTTGGGAAATTATTGCGGCTGATTGCAATTCAGTTTTTCCAAATGGAAACTAATATAAAATGAGGTTGTTTATGCAAAGAACTTTGTCTGGGTCAAAACAGCTACTTTTTATAATTGTATAGGCCTTTATCATGTCTATAATACAGTGAAATAAAGTACACTTAATTATAAACACATATAATAAGGGGCTTTGCCACTCCTTAAATGCCAAGCATACCTTGGCTCACTACTTATCGACTTATTGACGGTTTGTGCGTAACTAAGAAACCATATTTGTATAGAGTATTTAAGGAAGGCTTAGAAGATTGGACCTCAAATAAGGGTTGAGGAGATAACAACATTGCTGCCGTTTTACCAGAATGAGTAGGGGGCTGGACATAGCCAACACAAGTATATTAGTAGGGGTCTCTCAGGGACTTTTCCAGACTGTCGACACAAAATGGAGACTACAGGTGGAAGAACGTCCATTTTCCTGCTGTTTCTGATGCAAGGTAGGCACCTCTACAATTCAACCTGTGTTCTCCTTTGGAACCTCAATCTCTGCTCGATAGAAAATAACATGCAGATGTCAAGTAGGA
The DNA here is from genome assembly GCA_027122715.1 of Trisopterus minutus. Taxonomy (NCBI): domain Eukaryota; kingdom Metazoa; phylum Chordata; class Actinopteri; order Gadiformes; family Gadidae; genus Trisopterus; species Trisopterus minutus. Next base: position 4,868,228 of record JAOPUD010000009.1, read on the forward strand.
GTGTGTTTTATTTAATTACGGCAGTACGACAAGCGGTACTAACTCTCCCTTATCAAGCCTGCTCTGTTGACCAGCATCCATCCACATGACAGTGTTATCTCCCCTCCTTCACCCCTTCAACCCTTCACCCCCCCCCTCCCCCAAGCGACCCTGGCCTCCGGGGCAGGCGCGGAGGTCAAGCCGTCCTCCAACCCCGTCCTTGCGGGCCAGACGCTGACGCTGGCGGTGTCCCCGCCCACGGTGCTCGCCGGCGGGAGCTGGTCGCTGGGCAGCGCCGTCATCCTCAACTGGGTGGGCTCCCAGGTGGCCGTGTTCCCCAGCTACACCGGCAGGGCCTCCGTGGACACGTCCACCAACACCCTGACGCTCCTATCCGTCACGCCGGCCGACTCGGGCCTCTACACCGTGAGGAGCGCCGACGCTGCGCTGAGCGCTAGCATCACCATCGCTGCCCTGGGTGAGGCCGACATGTTTGTTTGTTTGTTTGTTTGTGTGTGTGTGTCTGGTCGAGGTGCGTTGCTTGTTGCCAGAAACATGGAAGCGCGCACACAGAGAGGCGAGACCGGGGCACTGATGTTCTTAGGACAACCGGTTACGGGCAACTACATATTGAGGGCATGATATTCCAGAAAAATAGTGCTAGTGCACGATTATTATAATTATTTTTTTTAGTAGCTAGTCATAGTATTAGCTAGTCAAAAATACTGCGTGTCCACCCAGATGTGTGACGGAGAGACGAGCGGCGTTCGCTACAGTCCACTGGAGACCCTGACAGTCTGATCTATCCGGCACACGTCTAGGTGGACACGCCCCGATTTTCTGCCCTTCACGATGTCATAAGGGGTCAGATTACCGAAACGGCTTGTAACGGATAATCACACCACGCCTGGTGGCATGTCATGGCACCTTTAAGATGAATATACAAGTGTTACGGCGGGCCTAGGGGAACCAGCCAGGAACACCGACGACGTTTTCCCCTCCCTACTCGGATTCCAACAAATTAAGCCATCCCAACAGGGATTGAACGCAACGGACAACTCATTTATTTGACATTTAACTAAACGAAACTTAGGAGGAGGAAACTCACATGATCCCACTGAACACTTGTGTCTGAGCAGGAACAGGCCACAGAGGTGTGGTCCGCTGATCTGTAAACCTAGCTGCCACCATCAGAAGGGGTCACACCCTCATGTTAAACATGCACACACACACTCACCCATCATCCCATCAACTCAAACACACGTAGCAGGCTAGCATGCAAAGAAAAATGTACACAGGGAGGGACATAACCACAAACACATAACTTTCAACTATGACCGAAGGGCCATAACACCTCCCCCCTCAAAATCAAACACCCCCGAGATTTACATTTACATTAACATTTACATTTAGGACATTTAGCAGACGCTTTTATCCAAAGCGACTTACAATGAGTACATTTGTCATAAGAAGTGAAACACTATATAGCTGTCGGTTACAGTAAAGATGTTCAAAGAACCAAAAGAAAGGTTTACAGATCAATAGCGGACCAATAAGCCATCTAAACAGGGTTTGAACGCAGAAGACAAGTCATTTGTTTTACATTTAACGAAATGAGACTGTAGAAGACAACGACTTGGCGTGGCGGAGAAGGAACAGGCCCCAAGGTGTGGTGTGTTGATTTCTGAACTGGTAAGCCCATCAGTAGGGACTACACCCTCACATTAAACACAAATGTGCTAATAAGACAATCAACTCAAACAAACATATCACCAGGCTAGCATGCAAGTCACTTTGAGTCAACTTTACCGATAAGAACTATAAAGCAATACGTATATAAGTATACAGGGTAATAATATGACTGCAAAAAAAATGTACTAAATCCAATGATATAAACAATCCAGATTTCATGCAAATCGTCGTATTCAATTATATGAATGCAAGAAGAAATCACAGACTGCTAAGACGTCAGATGGAACCTCTGGGATGCTCTCAGTAAGGCCTGCCAGGCGGCGACGGCAGCAGCATACTGAAAAGTTGAGGTGCTGGGCGGTAGGCATCCTTACTAAACCTGCAAGCGTTGATGATGCAGTGTGTGTGTGTGTGTGTGTGTGTGTGTGTGCGGTAGATGTCCTGTTGGGGCTGGGCTCTCTAACAATCCTGAGAACATTGCGTGAGACTGCTACAGCTCTTGGCTTTGATTCAGCCAGCTACCGTGCTCTCACCGATGCACCCGTATAAAAGTTTATGAGAATGACTCGGTCCCATACCCAAACTGCTCTGGTGTCCTCCGGGGGAGGAGTCTTCTGCGGGCTGGTCTGGTGTGACCGCCTTACCTTGCGTGGCCGGACCAGGTAGGGTCATCGTTTCGGTTCAAGTGCGAACAGAGGAACCTCAGGCAGCTGCCCCTTCCTACCACAGCTCCGTTGACGGGGTCCAGCTAATGGCTTTGGTTACATTTATTCTGACTAAACATACGTTTAATGTCATTCTCAGGGCGTGGTTTTTGTGTTAACGTGCCCTCATGCGAGACAGATAGGTTGATCAATAGATTGACCAATGGATAGATGGCCTTCACAATGACGTGTTTTGAATGGTGGTGAAATCTATTCCGACTGTTCCTCTATTGTTGGACTTTCTGAGTCATTCAGAAACCTCCTCTTAACCCTTCCACTCCCTCTCTTAAGCTCTCCCACTCCTTCTCTCTATCCTTCTCTCTCCCCTGCCCTTATGAGTGTAGGGTAAGGGGATTGCTCAACGCAATCTCTGTACCTTATCAGTTCTACGGCAGCCAATTCTGCTGTGTCAATGTGACGCCTATTAAACACCTTCATTAATCCCATAATGTTCACTTCCTCTCTCTCTCTCGGTCTCTCTGTCTCTCTCTCGGTCTCTCTCTGTCTCTCTCTCTGTCTCTCTCTCTCTCTCTCTCCCTCTCTCTCTCTCTCTCTCTCTCTCTCTCCCTCTCTCCCTCTCTCCCACAGAGGCCATCTCCAATGTGGAACTGAGGACCAAAGACGACGACGCCGTCTTCGTGGAGCTCCGAGACTCTGCGGTTTTCACCTGCTCGGCCAAGGGCACCTCCCCTTCCTTCCTCTGGATGAACGGCAGCTCGGTGGTCGCCACGGGCAACGGGGTGCAGACCGTCGACGGAAACTCCACCCTGACCATCCCCAACGTCACGCGCTACGACCGGGGGCCGCTCACGTGCAACGTGTCCAACGCCGTCAGCGGTGAAGTCAGCCAACCGCTGAACCTCACGGTCTACTGTGAGTCGCGCCGCTGACCCGACCCCCCCCTCCCGACGCGTGTGTCATAAGTAGCAGTAGTAGTAGTAGTAGTAGTAGTAGTAGTAGTAGTAGAAGTACCGCTTACGAGACAACAACATACGAGAATAATACAATTATACACGTGAGGCAGAGAGAGATAGATAGAAAGAAAGATCGGTTGTGTGGATAGATGAAAAATGAAATAGTTGGATGGATGAATAGGTGAATTAATGCATAAATAGGTGTGTTAATGGGTGAATGAATACATAAATGGATGGATGGATGGTTAGATACAAATATGGATGGCTATTAGAAAGTTAGATAGATCGTACATAGATGGAGACAGACAGACAGACAGGCAGACAGACAGACAGGCAGACAGGCAGACAGACAGACAGACAGATAAATAGACAGACTTATAGATTGCATTTCCCCCCAGTCCAGCCTACTCCCCTAATCCTCTCCACTCTTCTCCTCTTCTTGCCTCAGACGGGCCGGACCACATGGAGCTCAGAGGCAACGGGCAGAACATCAGCGACTTCCTCCTGGGAAGCGACCTGAACTTGTCCTGCTCGGCACAGTCCAACCCCCCCGCCCAGCTCCAGTGGGCCTTCCGGGGAGACCGCCTCAACACCACCGGCCCCACCCTGAGGCTCTATAGCGTCAGCGAGAAGGACAGCGGGCTGTACTCCTGTCTGGCCTACAACAACGCCACCCAAATGTACAGTAACGTCACCAAGGCCATCAGCATAGGTAGGAGGTCTCTGGTCGCACTGGTTCGGGTCAGAGAGACCTTCACACACACGTCTCTTTGGAAACCATTACCACCCAAAGCGTCATTCTTCTCAAGTTCTGCAATCTTTTCCCCTGCCCAGGTCCCATTTAGAATGCATGTCTATTTACAGCAGTTGTCATGGTCTCCTCAAATACCTCAAATATCTATCCATCTAACCCATCCATCCACCCACCGTCCTTAGATCATTCATTCATTCATTCTTCTATATAGTATATTCAGCTATAAATTCATCCAACTTCAGTTGTGTTCTTTGCTTTTCTGCTCTCCTTAGCGTCAGGGTCAGAGCAGCGTGGATTGACTGTGTGGCTCCTGCCCTTCCTCTCCCTGTCTGCCTTCCTCTCAACGTTTTCAGGCAAGTCCTTTGCAAACTAAATGGCATTACTAGCACCACAGTATAGAGTCGGGATCTGTTATTACAGGTTATTTTCCTGTATTATGAATCAGCTCACTATTGTGCCAACGGAACACGACTGCTGTCTTGAAGCCGTACTCAAAGTCCTTTCATGGTGAGGGAGGTTTTAATAATGAGGGTCATGCTGTTGGCATGGTGGGCAACGCACCACAATGAATTGTAAAGCCATAGTTAAACATTAACAGTGTGATAATGCGTAAACTGGAAAAATATGTTTGAGCCCTATTGTAGTTGATTAAACATACTATGCACACAGTGCGTTATCAACAGTACGGCTTTACGTGAATACTAACTTATTTTCATCTCTTGGTTTCACAGATAACCGATAGTCCCTTACTCTGCTGTTGTGTTACAAAACTGTTGGCACCATACAAAGCTATATGGTAAAAAATATATAAACTCTGTTTAATCTTATGTTTAAACTTTATTCGGTCTACGCATAGCATTTTTGATTTTATGTGGATTTTCAGATATTAAAATTGATTTCACTTGTATCAATGAAAATATGTAGACAGGGATGTATTTTTTTATTAATTATTATGATAAACAGTTATTATATTTCATCCATTAGGCTATCCATTATATTGGGTGTACTAAAAACAAGTCAAATAACTTGGGGATAAAACAATTTGTATTATTATTACTTAATTACTTTGGTTCCACAATGTGTTTGTATTATTTTGTAAATAAATGTAATAAAAAATCCTGAACCATCAAATTGTTGTAATTTCTGGATAGTTTTATATATTATTCTTGATCATTGCAAATACAATGTGCTTGTTAGAAATATTTCAGTAAATAAAGCTAAAATGTGTTGTTTTCCTATTTCGTCTGTCTTAAACGGACAGATGTCCAAATAGGGTTATTTTTACACTTCATACGTAGCACACAATTGAACATATGTGCAAAAATGCAAAGGCATAGAAGAAATATGCATTGCTTTTTTTGTCACATGTGTGTGTACGTATGTGTGTGTGACATTTAGAGAGAGAAATAGCAAGAAAAATAGTGGAGGAGAGAGAAAGGAGAGCAAAGAGAGGGAGGGCGAAAGACACACCAGGGGGAAGGACTTCTTTTCAATACCATTCTTTGGAAAAGTAAATAAACCCAGGGTTTTATAAATGGCCATTACATTTGTCATCGGCAGACAGTCCCATGAATATGAAAGTAATCACTCATATCTATGAAACGGCTTTGCTAAAATATCTTCATCAACTTTTTAGTTTGGAATAAGCAACTTGATTCATTTTATTGAATAGCTGTTTAAACAGGCATTATTGACATTCATGTTAAGTTTCTATTTCTCAAAATTACAAGGTAAAGTTATCAATGGGTCCTTTATTTACTTTGCATTGTTCTGGAACAATCATCAAGGTGTGTGTACCACATGACATTTATGATAAAAAAGGTATCCTGACACACCTGTCCCTATTGAATGACCAACGGTTTACAGTAAATGTCCATGGACACTCCCTGTTGCATCTACTAATAACATTCAGTCACCTCCGACCATGGCAAAACAAGGCACTGGCTTCAATGTGGGTGTGAGCAGTTAAGAGACCATGGGACCACAAAACTGTGATGTTGAGCAAATATTTGATCGGAAGGTTACTGCAGAGACACAATAGCTAACTATAGGGCCTAATCAAGTCAGACTGAGAGTCATTTTGCCGGAGGAGAAGGAGATCTTAAGTCAGAAGCGTTGCAACTTCACCAGGACTAACATGGAGTATCTAATGGCGCCACTCCTGACTATAATACTGCTCACAATTGCAGCAGGTGAGGTTACACAGGATTTGAGCTATTAATAGTACAATAAGACGAAATGTTTAATTGGCACTAATCTGTAATGGATGTATGGATGTATAATGTATAAAAAAAAAAGAAAAGTAAAGAAAAAAGAAGTCATGTTGAAATATTTCACATTGTTAACCGCTTTCAATCATTGTTCATAATCTCTTGGATTTTGAGAGAAAACAAAACAAGATACAACAGAATATGAATACTGTTCTCTTTATCCAGATCCGGTCTGTTGCGAGTCGATCATTGCTTCTCGGAACCCTTTACCTGTTGGAAGCAATGTGACATTGAGCCTATCCAACCAAACCAAAGTCATTATTGGGACCTGGTCTTTTGAATCAGATACCATTTCGATCATAACCGGGGTGGGTACAAGTTTTATATTTAAAAATTGGCGAGACAAGGTTACATTAAACCCGACCTCAGCAGAGCTGTCCATCAAATCTCTACAAGTGTCCGACTCTGGAATGTATAAACTATCAGGAGGGGAGCCGTCTTTTGAAGCAGAGATCATATTGTCCGTCCAAGGTAGGTCACTTCACGTGCATAATGCAGGCATTTAATCTACATTATCCATGCGTATACATATAAACTCCCAAGTACACATCGATATAATTATCAATATAATAAGATGCAACTATAACCTTCTGACAACATCAAAGTTTGTTCTGAGTAAATACCTGTAGGCCTAGTTGTTGTTCCCCCAAAGGGAAAAAAGACCAAGGGCTCGCCTCCAAATAGACAAACCCTATCCTTCTATTCAGCTCCTGCCGCATATGGTGAAAAAGTCAAATTAAAGTTAATTTCTCTATCTTTCTCTTTCCTTCTCTGTCGCCACAGAGCTCATTTCAAATGTTAGCCTGAGCGCCAGCGCAGCCCACTTGGTGGAGTTCAACGACTCGGTAGTGCTCACCTGCTCCGTCTCCAAGGGCTCCTCCCTGTCTTATGTCTGGACCAACAACGGCTCGGTGGTCGCGCAGGCTGCTGACGGGGTTAGTGGCGGCGGCCCCGTGCTCACCATCGCCAATGTCACCCGACGCGACGGCGGACCCTTCGTGTGCACGGTGTCCAATGGCGTGAGCCATGAATCGAGCGCCCAAATCCTGTTGAGCATCAGCTGTACGTGTCAATGTTGAGCGGCAAAAGTCCTGGATCCACTAAAACGTTGTGTTGTTGTATTGTTGACGACCACTGCGTCGAAGTAACCGCGCTTTGTGTTCCTGGTCAGACGGTCCGAGTGACCCAAAGATGGTCGCCAGCCCGATGAGGGACGCTTACAAGACGGGCTCCGAGGTCACGTTGTCCTGCCACGCCGAGTCCAGTCCCCCGGCGACTGTCCACTGGTTCTTTGATGACACGGACCTCGGCTTGTCCGGCCCAGAGTTTCACCTCAAAGACACCATGGAAAACCAAACGGGATATTACAAGTGCGTTCTTTACAACGCCGTGACATGCAGGTACAACAGCGTCACGACCATGGTCCGGATTATAGGTAAGAGCTGAACGCATTTTTTAAACAATCCTGCATTTGGATGATCGAAATCAAGTGCTCAGCATCACCATCTAAAACACACAAAGTGCATCTGAGGTCTCACTACATTTTCCTCCCCAGACCCTATTTACCATGTCACCGTTAGTCGTGCAGGGGGGCCCGTGATCCTGGGCCAGTCGGTCACGCTGAGCTGTGACGTGAACGGGAGTGTAGAATCCGTATCATGGTGGAAGAACGGCACCGCTGTGATGGCGCATAACATGACATCGCTGAGCAACCGAAGTCTGACCCTTGACCCAGTCACTAAATCAGATGCTGTGGACTATAAATGTCAGGCGTTCAATATTGTGAGCAACATGACAAGTAGTCCGTACCGGCTCACTGTAAACTGTAAGTACAAATCGATCAGTCTTTCTACCTGTGTGTGTGTGTGCGTGTGCGTGTGTGTGTGTATGTGTTTGTGTGTGTTGGTGCCGGATGGACAGAGATTATCCATCCAACCTAAATGCTGAATAGGGGTACATAACAATCCAGGTGCGTAACGTATGCATGGGAGCAGATGCGGGGGAGGAATTCAATGGGTGAAACCGTCTGGCGCACCTGCTGTCAACCCGTGGTCTTTGCCTTCGTAGATGGACCCGAGGGAGCGGTGGTCCGGGGGCCGTCCGTGGCTCTGGCCGGACAACAGGTGACCTTAAAATGCTCATCCTCTTCCGAGCCCCCGAGCCAATACAGCTGGTACTTCAACGGCTCTCTGGTGGCCAACGCCTCCCACTACGTCACCGCGCACCTGACCACAGACATGAGCGGGAATTACACCTGCATGGCCTTCAACAACGTCACCGGCCACAACACAACGGCCCACACCATGCTCACCGTTTACGGTAACTATTCATGCTCGCTGTTTTTACTCCAAGACTACTACTTGGATAATATTATACTATTATTGATCCCAGATGGGAAATCCCAGATGGGAGTGTTTCATTTCTCCACTATTTAGTCATATCCCAGACACTGCAATGCATTTCATTGATGAGCGGTTGCTTATGGACATCAGTGTTAAAACCTTTAGGCTGGGGGTCGAACATCCTAACCACTAGACACGTGTTTTTCTTGGGTCATTTTATTATTCATTGACGTATTACGAATAACTAACTTGATGGCGAGGTCTTCGTAGACACGGGAACACCCTTGACGTTTGCTGTCTCTCTCGTCGGTTCCCTTGACTTGCAGATCCTATAACACACGTCGTAATCAAGGGCAGCTCGACCTACGCCATACAGGGGCGCTCGTTCAGGCTGACGTGTCACGCCACAGGGGTGGTGGAACACGTTCACTGGACGAAGAACGGAGTGGCTGTGCCCATGGGCAACACCACCTCCATGCACGGCCAAATGCTCACCTTCCATTCAGTCAACCAAGAGGACAACGGACACTACGAGTGTACAGCGAGCAACGCTGCGAGCAACATGACCAGCCACGCATTCATTCTCCATGTCGTTTGTGAGTGGCACGCTAAGAAGAAAAAGAGGCACAGTTTGGCGCTTAATATTTTAAGACAGTGCATCGCGTGCTTTGCTGAACTTGTTTAGTACCATACAGCCCTACCTTGGAGGCAAGGCTGTATTGTAGTGAAAATATGGGATAAAAGATAAATGGCTTGTTGATGAAACACAGCTTCAATGGTCACCAAGGTAACCTGATTACAGCGGGTCAATTGAGATTTGCTCAGGACAAAATTATAAGTATGTCTTCGTGGTTATTCTCTGCACCCATCTGAGCACCCAAGTGTGAGTAACTGCATAACTTAGTTGGCACACAAGTTTCGGCACACCAGCGGCCTGACTGTGGCGATACAGATTAGGTTACACAAGAAGGTATTGACGACATGACCGGTATGCCATCTTTGTATATAAAACATGACCTTAGAAATATCTGATTTGGTGTATCAACAAACCAATTGTGTTTTAATAGTGTGTTTGTAGCTCCCAACCGTCAACTTTCCCATGACGTTCTGCCTTTCCAGTTGGACCGTATACTACCATCATCAAGGGCCCTGCCGTAGCTGAGACAGGAGAAAATGTGGTCTTCCACTGCATGGCCGCCTCCTACCCTCCAAGCAACTACCACTGGTACTACAGAGGAGACCTTGTGGGCAATGATTCCATGCTTGAAACTGGTCCTCTAAGTCTTAACATGAGTGGGGCAGAATACTCCTGCATGGCCATGAACAATGTCAACGGGAAAAACAGCACAAGTAACACAACGCTTAAGGTCATCGGTAAGAGACCCCCCCTTAGCGACGTTTGATGTCACGTTTGTCCCGTATCTGTTGCCGTTGTTCGACGTGTACAACGACGTGCACACGATGTTCACACCGTTGCGCGCACACACACAAACACACACTCTAAGCGTGGATGCGCTTTGTTCCCTCAGAGAGAATTGAGCACGTGGCGATCAAGGAGGAGGACTCGCCTCCCGTTCAATCGCGCAACTTCACCCTGAGCTGCGCAGTGACCGGGCCGTATGAGTACCTATACTGGACCAAGAATGGAGTTCCACTCGACGCCGTTAACTGGTCCAACAGCAAGTCGCACGTGTCCACGATGAATAATTCCTTGCATTTCAGTCCCGTGACGATCGGCGACGACGGTTCCTACCGGTGTGTCGCCGAAAACGCCGCTCGCAACTACAGCAGCGCTGAACACGAGCTGCTGGTGAACTGTGAGTACAGCCGTCCTTGGTGATGCGTCCATGGTGTGTATGATATTAGCAAAGATTCTCAGGTTCGACTTACATTTGGACATCATTATTTGTTTGTTAAATATTGTCATTGTATTTGATATTTACATATATATTTTTTTTTTAATGCACTGCATACAAAGCGCTGAACTGCTGGAGAGTAGCCCCCTATTATGTAATGCTGAAACAATTGGATCCTATTAAACCTGAAACAAACTGAGCCTTCAAAACAACAAAAGGACGGAGGGTTCCATGTCCCATTAAGACCGAGATTATGAAGTTAAAGTGTCCAAAATGTTTGCACAGGGTTTTTATTTTTATTTTTATGTTTTCCTCAAAACAATGTGCCTGAATGTGTTTCCGCAGATGGACCGTGGAACGTGACCATCAGCGGCCCGGGGGAAATACACCTACCCAACCTGCCGGTTAATGTTGCGGTTTTCAAATGCTCTGCGAACTCCAGACCTACGAGCCAATACCAGTGGTTCGCCGACTCTGCTCAAGCGGCCATTGGGGACGGCCCAGTGCTTAATGTAGTGGTCGTGACACCAAAAGTTGTAAGCTACACGTGCAAAGCTTCTAACAATGTGACCCAGAACTCCATGTCCCAGAATAAAACGGTTACCATCAGTGGAGCTGCTGGCCATTCATTGGCCTCTCCCGGCGTGCTGCTGTTTATGATCCTCGCAGCGCTGGCTGTCCCCATGCTTGGCAACTGAGGGGCCTTCCTACTGTGAGAAGGTTCACCAGTCCTCTTGCTCCCTCTACTGCCATCCCAAATGTATAAAGGAATGGTTTGGCTTGGAAAACGGCAATTTCCTTCTTTCTTTTCCCCTCTCTTTCCTGTTCCTAAGAGAGTAGCTGTTAGTTACTAAATACAAGTCAGTTATTGCAGTATAGAATTTAAATGATGCGTTCGTTTTTTCTCAGGGACTGTTATCTTTGCCAATTTATTTATGGGGATCATGAGCTCTATTTTTTCATTACAGTCCTATAAACAATATCTGTGAAATAAAAAGTTTCATATGTTTCATTATTTTTGAATAATTTGATTAAGGGCAAAACATGTATTCTGCAAAACATGTAATTAGCATTGTATGTGTAACTTATTAAGTATTAATCTGAAATATACTGCGGGCATTGTGCAATCTATGTATTGAGTGTTTATTGATTTATCAATCCAATAAAACATAAATGATTTTTGGCGTCGTAACTTTGATCTTCCATTGTTGTTGAGATGTTCCAATACACAATATATTTTTGTAAATACTGCTAGTGAGGCATTACTCTTAATTGATGTTTTTTTTTTATTTGAGTTACATTATTGGAATTAGAGTGACTAAGATCATAGATTAACTTAACACTACTTTTTGTAAGTATTCATAGAATCGAACAGCACTGGCAAAACCATAGCTCATACTATTGAGTAACTGCTGGAAGACACGGGACTGAGGGACCCACATGATACCGGCCTACCAGCATTTCTGTGGAGTCACAACACAGGCCTTCAGTCTGCCAGGGTTTTGGTCCTTTAGCAGGCGTCAGCACACACTAGTATTGAGTGAATAGCAAACCATTAGTGGTTAGGATTTTGCTGGCACACAAATGCCGTCGTTTTGACACAATATGCCGCATTGTGAGATTTAAAAGATGTTGTTTGATGATTTGATGATGATTCTGTTCAGGCTCAAAATTACATCCAGAAATGCCCATTAAAATGCTCTGCACGTGTAGTTTCTAACTGTTGGTGTCATGACCAATACAAATGTGTGTTTAAATGGTAAAAACAAATAGATATATAAATAGACAAATATATAAATAATATTTCTTGTCAAGCAATCTTTTTTTTCCCACTTTTAATGCACTGTGACATTACAGAAACAGCAGTCCCCTGAAACATATGCAGAGTTCAGTAAAGCAATCCTTATCTGAGTTTGTAAGCAATTTATACAGTAAAGTGAAGCCTTTTACAGAGCACACTTGGTTTTAAGGGAGTCGAAGGAACTTGTAGCACAAGCAACAACTAATACACACATTCAACATCCTAGTCAAACACACATTTTGTCTTGGCAGCAAACAATCCTCATTCAAATCAAAATCTCTAAATCCAATTTTTCATAAACATAAAATGACAAAATGTAAAACAATGCAAAAGGGTGAGATTCATGGTGCATTTCCATCATTCCAACAAGTATAGTCATGTGAGAACAAAATATTTGGTCAACTTAAAGCAAACAATAACACATCAGAGAAAATAAAATAAAAAACAGGCAGAGAAAAGTTATCGTGAGCGGGGAGGTAAGTAAGGATGGATGTGTTCTACTCTTCTATACAGACACATTCTGGGATTTAGTGCAGCACATTTAACTCCAATTTGTAGCATTTTGTAACACCAAAAGGTTTATGGTCCCATTATAACCAGCAGTGGCCACCACACCTGGACCATGGAGAGAGGGCTATGTGACCATCGGCCATTACTCAATGCCCTTAATAGCAACATCATAGTGTGACGCTCTCCACAATCAGGACCAGGAACCACTGCAGTAAGTAGTGTTAGTTT
>JAOPUD010000009.1:4881285-4893193 GCA_027122715.1 Trisopterus minutus
GGGGGCGGGGGTATGCTATGGCTGGGGCGATTGTCCCTCAGATCTCAGCTGGCTTGTCCAGCATGGATTTGAGATATCCGTGTAAGGGCTGGCACACAGCCTGGTATGCCTGAGGGGTGAGGTGGAGGTAATCATACATGTCCTGGTGGGAGATGCTACCGTTGCAGTGGACGAAGCCTGGGTCCACGCTGAAGAAGGAGGCATGGGGAAGGGATGACACAGCCTCCGCAACAAGATGGTTGACCTGGGCGTTGCGTTCACGGAGGGGGTTGGGCAGCTTTCCTCTGGGGAGGATCCCCTAGATAAACAGATAAATGCAATCGGCTTATAATACACATGTAAATATGTATATATGTTTACATATATACACACACACACACACACAGACACACACACTTTCTTTAACACTTAAACCTACGAGCACGATCGTGCGGGCGTTGGGCAGCTTGTTCTTGATGACTTGCACAATGGCCAGCAGGCCTCCGCAAATTTGTTCTGCAGAGTGGCCGTGATTATTGGTACCTACCCATAGTACCACAACCTGGAAACAAGAGAGGAATAGGTACAATCCAAAACATTATTCATACTTTTATATACTTTTTTTTTTACAATTATCAGAAATAGCAATCATGAAATGCCCATTGTGGAGACGTTACATTAAGCTGTTAATGTAACAATGTCACATATTATCATTTTTTTTGTTTACCTTAGGGCTGATGTTGTCCAACTCCCCATTGCTCAGTCTCCACAAAACGTGCTGTGTGGCATCACCTCCGATCCCAAAGTTAAGAGCATGGAGAGGGGAGAAGAGTTCTCGCCATACCTACAGATATTGAAGATCAAAATGCCAATAGGTGTGATCATGCACGGTTGAAGTACTTAAAGTTGAGCCTGAAAGAAATGCAAAAATTTGTTGACATCACCTGCCATGAAACATAAAGCATCTGGAGTACTCTTACCCCAAACTGGTGCATGAGCTGAACAAGAGAGTCCCCCACAAAGAGCACATCAGGCTCTTTGTCTTTACTGTCGGATACGAAACGGTTGTGCTGCAGAAAAACAGATAAAGTAAATAACTAATGGCAATGATATCCATAAACAAAAAACACAATCTAATACGTGAATGATACATGATAAATGTTGATCTTGATCGCTTGTTGCTGCTGAAGATGACACCAAACGTCTTAGACTTATCATAACAGTAGGAGCCAACACATGCATTGATTATTTTGAGCATATAAATGCGAGGTAATAATTGACACACACCAAAGACATCCATCGTCCATCTCCCTGAATGTCCTCACACGGAGTGGGTGTGGCGGCCGGATTTGAGTCTCCTGCACTCATCACCTTGATATCTGTGTTGGCACAAAACAGGCAGGTTTCGTTGGTGGATCTCCTTTCGTTCGAATGGAAACACGCAAATTTCAATAAGCTTTTAATTGTGATCAAATAAGGACGGACAGAAATGGCTGCTGAATCACTAGATCACAACAGCGAGAGCGCTGTCACGTATAACTACAAAATATCACGTAATCTGCTCACAAACAATATTTATCTGCGTATAACATTACCAAAGCATAATATTGCATATGAATTGATTGACGAATAGTGTTAAATATGCCCAAACAAAAAAATACCTTGTGCAGCCTTTTAATTCAGTTCCTGGAAGTAAAATTTCGCTACAGCCGGAATCTACCATCAATTACTGTGGATGAATAAAAAAATATTTTATTCATATAATTAAATGCATGCATATGTTATTAAACGCAAAACCATATCAAATTACTTAGACTACAAAAAATACGCTAAATTAATCAAAAATACAGAAAATATTTAGTAAATTCAAAAACGAAAATCCCTCCGCAACAAGCAAAGTGGACTCACCCAGTCGGTCGTGTTCGCGAGGTTGCATACTGGGCAAAAAGACGCATAAACTGCGTGTTGCCCAGCAACTTAATTATTAAATATCTATAGCCAGAAACTACAGTTTTTTTAAATCTCAGTAAACAGGTCGGTAATGTTATAGGTTGAATGATACCAATACTTTTCTACTGATTAACTGACTTTGTAGCACATGTATCTGCTACGTAAAACACTAGAGGTTAAACAGCGTTTGCTCTGTCGTCACGTGTGCTGAATTGAGGTAAGAATTAACTAAAATTTTTTTAAATTGTAGCTTTGGACGCACTTAAGGTTAAACATTCAAACGATAATACAAAGCTGCATGTCGTGGTGATAACAATAGCCACATAACATTAGCCAAAGCTAGATATGCACATAAATACCATGTTGAATTAGAGCTAGATTAGAGCTATTTTAGTTAGTCAGATGACGGCACGTTGCTAATGAGCTCATATGAATTATGTCTGATCCAGGATGAGTCATCCATCTAAAAGAGGCAGGCAAAGTGTCACGTCTGCTGCCAGAAAAAAAAATACAGCTGACAAAAACTGCATCTCAGTCAACCCCTGTAACTGCTCACGTTCAGTCCCTGATGTCATGGATGGGAATGAGAGTCATAAGAACAAGATGAAACGACTAAGGACTCACAAAGAAAGAAACCAAGTCAGGGGCAGCGGGGCGGAGGTGTCAAATAGGAAATCACACCATCATCACCAGCACCACCGAAATCACGTGTCTAGCAAAGATAAGCAACAATCCCACAGCTGCAGCAAGACTATCGCCCATTGCCCTCAGAGGAAAGAGGCACGATTTGCACGGCTCTTTCCTTCTGCACAAGAGCCCAGTGTCATCACGACCAACCGACTTATAGGCCATCAGGGCCTGTTCAACAATGAGGTGAAGTCCATTGACATTGAGCGCTTGTTGAGTGAGCAAAGGAAGCAGGGAAGACAAAGGCAGCCAGGGCTACAGGAAAATAACCTGGATGCAAATTCCCCCCCATTGTCTCCTTGCTCTAGCAGTGAAGCTAATTTGGCCAACTCCAGTGAGGGTGTTTTAAATGCAAGGGATTCAGATGTGGCTGTTCATCAGGAGAAAACCAGTGTGGACTGTCAGTCAAATACATGTGGGTCAGATATCACACCAGGACAGAGGCCACAAATACCTGGTATTTCGGCTGAAAAAGAAAACCAACAATCCACAAGCAGCCCATGTTATTCATTAAAACATAAAAGAAAGAAGGCCAAAGCTGCCATGTCCGTTACGGAGAGGGAGACTTCCCCCACACGGCTCAAAGAAAACGTGAGACCTGAACTCGAGCACGCAAACACACAGGTGAACGCCCCGACTCCAAAGAACCAAACGCTAGCGTGGGAACACAGTCCCGACACCCCACGGCAGCTCTGGCACAACGCCGTCCGTGCGGTAGCCGGACGTTTGTGTCATTCACTGAAGATACAACTGCCAAGAAAAAGAGACGTGCTAGCAGAGAGCAGAGACGCGCTGTCGCTCGCCATCCAGGAGAGGCATGGCCCCCTGTTCCGGAAGCACCTCCTCGGGGTCCAGAGACACCTCAGTTTCGGTAACCATACTGTCCAGTGGCCGGAGGCAATACCACCCACCATAAAATCAGGTAGGATTTGTTACACACATAAATCCAAACATGCAAATATTGTGGTGACTCATTCCAATTAGAAAATGATATGTGTGCTGTTGTGTTATGAATGAGTTCCTATGGCGTTGATTGTCCTCATTAACCAATCGCTTCATGAGATGTGGTAATACAGTGCAAGTATCTTCATTGCATATTCTTTTTAACCAAATACCCGTATGTTTGGGCCATTCTGCATATTAATGTATTGACTTTTAACTCTGCAACAGATAACCTTGTTCTTTCAGATGAATCCTTTACTGCCATCCAAGGAAAGACATTTGATCAGTCATGTTTTGAGACCCATAAAAAGGCCTTTGGCAAAAGCAGCAGAAAGCAGAACCAAACCAACTGGACGTCTCCGCCACAGAAAAAACAGGTAATGCTCGGTTCCTTACAGGATCCAAACCGCAGTGATAGTCTACTGCTGTGATTACAGTTAAATAATACCGCAGGTGTCACTTTTTGTTTCTATTATTGCTGCCATCCCTGCTTGCATCCTCTTGTGTCATGTTTTTTTTCATGGCTGTCCCACATAAAAAAAAATGTAAAAAAAAGATAATTCCTACCTGTAGCTCCGGTGCTCTGGAACCTATAATATGCTGTGATGTTGGACCTCTTTGGTAAGTGACTAGGCAAGAAGATTGGATTTGTGATGACTGGCCTGTAGTGCACCCTAGGGGTTAGTTTGAGGTGAGCTGGTTGCAGCGACAGCGACAGCGACACGAGGGCCCTGGGACTTGTTTTTTGTTTGTTAGTTTGTTTGTTTGTTTGTTTGTTTTGCTCGTTTAACCCACCCGTCATCTTGAGCAATAGAGTAATAATTTAATTCATTCATTTACAATTTCTAATATTTAATTTGTTGCTTTATCAAGCAATAAGCAAAAATATATAGAATTGCTCGCCCTTGAACCAGTTTTTTGGGGGATTTTCCCACATGGATTCCCTTAGCCTCACATAATAATCAACAACATATTTGCTGTTTTTGATATTTATTTTCTCGTGTTGCTTGTGAAGGGTGTGGCATGGCTGAGTAGTCCTGGCGTGGATAGAGCGGGAGTCGGGGATGATTTGGATGAGTTGCTGAAACCTGGTGGCTGCTCTTGGTCCGGTTTGGGCCTTGGACCTTCTGCGTCATCACCAACCCGCCACTACTTATCATTTTCTCCCGCGTCGCGATGGGGGAGGGTGTACCCAGCCGCGCCCCAGGCCGCCTGGGACAAGAGATTGAGTAGCACGAGGATCAGGGACTCCTCTGTTACGGGCCGTGATGAAGGCTACCCGATGAGCCGGGCCGCAGCGGTGCGCCCTGAAGGCAGCCGACCTCCAGAGGCCAACGGAGATCTCGGCGGGCACCCCTTCCTTCGTTACCTGCCAGGGCAGCCGTGCGGACGTCCTGCCGACCCCTGGCTCCACCCTGGGGGGCGCGCCGCCGCCGCCGCCGCCGCCACTGCCGGTGCCGAAATTGGCCTGTGCTCTCTTGCCACTTCCTCGTCTGCTCGGTATTCCCGGAAGGAGGATTATGGGCACCCTTTCTACCATTTAAATCGTTGTCCGACCAACCCTTTTCCCGAGCCCTACCATGCTGACATGATGCATTACCCCCCGTCTGAGCTGCTGGACAGAGGACCGTCCCCTCCCCGGGTTTCTTTCAACAGCCCTGAGCGATGGTGCTTCCCCCCAATGAGGTTGTATTGATAATATTATAAATGGAAGAAACGTTTTGGCACACTACTAGGAGTATGTGAGCTATATTTGAGAAATCTGCAACTGTGTGTGCTGTTACCTTGTGCACATGAAAAGTATTAAATGTGGCGGTTGAATGTTTATCTAAAAACTTAACTGTTGAACCTCTTCTGTACCATTCCCAAAGGAAATAGAAAAACAGGATTATGTATAATTTTCTTTATAATTCATTATAAGACACATCTAGATACAATGTGGATATCTGATTTTAGAATAACAAATGTTAACGCCTTAAAAAACTTGTTTCACATTCCAATATTGGCCTGACAGTTTAACAAAATTCCTTTAGTATGGTGCAATCAAACAAGTAATACAAGACAGTGGAGTATATATCTGTTCACTTCTTGCCAAGCCAGCTTTTCTGTTATTGCCTTGTTTCGCTTATCTCTTTCATTTCCAATGTTTATTTAAGCAAAAGAAAAACTATAACATATCTCAAATTGTGTACAAAACCTATTGGAATTAAATGCAAATAAAAATGTGACAATGTAATCGGGAATATAATTGATCAATTGCAGATAATTAAAAATTATGGCAAGTAATAGATTTCATCAGCGGTATAATTGACAGAAGAGGTTCGATGACGTTCTTCCGTCTCAGAGCTTTTGTTTTCACCTGCTTCTTCCTCGTCCTCCACTCTACATCCCCTTCTCAGGGCCCTCCTGAGCTGTTTCCAGAAGAGTAGTTGGGCGTGGGTCGGGTCGGTACAATCCGAGCCGGGCCATTGCAAAAACGTCTTGGTCGACATGACCTTCCTCATGCGGTGGTACATGGACAGCTCGCTGTCGGGGATGTGCTCCAGGAACACCAGCAGCAGAACGTCTCGGTGCTCGTCAAAGAGCCGGTAGCTGGCCAGCTGGATCTCCATTGAACACCATTCGCTCTGCAGGAAGTTCCGGCTCACCACGCAAACAGTCTTGCCGCTGCCGTACACGGCAGACACGATGTTGTCCATGATGTTGCGTCCCGGCTCAAAGTCCCTGTGGTGAAGGCAGAGTTTGAACGAAGAGCCGTTTCCCTCCAAGTTTGGGAGCAACTGCTCCAGGACCCAGTGTTCGTCATGAAAATTATAGGAGATGAATGCATCGTATTCACAGTTTTCCTCATCTTCCCTCAGTTTACGCCACTGCTTGCTGAACCAGGCACGGAACACATAATAGCCATACTTTATTTTCCAATATAGCTTCATGTAAAGTATAGGGACTAAGCTGAACACAAACAACACTGTGGCAGTCGTGAGAAATAGGTACTTTTCAATGTCAATATTACAAACGTCTGTTTCAAAATCTATGAACTTCTTATTATGTTTATCCTGGCATGGCTGACTTCCCAAGTTTATAATTTGAACGTTGTCTTGATTCAGTGTCCAATTCTGCAGTTTCTGGTTTCTGCATGAACAGCTGAGGGGAATGTATGTCATGTCAAGGTAAAGGAGACTATTGAGTCCTTCTAAAACATCCACATCAATGCTCTTCATCGCATTCTTATTGATTTGTAGGATTTGTAGCTGGGTAAGATTTCCAAAAACATCCATCGACAGATTTGGAATGCCCATGTTTACCACACTCAGTGTTGTCAAATTCCTCAAATTTTTAAAAAGTCCTGGCCTGAGTTGTACCACGCCATTGCCCGAGTTATCTAGTGTGAGGAAATGTAGGGCTGTCAAATCGTCAAAGACATCAGAATTAAGGTAAGCTATGCGGTTGTTGGAAAGGTACAGAAGTCTCAGAGACTGAAGACCACGGAAAAGGCCATAAGGCAGAAAGCTAATTCCGTTGGGCCGCTGTCCATCTAAATTTAGAGAAGTGAGGGTGCTGAGATTCACAAAAGGAGAACTGGTGGTTTCATGTTGGAAAACAATTTTGTTATTCTGTAGATCCAAAACCTGCAAGGTTTTTTGGAATCCAGTGAACTGGCCACTCTCTATTTTTTTAAGGTTGTTTCCATCCAAGTAGAAATTTTTTAAACTTTTCAATCCATCAAGGCCCCCTTCTTCAAAATGAGTTATTTTATTCAAACCTAGGTCCAACGTAGTCAGCTGAACGAGTTGCCGGAATGTTTTCTTAAAAATCACTGCGATGCGGTTGTTACGTAGATTCAGGATTCTCAGGCTAGATAGATCCTGAAAAGTGTCCTCATACAAATCGGTTAAGATGTTGTTGTCCAGACGGAGAGTCTGGAGTCGGGTAAGCCCTCTGAAAGCAGCATTCTCTAAAACAGCAATGATGTTTATGTTGAGGTTTAGAATTGTGACATTCGGTGTGTGAGCGAAGGCGTACTTTTCAACCTTAAGCATGCGATTGTAACGAAAATGTAACTTTGTTATGGGAAGCTTATTCGTATTGTTGCAGGGCAAGAGACGGCCGATGTGGTTGTGCTCCACATTTAACGTTTTTATGTGTTTCTGTCCTTTGAGAAAGTCGAGGCATTGTACCGTTCTCAGATTGTTAGAGGAGACATCCAAAGTAGTTAATATTTGAGGGCAATTGGATAACGCATCGTTGAGTGACTCTGAAATGCTATTGTTTACTAGTGTCAGTCTGCTGATGCTCACCACCCTTTCACTTAAGAACTTGCATAGGTCATCGATCAGACTTGTGTTGGTTAAGCCCAAGCCAGAGAAGTCTACATACTTAGCATTAACATTGGTCTTATTCAAAAACTCTAATATCTTTACTTTTGTTGATCGCAGGCGTAAATAGCGTATCCGTGTGAGGTCTACTCCTTCGAAAGCATTAGTCGAGAGTTCGAAGTTGTATGATAAATCTAGGAAGGTGATGTGCATGAGAAATGAACCTGTACAATCTAAGGCTGACAACTTGTTTCCACATACATACACTTTAGTCAGGCTCTCGGGCAAGGCAATATTTAAATTACTGAGGGATGTCAATTTGTTAAAGCAAAGATCTAGTTGTGTCAGATTATTTAGGGCTGAGATGGATTGCGCAATATTAGAGAAATTGTTCAGGTGGTTTTTCCTCAGGATCAAGGTGTCCAGGATAGGGGTGCTGAGGAAGAGACTCTCTGGGAGGTCCGTCAATAAGTTACTTTCCAGTGACAGAGAAGTGAGGTTGTCGAGTTCGTGGAAAACTGAGCTGTTCAGTTTTGGTATGAGGTTGGAAGACAAATTGAGGGACTTAAGGCAATGCAGCTTCTGGAAAGCCAGCCCGTCCATCGACCTTAGGACGTTGGGGCCCATGTTAAGATTTTCCAGTTTTAAAAAACGTTGAAAGCTCCCTTTGGGAATGTGGGAGAGATGATTAGAAGAGATGGTGATGTTGATGGCAGACACAGGCAGGTCATCCACGATTGTAGATATGTTCATCTTGTGGGGTTTGTAGCAAACAAATGTTTGATTCTCTGAGTTTTTAGCTCCTTTGCAGTTTCGAAAGCTGTACTGATGAGATACTTTTACTAAAAGTCCCAATGTTAATATCAACAGTTGGCTTCTTGAAATAGCCATTTTGATCAATATTGATTTCAGGAGACACTGCTAGGCTATTTCCGGGGTATGTTTTTCAACCTGGATAGCTGTTCTGTTCAGAACAGCGTACACTTCATGTTGTTGCATTGGATGAGATCAGTTTTGGCCCTGGAACCTAATGAGGAAAAAATGATGTAAAATGATGATTCGGTATTCATATTTTAATGCATTGCACAAAGCTTAAAGGGACTATGTGTAAGAATCAAAAATGTTAATTAACTGCAGTAAGTTAATTTGTAAGTTAACTGCAGCCTGCTCCAGTTCACACGTTCAAAGCTCGTAGTGCAACGCAACCCCATGCGTTTTGACAACAGTAACAACCAAAAACATAACATAAGCTATTATCATGAATTAAAGTTAGTTAGAAACAGACAACAGTGGTCCTGTGAGTGGATGTTATGCACATGAATTAATATAACCAAAAGTCCTGAAAGAAGGCAGATGTCTTTGCTCTCATTCCTTCATGTCCCTAAGAGAACCGGCTCATGTAATACAAATCAGCACACAAGGCAGTTTTTTTATTGTTTAAGTTAAACTACAACACGGTATTGACCATTAAAAGTAATCTATGATTTTAAAAGTCCTACACGTAGTCTATTTAAGGACATTTCCGCTCCCAACAACTGTTTTATACTCTGCTCATAATATATTGTCATCGTATGATTTTAAGCAATGCAATCGCGCATCAGAGTAGGCCTATAAATACGACTATCTATTATTATATTATCTATAACTATTACACTTGCGGGCTCATTAGACATCCACTTCCTTGTTTGGGGTTAGCTTCACACTGCCTCTCTGTTTCGCCCTGCCCTACCCCTGGAGTCAGCCAGAAACGCACCCGAGAATATGCTTAATGCGTTAGAATGATTAAAACACATGCCTGTGTCCTAAACATCCATCTGCGTTACAATTTTCAATACGTTCAAATAACAAGGCCCATAAAAGAATAATTTCTACAATACAAGGGCCTGATATAACAAATAATAATAATAATTTAAAAAAAAAGTAAAGTACACGAGCACAGACTCAAGGTTAGCATGTTAGCCTTACCTGCACAAGGTCTCCAACATGTTGTGCACCTCTCACTGGGGTGTAGAGCATTAGCAGATCACGGAGGAGTGAGAAGTTATGTGAACTTCCTGAATGCTTTATTAGACCAGCAGTAATGACACAATGTGACGATATATATAATTTGCATTTCTCTGTTCTGCATACAACGTCCGAAGAAATAATCCAAAGGTCCAAAATAAATTAACATTTATCTTTTTCTTATATACCAAATGACAGTAAAGATATTATAACATAATTTAAATTCTCTATAGATGTTTTATTTATTTACCCAAAAAGAATGAATCACAAAAAAACCTCATTGATTATTAGCATTACATTATTATTATTGAATGTATTAGTTTAATTAAAGACTTCAGAGAAAACAGCCAAGAGAACACGCCTGTTCTCCTCAACTCTTTCTGCTCTGTTACTAACAATAATAGCACACAGTGACTTTTGATTCTTTGTGTTGAATCATCGTCTCATCTTCTGCTCCCTTGCCATCTGGCACAGTCCACAGAGGGGCAGGCAGGCCATCACCACCCAGTCATCACACACAGAGCCCTGGGGAGAAACAGGAAGGGCAAAGACCAGCTTAACGCCCGTCACCCTCAAAACACCATCTAGAGAGCAATGGGGCTCCCAAAAAAAAAAGGGTATTCCGAAGGAAAAGGGGCTCATCAAAGTGTGTCGGTGTGGGGCGGATCTCAGCCAAAAGGTACCAAATGTAACCGCCGACGTCTGCAGCCGACCTGTAAACCTCCATGAGCCTCCATGACGCCCAACCCTGGCCCTCACTACCTGGATTCACTGGAGGTGTCAAAGAGCATCTCATCCCAGGTGTGAGGGTGTCACAGCCAAAAGTACAGGACCGTAATAACAATTATGAATATATATATATATATATATATATATTTACGGAATATATTATGGAATATATATCTGCAACAAAGAGACAAGAGAGAGAGACTCTGTGGCCACGGAGCCCACGGTGCCGTAGGACTTGGACGGACCGTGGCTGTAGTGAATGCAAAGTGGTAGAATGTACATTATGCATTAAGTTACGACAACTAAATATGTTTGCTATGTAGAAAAAAAAAAGATTGTAAAACAAACGCAGTTCAACCGTCGGAGTACATTGGGAGAGAGAAGAAGCAGAAGAAGGGGAAAAAAAAAGATGCCAAAAGAAAAAGAACATGCCTTTTTTTATATTGGAAAACCCGATTCCCATGACCGGTGTTCCTCCTGCTCTGGATCTCCTGCTGCCCGGCCTCTGCCCTCCTCCTGGGGGAGGAGGGGGGAGGAGGGGCAAGGACGGGGAGACTCCTTCAAAGAGACTACTGTATCAGGGCTGAAGCCCACCCCACCAGGGTCCAGTGGCTGAGAGAGAGAGAAGGAGAGAGAGGGAGGAGGAGAGAGAGAGAGAAGGAGAGAGAGGGAGAAGGAGAGAGAGAGGAGAGAGAGAGAGAAGGAGAGAGAGGGAGGAGGAGAGAGAGAGAGAAGGAGAGAGAGGGAGATGGAGAGAGAGGGAGAAGGAGAGAGAGAGAGGAGGAGAGAGAGGGAGGAGGAAAGAGAGGGAGGAGGAGAGAGAGAGAGGAGGAGAGAGAGGGAGGAGGAGAGAGAGGGAGAAGGAGAGAGGGAGAAGGAGAGATAGCGAGGGGGAGAAAGAGAGAGGGGGAGAAAGAGGGAGGGGGTGGGAGAGAGAGAGGGTTGTGCTGTCCAGATGAAGGCAGAGCCGCTGACTACAGTTGTATTATAACATATCCTTTTTTCAATCAGTGCAGTAGCAAAAAAAATCTAAGTCTGTAGAAGAAGATAAAAGATTTAAAAAAACCACCCATGAAAACATGAGCTAGGAGATCCGGAAGGCGATGACTGTTTGCAGCACTCCTGTTTGAGATTATTGTTCGTGTTTCGTGAAGACGTGTGAAACCAAGGCTTTCTTTGCATGAGTGTTTTTTTAATCATTCACTGCGGTCTGCCCTCCTGAATGTCCTTTGTTGTATGAAACAACTCATGTGAAATAAGTAAAAA
Source organism: Trisopterus minutus (assembly GCA_027122715.1). Taxonomy (NCBI): domain Eukaryota; kingdom Metazoa; phylum Chordata; class Actinopteri; order Gadiformes; family Gadidae; genus Trisopterus; species Trisopterus minutus. The sequence continues at coordinate 4,893,159 of JAOPUD010000009.1, forward strand.
AAAAAGAAAAAAAGATGAAACTAGAAATGCCCGAG
>JAOPUD010000009.1:4894259-4905011 GCA_027122715.1 Trisopterus minutus
GTGTGTGTGTGTGTGTGTGTGTGTGTGTGTGTGTGTGTGTGTGTGTGTGTGTGTGTGTGTGTGTGTGTGTGTGAGTTTAAGTGCGTGTGCTTGTAGTTTGTGTGTGTGTACAGTTAGAATGGATTGAATAATAATAATGAGAGATGTACAGGCACTTTCAGTCACTTTGACAGCTGTGTTGTGCGCTGCTCTGTATGTACTTTATATTCATATCTGCATGTGTACTCAGGCCCGTCTTTGTCGGCTCATTCCAACCACAGTGAGGTTTGTGGGGCTTGGTCAGTTTTAGTAGAATAGCTAATGTGGGTGTGGACATTTTGTTTTTTACCATCCCAAAAAGGCTAATGTGCATGTACTCTGAGGAAATGAAATGATCATAAAGGCCACTTCTAACCACTGTGACACATTGTTATAACCAGCAGTTTCACATCAGTGAAATGAGTCAGAAAGAAATTATACGTTAATCTTTCTCAACAAAAACAGTGACTGCGTTACAGATACTTTTTATTTTTACTTGTAGTATGTACTGCATACCCTACCCTTACACATATTACAGGTGGATAAGCACTGATTAGATTAGGATCATACCATTTCTTTATTTTTATCTTGCCTACTAAATAGAAAGGCAATTTATTGGAACGCAGCGCTAGAAAATTGCTGTGCAATTCATTTTTGATTGGTTGGGACCTCATATTGGGAATCGTGAAAAACCTCCCTCTGAGGCTGGGTGAGGCTGCACACATGTTGGTCATCATCGATCATCAGTATCAGTATCCACAGGTTTAACCAGCCAGCCCCCCCCACCCTCTCAGGTTAGATCTCCTGCATGGCATCCATGAGCAACCTTTTCGTGCTTATTTGCCACAACTTTTACAATAAACCGTGTTTCCAACACCAACCTGCAGACAAGCACTAATAAAGGTCACCTAGTACCATGTTACAACAAGATAAATGTTTTTTATATATATGTTTGAGACTAGACTTGATAATGCTGATTTGATTAGGATTAGCACATGGGCTATAGATAAGGGATGTAGAAAATTAGAAAACTTTATTCCATATTAGATATTGCTAACTTTTTATTCATATACTGTATATTGATTTGTGGAACATAATTGTTTTTTACATTTTTTATAAAAAAATATATATAATAGCATACAATCGCATATTTCCATGACACACCACTTCTCTTACAACCAAATCAAAGGCAAACCATGCATTTATCATCCTGGAAGTGAAAACACACTGTGGCTACTCAACATTGATGACAGTTTTAACAAAAAATGTGTTTGAATGGAAACAGGGGCGGGTCTGTCTGACCCGTTTCTCACTCACTTACTTCATTTAAAGTACCTGTGTTTTACCACCAGGTTTACAGGCTAACCAGAACAAGAATGGCTTGGCCATTGCAAGACATTTCATGATTATTTCATTGTCTGCGTCTGATCTTAACCAGGGCTGCCTTCAAGTGAGATAAGAAATAAGTCAGGGCGCACACGGCACATACTTTGGGGGCAGTTTGGGGTTGTCAACGCACGCTGAACACCCCCCCGCCCCCCCACCTCGGCCCCCACCAGGCAACTTCCTGGTATTTCTGGGACATTTCTAAAACATAACTTGAGGTCGAAGTAAGTATTTCAAGTTCCCTAATCGGGGACCTTCTCACACGTAGCAACTTGAACAGCCATGGAAAACAGAGCACTCATTGAAAGCCTTGATTGCTCTGTAATTCCACTATTCATGCAGAACTGGCATATTCTTCTTCTGCTGTAACATCATTTATCAATAATTAGGACCTCTGTGCATCGATTACGGCATGAAGAACCTTTGTGTAATGGGCAAAGTCTGGTGAGCCTGCAAACACTATCAACGTTCAATGTTTTGTGGAGTGGACAGGGTTAGGACGTGCTGTCTGTAAGATATTCATGTAACACAGTCTGCAGCCAGGTTTTACCTCACGACTTCTTTCCGTCAGTCACCATCGCTGCCCTATCTATAACAACAACCTATACATATCTCTTTGGAATTCAAGTAGTTTCAGTTCCTGAAAGTTAACTTCTGTTTTCTGATCCACCAATCTGCTTCAAGGGATTGAGAGGAAGAAAGGGAACAAAGAGCAAGGGGTCCACTGAGAGTAAGGTGGTAAATTGGTGCACTTGTTTGGTGTTTAAGGGTGCTCTGCTACCACATTGACTACGTCAGCATGAATGGCTCACAGGTAAGCACAGAAGATTATTGGGTGAGTACGTTTTTTTTCATATACCATCCGACATTTTTTTTTTCCATCACTGAAAAATTAACGCGCACCTACATTTTTACCTGGACATCTGCAGATGTTCCTTTCTTATATTGAATAAACAAAGGATGGACAAGTGAACCAGCTAGCCCAAATATTAAAATTTGATTTTAACCAATCACCAGTCCTTGCTAAAGGCAAATACGCAAAGTCAGGTTTCCTTTACAAGTAAAGATCACATGAAGGTTTTGTAAAAGCATTTTTTCCATGCAGACTTTGCGCTCTTATCAGTTGCTTGCACCTCTCTCAAAGCCATCAAAGTCATCTGATGGTTTCCTAACCTATCCCTCTCTTAGAATTACGATTACACAGACTACAGCGTGCCCGATGGAATAGCGGCTCCTTGCCCCCTGGACGATGTTTACAGCTTCGGACAGAGCTACTTCCCCGTGATGTACAGCCTGGTGTTCGTCCTGGCAATGGTGGGCAACGTTCTGGTGCTGTGCGTGGTCGCTCGTTACCGGAGCTCTGTGAGTGGCGGGGCCTGCGGCCTCTCCATCACCGACATCTTCCTCCTCCACCTGGCCGTGGCAGACCTCCTGCTGGCGCTCACGCTGCCGCTCTACGCCGTCCAGTGGGCCGACAAGTGGGTCTTCGGGCTGGCGGTCTGCAAGATCTCGGGGGGCCTGTTCTCCCTGAACCGCTACAGTGGCATCCTGTTCCTGGCCTGCATCAGCTTCGACCGCTACCTGGCCATCGTGCACGCCGTCCGCAGCGGCTGTAAGCGCACCGCCTGGCACGCTCACGTGGCGTGCGCGCTCATCTGGGGGATCTGCCTGGGCCTGTGCGGGGTGGACGTGACCTTCAAGCAGCTGTCGGAGGTGGGCGCCCCGGGCCAGGAGGGCCAGCTCATGTGTCGGCCCTGGTACGTCGACAACACCCGAGAGTGGCTGGTGGGGCTGCAGCTGACCGGCATGGTACTGGGCTTCGGCCTGCCGCTGCTGGTCATGCTCTACTGCTACGTGCGCATCTTCCGCTCGCTGTGCAACGCCCCGCGCCGGCAGAAGCGCAAGTCCCTGCGGCTCATCGTGTCCCTGGTGTCGGTGTTCGTGCTGTGCTGGGCCCCCTACAACTTCTTCCAGCTGACGGACAGCCTGGAGAGGCTGGGCACCATCAGCGGCGGGTGCCACTTTGGCCGGGTGGTGGACCTGGGGATCATGGTGACGGAGAGCGTGGGGCTCTCTCACTGCGCCCTCAACCCCCTGCTGTACGGTTTTGTGGGGGTGAAGTTCAGACGGGAGATGGCCAAGATGGTGAAGGAGCTGCTGGGCCCCAGGGGCTGGACGGGCAGGCAGGAGTGGGGCGGGAGGAGGTCCAGGAAGACCACCGGGTCCTTCAGCTCCGCCGAGAGCGAGAACACCTCGTACTCTGTGATGGTGTGAACTCACACCTGTGTGTGCGTGTGTGTGTGTGTGTGTGTGTGTTTGTGTGTGTGTGTGTGTGTGCATGCGTGTCTGTCTGTGTGCGTGCATGGGTGTGTGTATGTGTGTGTGTGTGTGTGTGTGTCTGCATACTGTGTTTTTTTTTTACAAAATATTGCCTACATTTGTGCAAAATAAAATATATTTGGTTGTAATATTCCTGTGTTTGACAATCTGTTCATGTCAACAAATTTCTACACTACCTACATAAATCAACGTCGTGTGATAAATAACCTACAAAAGTTTGTAGTCGTGGTAGAAATTTCCTCATCCCAGTAGTTGTTTTCACTTCTTACATTGCAACACGCCTTGTGAAACAGCCTGCTCAGCGATTCACAGTGAAACTGTGGTTGGGGTCTGAAGTCTGACCCACGGTTCCTCTTTGGACACCCTGAGTCAAACACTACCTGATCCAATCCCTCCACAGAATGTGGCAACATATCCCAAACTAACCAGACTTCTCCAACACACGTTATTATAAACTGAACTAAATAGCCTGAAGTAAATAGCTAAACACAAGCTTTTGTCTGCTATTATTTATTAGGTAATGTTCATGATTCTTGTCAACATACCAGGTTGCAACCAAGCCCCTGGCCAACCCCTTGATAAAACCAAAACACATAGCGATCCCTTTTTTTTTAAAGAACAAATTGACGGCATTTAGCAGACGCTTTTATCGAAAGCGACTTACAATAAGTACATGTGTCATAAGAAGTGAAACAATATATCGCCGTCGGTTACAGTAAGGATGTGCATAGAACCAAGTGCAAGTATTAACAATCGCCATAGGGTTAACCCCATTCCCCGTACAACGCAGTGATAGCCAGCTACTGCGGATGCTACACAATTAAGTGCATGCTGCACAGCAAGCATGCACAACACAATTAAGTACACGCTACACTATTAAGTACAAAGAATGAATACAGGGGCATTAAGTGCGTTGATTAAGTGCCAGGTCGTACAACAAACAATAGTGAAACAGACAAATAAGGGACTTAATGACTATGTAGAGTTTTGAGTCGTTTGCGGAGGCTGGGGAGCGGTCCTGACTTCGGCAGGGAGTCGTTCCACCACTGCGGTGTGCGATCCATTTGACCGAAGACAGAAAAAAATAATTTGAAGACAGAAAAAAATATCGAGTTTTGCAGACTTCAGCAAAGTGTCGTTCTATCCCACTGACACAAGAGGAAACGAAAAAATGATTTGTTGTTTGTTCTATTTATGCTGAGTCTGTGACTTTTCTCAATTTAATTATTGTTACTAGAACTTACACATACATCTGTGGCATGTGGAGAAGTATTACTTTTTCAACGTGGCTGATCAAGGTCTGCCACAGTAATAACACTTTTGTATGCCATTGCTTTAGACCTTTAAAACAGCATATTCAACATAAAAGAAGTTGATAATAAGAATTATTTCAATTATCATTAGTATTATTACTAGTAGTATAGTATCACTGTTATTCTTGAACGTGGGTGTATGTGTGTTTGTGCAACTTTTCCCCCTTTGTTACATTTCTTTTTTCTTTGAAGATCTAAATCTCTGGTAAATAACATATATTTCCATGTAACATTCCGCTGCAAGATCTTTATAAAATACGCCTACATTCTAATACTTATTCTAATATTAATTAGCTTTGTAAAACGTTATTATTAAGAGTATTATTATCCATAGGTTAGTTGTAGTAACTGTAGTTGTAGTAGGCTTGTAGTAGTGGTGGTAGGGTAGTAGTAGTAGTAGCTGCAGTAGTAGTAGTAGTAGTAGTAGTAGTAGTAGTAGTAGCTGCAGTAGTAGTAGTAGTAGTAGCAGCTGTAGTAGTAGTAGTAGTAGCAGCTGTATTAGTAGTAGTAGTAGTAATAGTAGTAGTAGTGTCTGTAGTAGTAATAGTAGCTGTTGCAAGCTGCTAGTAGTTATAATAGTAGTAGTAGTAGTAGTAGTAGTAGTAGTAATAGTAGTGGTAGGCTCGTAGTAGTAGTAGGCTAGTAGTAGTAGTAGTAGTAGTAGTAGTAGAAGTAGTAGTAGAAGCTGTAGTAGTAGTAGTAGTAGTAGTAGTAGTAGTAGTAGTAGTAGTAGTAGTAGTAGAAGCTGTAGTAGTAGTAGTAGTAGTAGTAGTAGTAGCTGGAGTAGTAGTAGTAGAAGTAGCTGTAGTAGTAGTAGTAGTAGTAGTAGAAGTAGCTGTAGTAGTAGTAGTAGCTGTAGTAGTAGTAGCTGTAGAAGTACGCCTGGTATTTGAAACATTATATATTTTTATAGTTATAAATCTTTGCGTTTTGATCATGGGTGTGCAAGACGGAAAATCCTAGACACACTATTTTCTCTTAATCGGGTTTGTGAAAGAGCGCCAGGGCCCCCTAGTGGCCCCGGCGGGTGGGTGTCCGGACGGGCTGCAGGCTTTGTTGTGGCTGAGGTTGAACGACGTGTCGGTTCGTGTTAAACGGGTTTTTCGCGTCTGAGGTTTGGATTTTGAGGTGATTCCGATAGGTCATGGTTTGCTATCGTGTTATTCAATCATTAACCTTCTAATGGAATGCATACCAAAGCGGTTGGTGTGCATGTAGTGGGCGCTCGACGGTAGTTGTCTTGCACAACTAATTTGTCTGTAACCCCTCGAGAGATACATGTTTTGGAAACCTCCCGCGGAAAGCTCGGTCCAGTCGGTCTGACCCGGTGCCTGACCCGGTAGGTTTGTACCCGGGATCTTTATGTTTCTGATCACGTATTTACCTGCCCTCATTCTATGATCTGTATTCTGTGTGTTCAATTGGCCTTTTTTTTTAGCATGTTGGTGTTTGTGGTGTAGGCTACGCCTAATAGCCCGTCGCTGCTGCTGCTTGAAAACTAAGTTACTTCTTTATTTAGATCGGCGATAAACATCCGCCCCTGATGATACAACGTGTGTCCTTATAGGCAGACGAACATCCGCGTAGATAGTTGTGCATTTCTTTATAGGAATCGTCCTTTACCACAGGCCCACCTCGTGAGAGAATCGCAAGCGTTTGGCGTCTATGTTTTATTTGTATTTTTATTTTTGCGTGTCTGCTTAGGCAGGTGTGGCGGTACCTTGTCGTCGCGATACGTAACAACAAATATAAATAGTGACAAATGGAATGCACCGTCGTCATCGTGGTTTCCACGCTACTACACGCTGGACTTCCCCGCAGCGTTGGACAATACTGACAATACCCGGGCTCCTGGTGACATCAGGAGGACCTTGTGAGAGGGAGATCTCAGTGATCCTGTCATCGCGGTGACCTGTCATCGCGGTGCTCTCAGCGCTGGCGACACTTCTGCAACCAGAAACAGAAGGAGCGCACGGTGGCGTGGGCTGTTCTGTTCTGTTGCTCATCTTATCTCAACATCCGGGTACGCTGAACTTTATTTTGGTTTCATTAACAGATAAACATGGAGCTGGATCTTGGCGGAATATTTTTAAGTAACGAATCATTCGATTATGGAGACTACGAGTACAAAGAGGAATGCGAAACGGACGCCGCTGCCGTTTTCCTGCCGTTTCTGTGCGCCCTAGCCCTGATCATCGGTCTCCCGGGGCTCGTTCTACTTGTGACTCTCCTCGTCCGCAAGAGACGTCATTGGAGTGTGATGGATGTCTTTGCCCTCCACCTGGCTCTGGCGAATGGTCTGCTGCTGGCGACCCTTCCCTTCTGGGCAGCGCAGGCCGGTCGCCCCAGCGGATGGACATTCGGTAGCCCCTTCTGCAAGATGAGCGGAGCTGTCTTTAATGTAGGTATACCTGGATTTGAAATTGTATTCTCTGCTTCCTGGCTTCTCTTGGTTGCCTGTAAATATGGCCCACACAGTGTAAACAACTGATCTGATCTGCACATTCACTCTGCAAATATGTTGTTGCGTGCATGGAGGCTTGAACAATTTATTTGTGACTTAATCATCTATAATCATATTGCAATGTACTAGGCCTGGGCGATATGGCAGAAAGGCATATCACGATATAACATGATCATGTGGATTGATATCGATTACTAATTAATTGCTAATTCTAATGACCAAAAAAGACTAGGAATTACCATGCTGGATTTAAACACTTTTGTTTAACACTTAACATGACCTTCCACTGTTCTTCACTCCAATGTCGATACAACAATGTTTTATATGGATATTGATCAAAGGTCTATCACGATACGATCATTTATTGATTTATTGCCCAGGCCTAGAATGTACCGATTTTTATTATACCCTTTTGCTCCCCAGAAGAGAAAGAGGATTGTTTAGGAGGGGTCTGCATATTCGTTTTACTTGTACGTGTGTTGAACAGTATGTCTTCACTTTCCCTTTCTGTTTCAATTTCTCTTTCCTCCTCTCTCTCTCTCTCTCTCTCTCTCTCTCTCTCTCTATCTATCTTCTCTCTCTCTGTCTCTCTCTCTCTCTTTTGCTCACTACCTCTCTTTCTCTTTCTCCGTCTCTGTCTTATTCTCTGTGTTTCTGTTTCTCTGTAATCACCCTCTCTCTCTCCCTTTTGCGCTCACAGATCAACTTCTACTGCGGGATCTTCCTGTTGGCCTGCATCAGCCTGGACCGCTACCTCTCCGTCTTCCGCTCCACACACTTCCTCTCCCGCAGGAAGCCCTGGATGGTGCAGGCCTGCTGCCTGTCAGCGTGGCTCCTCTCCCTGCTCCTCTCCATCCCTGACTGGGTCTTCTTGGGGGCCGTGGAGGTGGTGGGGCCAGGGGCGGTCGGCAGAGTGGAGTGCGTTCACCACTACCCCTCGCCCGCTCGTGGCTTGGCCTCCCGCCTGCTGCACCACGTCGTGGGCTTCCTCCTGCCCGCGGCCGTCTTGGTCTTCTGCTTCTCTCGCTTCCTTCTTCGGCTCTGGCGGGGGCCCTGCCTGGAGCTCCGGAAGCGGAGAGCCCTCGGGCTCCTCCTGTGCCTGGTGGGGTTGTTCCTTCTCTGCTGGACGCCCTATAACCTCACCCTGATGGCCCACACCGTCAGGGGTGCGGAGCAGGGGTCTGAGCCGGCGGGCAGAGTCGGCGGCGGAGTTGCCGCTTGCGGGAAACCCACCAGCGCCCTGGGGACAGGCCTGTTCCTTGTGTTCGCTCTGGGCTGTTTACACGCCGGCCTCCAGCCCCTGCTCTACTTTGGCCTGTGCCCGAACGTCAGGAGGGCGGTGCTGGAGATGCTGGGTTGCGTACCGCCGGCGGAGAAGGCCGACTCCAGCCGCACACTGTGGGAGTTCGGTCTCGAGGAGGAGGAGGAGGAGCCACTGCCGCGGCAGAACCCCGGGGAGGTGGTACCGCTGAACCAGAACCGGAACCAGGACCAGGAGGAGGAGGAGGAGGAGGAGGAGGTGGAGGAGGAGAAGGAGGGAGCGCTGTTTCAGAACCTAGAGGAGGAGCGGGAGGAGGAGGCAGAGCCAGACCGGGGCAACGGAGCAGCGGAACCAGGAGCAGGAGGTGCCACTGAACCAGAACCTAGAGGAGGTGGTACCACTGAACCAGAACCGAGAGGAGGTGGTACCACTGAAACAGAACCGAGAGGAGGTGGTACCACTGAACCAGAACCGAGAGGAGGTGGTACCACTGAACCAGAACCGAGAGGAGGTGGTACCACTGAACCAGAACCTAGAGGAGGTGGTACCACTGAACCAGAACCTAGAGGAGGTGGTACCACTGAACCAGAACCTAGAGGAGGCATCAGCGCTGACCCAGGTCAGGGCTGCGGAGCAGCAGGATCCCCCGGCCAACGCTGATGAACAGCATGAAGAGGATGGGAGGCCGTGACTTTTTCGCCCACTCAGGAAATATTTATTAGTTTCCTCTAAATCGCTTCATAAACAGGAAGGTACTTTTCAAGGGTCAAAGGGTTGACGGGGACAGGACACTCCTACATGTTGAAATCAATCGTGAATTGCTGCACTTTAAGCTGCATGTGGTCATGGGAGTTTCACATGGGATGAGGACTGTAGTATGATTTGTCGTGCGTCAAACCTTCGGCGACCGCACAGCCAGGCGAAAAATGTGTCTTTTGGTGTGAACACACAGTAAGGCTACACATGTGGCTGTAATAGTGCATAATTAGTGGATATTGTATTATGATGTCGTAAAGGGTTTTATATTGGAATTTGGCTATATATATATATATATATATATATATATCAGGAAGTGAGTGGCCAGAGTTGTTTTTCTTGAACAATCCACTTTTAAAAGACGTGAAATTATATTCAGAAGGGTCATATTTTATTAGCAAAAATGTGCAGTACAGATTCAAATCATGCATCAGTATTGCTGATTCAATTTCTGCTGAATCACAATTAGGCTGAGAAAATCTGAAGTAATTAAGACTGCCAGTCAAAATACGACTGCTATTTAATGGGACAGCTTTAATGGGAGCCTTTATGTCCAGTATAGTGCCAAATCTATGGGAATGTTTTTTTTATTGCTATTTAATTTTCTTATTTATTTTGCTATGAATGTTTGTGTTTATAGTAATTACGATAATTGATGTGGTGTTATATTGTAATTTTACGTAATCATTGATTGAAAAGAAGGGGTGTTTTTCAGAATGGACAATTAACTTTGTTTTTACTTTTACTGAGTTATTGTTAGTTGAGATCCCAGTGTAAATAGCCATGTACACTCATGAGAAAGCCCGGGTCAAGCTCTGCTGTCTTCCATTCGATTTTGAGGGTTTTCCATTGTTGAAACAAGAACATGAGACAAGAACATGAGACGACACACTCAGCAGGCGGCTGATGTCATCAGTCAGGTGACGGGACGGGACGGGACCGAGGGAGGGGTGAGGGAGAGGAGGCGGTTGAGGAGAAGAGAAGAGCATTGTGTATTGCGAGTGGATAGTGCCAGGATTATCAGGAGAAGGATAACATCATCGTGTGAAATGCACGCGTGGAGATGATACGCAAGCCGTCGCCATAAAAAAAAAAATATATATATATATATATATATCCTTTGTACACACATTATGTGCCGGCAGTTACTAATAAGAGTTAAAAAAAAAGTAAAAAAAAAAAAAAGTATATATATATATATATATATATATATA
>JAOPUD010000009.1:5716338-5729609 GCA_027122715.1 Trisopterus minutus
GGCCCCCGGGCCCCCCCCCCCCCCTTTACCCCGGCTGCCACATACACACTGCATGACAAAGACCCTCTTTAACACCACCTTAAGGCCGAAACCTGATGTCATAGGCAGTGGGTTTTAACATAACAGGATCATGGTGTTCTGTGGGAGGAACACACTGAAACCCATCCTTTTAAATTATTCGAGCCACTTTCCTTTGTGCAGACCCAACCTTAAAAAAAAAAAAAACCCTGCACTTGAGCCCGATAGTTTGTTCAATTTATTTTAATCATTACAATATGACAAATGTTGAGCAAAAATAATACACATTTCTGAATTACTCTATGTACAAATACACATTTGTAATCTACATACAGTTGACATGGTTCTTTGTTCACTGTCTATACAGGGATCGCGGACTCCAGTCAAGGGGGGGGGAGGGGGGGGGGTCTGGCCAGCTGGCCCAGCTTCAACCAAGTGGGATCCAGCTTGTTTAAGGCACCTTGAACTGGCTCGCCCAGGAGGGCATTTTAACACTTAAAAACTATTCAAACGGGTGTCTGATCTTCACACATATCATGTGGCGCCAACTACAAGGGAATCATAAATAGGGTTTGCCTTTGGCAATGATTAGGAAAGAAACAAAACTGAATTCATTTGTTGCCGTATGATTTCTCTCTTTACATATGAACATGACATTTTACATTACAAAGGCTTATAAAAATAAATACAACAATGTATACAACCCCTAGACAAAAAAAAAACTGAATATTCTGCGCCGTTGTAAGGCTATGCAGGTCAAGTTTCACAGGAATGCAACTTACGTGTGCAACCATGTTGCAACATCAAAAATGAAATTCTTGCTCCAAACGTTAGTATTCGGTAAGACGGGGGGGGGAGGTCACAACACACCTATTCTAGAAAGTTATTTCTGTCCCAAAATAAGTTACACCTCACCCTCGCTTCAGGTCAGCACCAGTAATCACTAAATAACATTCACTGCATTTGGTGACAAGCCATTCCGAAAAAACCCAGGCAGCCTAGGATTTAGCGTTTCATTTCAGAGTACGGAACATTTTGCACATTTTGCTCACACCATATAGTCCTCAACAAACTCGTTTCACTAACGCAAAACAGCACCGGTTAAGTCCTTAAACTGTGCAGCGGTGAAATAAAACACTTATTTCAAATGTTATGTCGGAACTGAAATGATATCATGGCCTGCCGCATTGGCACTGAAAAAGATTTGAGTAGTAACCTTCTCCATTCACACTAATGGGCTCCAGTGGCAATACAGTTGTTTTTCTTTAATGCCATTCTAAGCAGGGCAATACGTATTTGTCCATGGACACGAATGGCAGCTTTCCACACTCGTATTTTGCGTAGTTTGTGGTTAAAAATCGTCTCAGCTGCCAACATGACAACCTAAAAGCAGGCATAATTCCTGGTGATCAAAGGGTCAAATATGGCTCATCTGTGGGCCCAAACACCAAGTATAATCATATAAATAAGTGGGGAAATAGTGAATTTGGAAGGCAGGTATAAATATAGTACCCACACATTACACAGCTCATATTCAACCAGAGTTTATCCTATTGGTCGCAGAGAGAAGGGGCTGTCTCTCCAGTGGAATCGTGCAATCTAGTCTCGAGTCGTACTGTAGAACGAGTTCACGGTTGGAGCTCAGGGATTGGTCGGTTTCTCTGTGCTGCTGGGCGGGGTCAAGAGGAGATCAATGGAGACGGGCGACTGGTGGCAGTCTGTGGTGTCGATCTGTCTCTCCTGGGCGTCTCTCTGCAGGAAGAGATGATCAGACAAATGGTCAGACAAACCAAGCACATGTAACACTCACACTCCTTCCACACTCAAAAGGCATTGTGACATTCTAAAGTGTCCAATTAAAAACTTAACGGTGGGCCACCTTTGGACCTACACATGGGAGTGGTTACAAAGTTGAGTTTTAGCGGGAGGTCTTACCAGAAGATCGAGGTAGTCAACGTGAGTCTGGATGTTGTGCCGGTCGTCTGACTTGACTTTGGTAAAGGTTTTGAGCTCGGCTTTGGGCAGTTCTCGCAGCGTGTCCATGAAGGGACGCATCCAGCGCACACACGGGGCTACGCTCTCCCACGACAGACCTGCAGGAGCCAGACGGGTTTGCGTTAAACAACGAGTCTGTGTCATGGTTTAAAGTCCTCCAACTGTACAAACAGCTCTCTGAGGTCGTCGATCATTTGTATCTTAATTTTTATGAAGACGGCAATGAATCAAATAGATATATCACCACCGTCAGATTAAGCATTAATAAACTGGTAAATTACAACACATAGAACTACGATAAAATGGGTGGCAGTCCCGTTGAAATGGAATGGTTGACAGGCAAAAAAAACTATTATTTTGATCACTCCAGACCAACGGTTTGAATAAACCAAAGGGAGATAAACCATTACCTGATACTTTGTGGACCACATCGAAGGTGGAGAAGTGGCAGAAGGCAGCAGCTGCCAGGATACTGTAGGAGAAGTCCAGGGAGCTGATGTCCATGAGGCACAGGTCCAACAGCTGCGCAAGACAGACAGACAAGGTTTAGATCAGCACGGATGCAAGAACACATTTAGATCCTTAATCTATACAGTTTATTGGAAGAATAATGGTATTTATATAGACACGTCCCTATTTGTCCTGTCTATACATTGTGCCACAAGTAGAGTCAATACTACTTCCAAAACTGGATGCAGACAACGCTTGCTGCAATAGTTGTAATGTGAAAGGCAAAGCTAGCCAGGGAAACAGGACTTACCCAGGATAAATCTAAATGCCATGGGTTTGATAACCTAGTCTGATAGCCCTGCAGCTAACATTAACAAGGTTGCATCCAGTGCAGAATAAGTTAAGCCCTCTGTGAAGGACAAAACATACAGCAACAACTTCATCGACTTCTTCAGGTAATAAATTAAGAGTTGTATAAGTTGTTGTTTTCACGCAGAAGTCTGCGTAAATGATAGCATACACAAGTTTGGATTTCATCCATTAGAAAACCGTTAGCCATCATGTCGGTGCGGGGCTGTTACCTGTGTCATCTGGATGTAGGTGTCCTGAGAGAACTGGGGCACGAGGAAGTTTTCATCGCCCTTCTGGGCCTCCACCTGGGAATAGAGCTTCAGCCAGGTGATGGGCGTCTCTGGACACAGGTTCCAGTCCAACGCCTGCAGAGAAGAACATTCAGAATGAGAGGTCAAATACAGGGGGGGCTGAACCCTGGGGGGGGCTGTGAAGTGATTGCCAATGCATCTGAAATGAGTCCATACTACATGTAACACAAAATACATACAATAATACATGTGTCCCCTTACCTTGAGTACGATGAGCTCCGTTCGCTGAATGTCCCACATGTCACACGCTCCGTCTGTTACGTAGGCAAACTCGTGCACCTTGGGAGGGTAGATTTCCTGCAAGAGGAAAATAGTAAGATATATATTAATACAACTCTAAGACTAATATATTATTCTCATTTGTTTTTATGAAGGGAGGATGTGCTGGTTAGTATTTGGCCAATCAATTCTGCTGAAGACACGTTATTAGATTCATATAGATGCCACTATATGTGAGACCATTTTAACTGGCTAGTAAAGCACAGGTATTAATAAAAATAAGTTATCGTGGCCAAATGTAAAAATAAGGTCATAAAAAGGGGGTTTTAATGATGTTTGTTCTGAAACCACAAATGATTTGCATTTGGTTTCCTGTTTTGAGTTTCGTGTTGCTGTCCTTTCACAATTTTCCACACAACGTTGACCAACCAAAATTTAAATGTACAATGTGTTAGTAAGTTTAAAAAGGCTTTATTATAATGTTTCTACAGTAATTGTGAATTACCTCAATCTTGGAGGCGATGAAGAGTGCAGTGATGCCTATTAGCTGAAGGTACTCCTTATTGACGTCAGCTTGTGTGAGCATGAAGCGGTCAAAGTAGTCCTGGGCCAGGTAGGCCGTCTGCCGGTGTAAACAGTACACCTCGCTCACCTACGCAATCAAAAAAACATAAAGATCAGCGTCGGCCATTTTGTAACCATTCACAACCATTTTGACAAACCCTGAAATACCTTTTTTTTTGATCAGCCTTTAGTATGCTGAAATACTGCTACAAATACAAATGTAAGCAAGAAGACATAAAGCTTGACATTTCAGTGTGTATGAATTAACCACCACAACCACTTTGACCCAACAGTCAGGCAGTCAGAAGTCAGGCAGTAACCTGACTTCCTCTTTCTGCCGTTCATACAACACTAGTTACATCTGTTCAGAAGCCAGCCACCCACCTCAAAGAGCCAGTCTAGCAAAATGGCCCTCATCTTTGGCTGCATCTTGGGGTGCTGCTCGAGGTAGCTCTTGTCGTGGACGTACTTCAGCTCTTTGTTAAGCATCTTGATCCACACGTCGTCCGAGCTGGCCCAACTGAAGAGAGACACAGTTATGTATCCATTATACATCTGTGTGCCATTTGTTCCGCAGTGTGCCAGTTTTCTTTGGAGATATGGTTTTCTTATCAATTTCTATTCACCAATTGGCGTCAGAAGCGGTTTAAAAACACCACAAACAACCATCAACTCGGAGGCATGGATAAAAAAGCTGTAAGAATTGACATTGAAACACATAGCAGTATGCAATGTCCCGTGGCCATTTATACACACACCACCCACCTCAGACAGGGTATAGGCGAAGGTTTGATGAAGAGGTTCTGGAACCGGTACTGTTTGAAAGCCGACCGGTCTGCGGGTTCCTCCATCTCCTTGTGTGGCGTCTCGATGAGGATGCAGGGGCTGCTGCCCTCTTCCGACCAACAATTCTGGCAAATGTAAATTTAAGGAAGAACGCTTAAAACATATACCAATGGGCTACTTGACAAAGCTGCTATCCAAAGTGTGCATTCTAGGCGTTACACATGTATAACATTGATATATATGATATATTATCCATATTCAAAATGTACAAACAAAAACAGCTAGCTTTGAAAAGCACACAATTGAGCGTACAAACACAGCTGCGCATAACGTAGCAACCTGGACACCGTAAAACGCGACTGCGCTAGCGTTCACGTTTACGTACACGTCACGCATCACACAATAGTTTTAACACGCTATCAATTATCTCCCAGACGTCCGCTCCTCATAGCGGCAGCGTAGAGTGTAGCGCGCACTCAGATGAAGCCATTAGCCGAGGGGCGCAGGGCGGGCCTCGAGCCCCCAGACCGCGCGCCGTTTAACTCGGTGGAACAGATGATAACTCTGAACAAAAGCACACACACCCCAACTACTACTTATCACACTCTCTGCACACATTACAATAGCTCGTATAGTCAAAAAAATGGGACGATAACGACGGCTAGTATAGAGGAAAGAAAAGGATGACACCAACCTGTATTTCATAACTTTGTTTCTTAGCAGCAGGTTGAAGCTTCTTCTTGTTTGAAGGCTAGAGGGGGATATAAACATAGCCAGTGAGCCAGCTTGAATTGAGTGTATAAATGACTCGTGTTGACCAGGAAATGAATGAAAACAAGACTCCACGTAAAATATAGAAACGTAAATATTACGATGGTACAAACCTCAGATTTCCTTTTCCTTAATGTAACCGCGGTGCTCTGCTCCTGTGCATTTTCGTCCCTGGCTTGCAATGTGAGGCGACCACTACAGCGAAACAAATAATTGATATGAAATAAGTATGTCTAAATCTATATTATACCCTGGTAGTATACATGCAACATGGTTATAACAATGGCATAAACAAACCAATAAACAAAAGGTACTGTACCTGCGTCTAGACATTGTGAATATTGTAGTTGTTGTTCCACTGAAAAGAGGAGGGAGAGGACAATTTAGAAAAGCTATTGCTAGAAAAAACAGCCCCAATCTATCCAATTTTAGGACGCAAACTTAGATGACGATAGGTTAATAGGCTAACAATGCCTGTAATAATCCAGCAGTAAATCCTTCTTTTGCATGTATGATCTAAACTAAGCAGGGTACTTAATACTTTGACCAACTAGTGGTCGCCAGACAAGATGGGGGTTGGTAGTTGTTTCCCATTTTGCGCCTAAAAATACGAGCAATTGTTCTAAATTGATCACCCTTTCTATTAGATATTATAACAGACGAAGATCTTACCAACTCAGCGCTGACTTTAGTTGGTCAATATGTAAATATTAAAACTACTTTATGTTTTCGAAACTTAAACACGCGCCAATTCGCCAGCAAAGCGGGAGGAATCAGCCCTGCCTTGTTCTTCTTGCCTGCGCTCAGCTCACCTAAGTGTATCTAAGTGATCCATACTGGAAATAACACAATATAGATCACAACGCAAATAGTCTGCAGGTCCCATAAGGCACCTTTTGAACAGTGATACGTTTGAGATACTTTGACTTACTTCTACCAAGAGTACATAAAGAAAGCTAGCTTAGCCTGCAACCCCTGGTTATGAGCTGGGGGCAGCTAACGTAGCAAACTAGGCTACGTTTGAACCAAATCCATTCCAACAAATACTCAAAGCCTACAAGCACACAAACCACAGCCGAAACCCAACTTAACCAGTATATCGTCTGGCCAATCCACAAAATAAAACATCAGATGAAGTGATAACAGCTGGAAGTAAGTTATTGTGAACGGTAGTATTTGGATTCTGTCATTAAATGCACAGGTTTTGTTTGATTGGATTAGATCGACCGGGTGTTTAATCCATAGGTAATAAATGCATAGTTGTTATCGGAAAAAGGCATTTTAGAGCGTAAAATCGAGTTTCAGTCGAAGCGTCTTACCTCAGGAGCGAAGAATGAATGAATAGATCAGCTGGCGCGCCGGCGCCAATCCTTATATCGGCTCTGCTCCCCGCGAGTGCGCATGTGTATTCCCGGTTCATTTAAACGCGCTAAAATGTTCAAATTCATATTCCGCGAACGCTAAATGCAAGCTATACAACGATTGAAACCTTCCTTGTTCATGTTCAACCTGTTCAATCTTTGCCATTATGATTTAGAGCGTTAGTTGTGCACGGATTAAGTGGACATTGTGCGTTTGTACAGTGTATTCTGAGTGTTGAGTATATATCAGAACGATTTTAGGGGGCGTAATGTTATTTGCCTACTTTCCGGTTAAATTTAAATGATTCCGAAGACTTCCAGGAACAACGTGGTCCTAAAATATAATCGAAATAATAACTGTATCTCGCTAATTTACTTGTTTTTTGATGCAACGTAGAATGTCATTTTCTGCAGCAACGCCTGTGGGAGGAGTTTCGAATTCGTTTAGCCAATGAAAAGGAAACCTGGTGGACAACGTGCTCCTCACAAAACATAAACAAACCGAACACGTGTAGCAGCTGTCAAATAAAGGGAAAACCATTAATGGTTCTATGCAAGTCTTTATATCTGGTTCGCTATATTCTCATTCCGTTTTAATTAATCAAATTAACACCTCCGTGTTGGCAGTGGTTACGAAAAATAGGTTAACAATATAGATTATCGTTGTAAACTGGCAAAACAAGTTCCTCCAGACTGACCTGTCAGCTATAATCACAGTTTTTAACTAACTTGCAGTGGTATACAGGATATCACTAATATTCATTTGAAAAAATCATTATAATGATTTATATTATATTTTCATAAAATATTCGAGTAATCGCTTTATTGTGTTGTATGCTTGCAATGAGGCAGTGTTGAGAAGACTCAAAATAAACAGGCATAACCATTATATAATTTATAAATTCTCTAACAAACTCTCCTCGAAAAGGACCCGTTGCACGTTTTGCTCATTCTGTCCATCCGGAAAACGTGCATGGTCTCCAACAGCTTACATCGCAGTGAGTAACCCAATGTATGAGCTGGTAGAAGTGGTTTGGATTGCTTAACCTGTTTACTTGGTGAAACGTGTTTTTGGGGATTTGTGACCCGCAAACATTTCATAGGTCTATCTCTTCGCATACGTTATCCCTGTTATATACCGTCTATAGAACCGTCAAGACACGCAAGCGTGTCTCCTTTAGTGTGGCTTTGCATCGTGTCAACGAGCGGATTGACTTGACTTTACTGCTAAACGCTGGTCTAACGGCACTTTTCTCTTCCAGGAACATCACATTCCTGTACCACACCATGATTTTCTGCTCCAACTTTGTCAGTAGCATGATGCTGTTCTGGTACCGCCCGCTTTAATGTCTAGGTCCCTGATGCTCTTCCGGTCCAACACATTCTGGTCCAATCACGTCCAGTGCCATGATATTCTTCTGGGCTAGCTCTACTGTGAAACACTGTTCTGTGATCTTATCAATACAAAAAATGTCTTTCTTGTTTAGAAAGACATAGGTTTTAATGTGTATCGTATGCACCAATATTCTTTAATGGATACTGCGTTTCAAATTCACAAATCAGAGCGAGTTGTCTCTGAACGCCTATCTACACTCAAAGCTAATGAGGGTTGAGAACATGGCAGTCCTATAATGTAAGTTGCTTAGCAACAATTACCTCCGTTTTTGAATTAATCTGGAGAAAGTTGTTGGACATCCAGTATTTTTCAGCAATATACTTGTGGAGGGTTACTATATTAGCCAGGTCCCCGGTCTAATTGGAATGTAGAGCTGTGTCCATCATGGCACCAAGAGGGAGCATGCAGATCAGAACCAGAATTGAACTATGTGGGACACCGTAGAGTGTCTGTAGGGATGAAACTCAGCCAGCTATAGCCACAGATAAGCATATAGTGGATAATTAGGACCTGCACCTGTTCAAGGCCACCAGTGATGCCAGTCTGTCAACATGCAAGTTCTGATTAAATGTGTATATTGCAGCAGTAAGATCCTAAATAACTCAGATGTAGCACTCCCCGGGATCTTTAGCCAGCAGAAGGTCGTTACTTTCTGTGAGCTGTGAAGTAAATGCTCAAGGTCTTCAGGAACAGATCAGGGTGGAATAGTAAATTGCTCCACCTCCTACTGCAGTATTTATTTTCTACATGATCCGCAATTAATACGTTGATCATGCAGGCCTTTCATTTACTTGTTTCATTTTGGTGCCTCTCTTTTAGGAGGAGATGTGGTCGTTGAACCACAGGGGGACTTTTGAAATGTATTCGGTTCTGATTGCTCAGTGGCCCCAGACGTTGTTAAAGGAGTTCAACAGTAGGTCAGTGTCAGGGTAGAGTACTGGCTCTAAGGAGAGATGCCAAAATGCATAAGTAAATTGAGTTAATGATGCAAGAGTGAATAGAGGCCAATGCGACCATATGGGGTGGAGAAGAATATGAATCAAACGCAGTACTAAGATGGTCTGATACACCCATATCAAGTTCTGAACAGTCTGTTCTTCAGGCTGTATGAAAGAATAAGATTGAGAATATGGCCCTTATTGGTTGAGGCTGGGGAGGAACCAAAGAAGAATCGGGCGGTAAACGAATAGGAATTAAATAGGTTGCTAATGTCAAAAAAGAAATAGGTGCTTGAAGGCTGTATCACAGGATATAGGCTTATAAACCAAATTGTGTCAGTAAACCCCTCGGCGAGACAGCCAAGGTTTCTGCACATGAGGAAAGGCCGGAGAAGTCAACTTGTTTCAGTAAAACAAAAAATGGCAGTGTTATTAGATGTGATTGAAATCATTGCATACAATAATATAGTTAGTTGAAAGTAGTCATATTTTTTGAAAAATATAGTATTTTATCATGTTTTCTCACTGCATTTGTGGGCTAACCTTACGCATTACACAACCTAACCCTGAAAACCCTAACATTTCATAATGACAAATCGTTTCCTTACAGTTGGAGGGTCAATGCTGGGGGGTCTCCCCTGGGCCAGAGGGAGAGGTCTCCATGCAGCTACTCCACCTACACTCCCATTTGCACCACATATGACCATAAAAAGCTCCAAAACTCGGCCCACACGCGGTACAGGGGAGGTTTGTTTAGACATTTCAAATGAAAAGATTGGTCCAATCTTTATAATTCTCTATTCCATATATGAGCCAAGCTGTTGTACTTTTGCCAATGGGCCTTTAATGCTGCAGAGATATTTTGGTCACCTCTAGCCCCTGTTTTTATGTTGTTGTATTTTTGCTAGTATTTCATGGAAATGTGTTCATAATTATTAGTCAGTTCGTAAACTGAAAGAAATAGTATTGCTTGGACTTAACAGTCACTATAAACAGATGAAAAAATGTTTGAAAAGAAACAAACACAGGATTATGTGTATGAAAACATTTATTGTAAGTCATTTAGAGATCACATGTATTAACTATCATAGTTTGAACATAGATGACCCCACGTTTCAGTTTCTGACCATAACAGAACAAACTGTTCAGTCACATGTCTAAAACACAAAAGACCAGATATGTTGATAAATAAAACAATAACCATATAATTCCTACAACTTTTTTTTTTCTTTTGGCAAAGTGCTGTATTATTCCAGTAAACTACATAAAAGCAAAAAAATAAAAGTAACACTTGATGAGAAACAAAAATGCCACAAAATATTCTTCACACGTATTGAAAACAAGAGGAAACGGGCTTGCTACATCGTTTTGTTTGTCTATAAAAGCTGTACATGGGTTCATGGGGGGGGGGGGGGGGGGGGGGGTGGGGGGTTGTCACAGAGAGGGAGGAGGCTACCTCCAGTGGTGCATAGTTTTAGTTTGACGTCTGTATGTCTGTTGCGTATTTGTGTGTCCGTTTGTGTTTGTGTCCAACTCAGGACACAACGTTGAGTTCAAAGTTCTTCAGTGACACACTGTCGAGGACAATGATTTGTCCCCGGGAAGGCACGTGATCCGTGACGGCAGAATTTCAAAGGCATTGAAAAAAAACAAAATACAAATCCCTGTTAGTTTCATGATCCACGTCTGACCGTGGAGCGGTGGACACAAGAGTACAAAATAGGCCTCCTCCTCCTCCCAGAATTCCCTTGGAGAAAAAAAAAAAAAAAAGGGAGGAGAGGATCGCCAAGCAACGCCTCCATTTTATCCTGTCCCTCACAACTTGTTATTATTATTTTTTTTAAAACATTCCAACGCAAGGTGAAAAGATCAAGACGGCTGTATGACGACCACAAAAGGTCGATCACATGTACGCTTCAAAACGAAAAAGATTCAATACGACAGTGAGAGTCACTCCACGAGCAATACATGTATGTACACTCAACCATACTAACACATGACACCATTTGTTTGTGCCTTTGCTGCCATGCTCTGATACACACGGGCAAGGCTTTCTTTTAGTTTTTTTTGTTTTTAAAGGTATGTGCTACGATCACAGAGGTGAACAATGTAAGAAAGACAAGCCAACAGAAAACATATGAATATGGATAATAACTGACAGGACTTGGGACTGAATTGGAGTTATAGAACTTCCACTTTGAATGGTGTCCGCGCTAAATGATTAAATCCTGCAAGGAGCCCGGTAATCTAAACAAATAAAAAAGTGTAACAAAATATTTTTTTTAGATTCTGTTCATTCACTTGTCATGGTCACATAGCTGAGAAATTGCTTTAAAAAAAGAAGGGAATTTGCCATTTCAATGTAATATAGTGCTACTTGTAAGAAAAGGTACATTTAAGACTGAATACCTGATTCAGTGGTCTGTTAAGATGATTATAGACATATTCTTTTTGCAGTGTTGCTGGGATCCTGAAAGACTATTGTTTGTTTTCACACAGCAACCAAGCCACCCTTTAGCCCAGACCCAGTAAGCAAAAAAATAATAAAGTAACTACAGTACTAATGAGTACTTTAAACTTAAAGATAATTGCAACTTTTTTGGTTTTCAAATATTTTACCGTTCAACAGAAAATGTGAACTTCGTTAGTAAAGAAATAAAAGGTAGGTAAAAGGCATACAATAACAACTCTTAACCATATGAGGTACACCAAACAGAACAGATACACGTTGATAAAAGACCAACCATTTCCCTCCATCTTACAGTTGATTGAGAGCTTAAGAAATCTACTTTCACAGTCCTGGGACCAATCAAATCTTTTGAGACGCGCAGGGAGACGATCGTTGATTACTAACATTTCATTAGGGATCTCAAACTGGGACCAGAGTCTGGAAGGCCCCCATGTGAGACAATTATCAGCCATCAAGTATAGGTGACTGTCCGTGACCCTGAGAAGTGGACTGCAGATATACTTTTATAGAACACAACAATATAGTAATAAGAATAATAAGGAAAAAAATATTTTTTTCATTTTCTTTTACCCATCTGTATGCTAACAATTCTACGACCATGCAACAAGCTGCACACTAACGTGACCAGACATAACCAAACATGACCAAACATACCTACTCAAGATAACAGACGCATATATACCATCTTCATACTGATATGTAATATTTTTTTCTTTTCAAAAATATTTTGGAAGTTTTTTTTCATTTTTAAATACGTTTTTACATTTCTTTTTTTCTCAAAGCTACCATTTAAAACAATGTGTTAAGTGATATTTAACCCAGTAATATTTACCTCTTATTTTTTTAAAATATTGTCAAAGATTACTGAATTAAGAAGTCCAAGGCGTTCTTCACCTAAAAGCCCAAGGAGAGAGACCGCCTGAGAGCGGTCATAATGTCGATGTCAAGTATGTCCATAAATAAACGTTGCAGGACGCAAAGGTGATTCGACCGACAATGGATGCCTAGAGCAACTATAGAGCGAGGTGAAAGCTTCCAAAACTCAATCTTTCAGGAGGAAAGACTAGACCGTAGTCCTGCACCATGGTGCCGGTCTCTGGTCAGATCTCAGCCCTGCCCTGATCTTAAGCCAAGCATGTTCAGCCTGTTCCACTCCTGTCTGCTGCATCTTTCCAACAACAGGATTCTCTGTAGTTCCCTGACCTCTGACAGTGGCTGCTAGCACACACTTGACTTTGTGATTCTATGTATTGTATTGCACTGAACAATTTGATTGTATATTGGGTTTTTCCCCCTACCTTATCTGTAGGGGAGAAGGCGAGATCTAGTCAACTTGGGATTAACGCACAATAAGAAACAAAAGGCAGTTTAGCTTAACCAAAGTAGAAGCCTCCTTCTGTCCAATCAAGTTTCCCCAGAGTGTTGCCAAGCGTATTGCGGCCCCCTCATACCGCTGATTCTACACAACCTCTGAATGACATCACAAGCCCTCCCCCAAGCTCCTATCACATGATCTCTGTGGCTGTCCTGGTATGGAGACGGTGAATGTGCCAATAAGTAAAGTGACCTACAGCGTTGATACTACAAATAATGGAGTCCACAAAAAAGAACAGGTTGCTTCCTGTGGGGGGGGGGGGGGGG
>JAOPUD010000009.1:5843496-5856235 GCA_027122715.1 Trisopterus minutus
ACACACACACACACACACACACACACACACACACACACACACACACACACACACACACACACACACACACCCGGTGTCTGGTCTCACGGCAAGTATCACGCACAGGAGTCAAGAGTAAACCGATGACGGCGTTTATTCACAGAGGGAATATCAGGAACAGAACAACGGATATATAACTATAGGGTCTCCGGGAGCCTCGTAGTCTCTGGGTCCTTCGTTATCGTCTCCTGGTCGATCTCACTTGCCCCCGTCTGTCTGCTCCCGAGTGTCTTTTATGCCGTCTCCCTGGCTGTCGGGCCAGGTGTCTCCCATCACGCTGATCGGGGTTAACCGGGTGCTCTCTGCCGCTAGGCCCCGGACTCTCCGGGTGGGGAGCGGGTTAACTTGCCACAATATACATATCAATGTTTGAACAAGGGCAAATTACATAAATAAAGCTTAACCTGCTATGATAACAGGGTGGTAGTTATGTGTCAATTTGAAGATGCGTTCAAACCCGTTTCTCAACTGAAACTCAAGTGGGTAATGTTTCTGTTTACGGGGAAAGCACTCCTTACACCCACGCTATAACTTCCAGCGCTGCTCTTAACCGTGGGCGCTCATCACAGAGCCATCTATCGTCACCTCATATATAAAACGCAGAACAACACCTAAAATGTATTCCTTCATTGTGTGTCCCTTCCACTCACAGTATTGTAAAGGGAATAAAAGTGTCCACCAAATGTGATATGATATAATATTAAATGGATATTATATTTAATATAATGCAATAATTAGTTGTTTATCATCCACTGTAGGCTGGGTACCTTCTCCCCTGCTATTTGTTTTCATAATCTGCGTGGGAATTCTATTGTACCGTGCAAGAAGAATCATTGGGAACCACATCCTGGCCCACCGATGAGTTCAACACGACGCTCAGCCACCCTCATCTCACGGACCAAGCTCAGGGGGTTTTTGCTGATTCTCTCTTTCTGCTGCGCTCCTCCCTTCCCCTTGCACGTCTCTGTTTAAACTGTTATAGGAAGGCTGTGAACCTGAGTTTAGCTGGCAATGTACAGAAAGGGAAAAAGGGAAATTAAGTGGCCAACAAGTGCCTCCTTTTGTTGCCAATAATATTGTTCTTAACTTGGAAGTGTTAAGTCACATGAGCAACAGAGCAAAATCAAGAAATTGAATGTGGTACAAGTAGGCCTATGTGGGGTTTCTGGGGTTTCTGGGCATTCTGGGGCTGTGTTCCGATAGTCGTTTCATAAACTCTGTTCCCCGACGCTTCGCTAGATGCTCCATGTGCTCCAGTGCTCCATTGTAGGCTGCTGTCAGATAATCATCATCATTACAGCCCCACGCACTCCACCAATACACCAGCCTACACGCTGCAGCCTTTCTAGCTGCTGCAGGTGGGAGTTTACAACATTGGCGATGGAAGTGCTTAATACCAGGAAATTCAGAATTTGAATGTTTATGTAAACGCACAGTGCCTTGGGTGCTATTTCCGGGATGTACTTCCGTTTTTTTTATCAAAGGTCAAATAGCAACTCATCTACCTCCTTTCTATTAGAGATACATATTTTAGGTTGAAAATAATATATGAATAAGCTAGATTATCCAAGTTTAATCATGTACTATATGTGCAATGACCAAGGGAATGTTACATCATATACATTTCCTAATGAGAATGGTTCGAATGGCCAGCCAACAACTTGAAATATGTGGACAAACACTTAATTAAATAACAATAATAATGTAATGGTGCTGCTATACAAAATAATATCTCAGTTTGAATTTACATTTGTTAGTGATTATTTAAGCCATATTTTGTCACGTTGTATAAAGTTTGTTCAAAGGCGTGCAATTTTACCTGCCATTTTTTTGCTTTCTCTTTTCTTTTCTGCTGACCTTAACTTAAACACATTTGAACAATGCAATTTAATTGTAGTTTGTCTCTTCTTGCTGTATGGTTAATGGTAGCTTATTGGTCCTTAGTGCTTAATTATTTTAATGTGAGTATGTGAAAACCTTTGAGACTGCAATTGAGAATTAAAGTTGACATGTCTGTTAAAAGGAGAGACAAGACTGGCCCACTTGGGTGATACATTTATTGTGACTCATGACTTGACCTTAAGTATACTTTTATTTTGTAATAACAATATGAAAATGGCTTCAAAGTCCTCTTCTCTACACAAAACACCAAATTACATCCTAAATGTAATACCTTTCTTATATTATGCATAATATTGCAGAATATTAGCATTTGTCTTATTCTTAGCAATTTATCAACCTAAGTCTCATTAAGAAAAATGTAGGAGAGGAAATTTCAGAACACATACATACATATATTTCAAATACTTTACAATTATATTTACATTGCATTTTTTATTTTCTGTTTGGGGAGGCAAAAAAATACAAAATTATGAATTCATATTATTAGGACCTTCTGAGGTCTTGATCTGTTCGGATTTGTCCTTTTTGGCTTCCTCTCTGGATTGAGTCCATGTCAGAGCCCGACAGAGGGGCACCCCAGGGAACTATTCTTGGCCCCATTTCAACCAAAGAACTGAATTTAACAAGGCCTTGAAACAGGCTGCTCCCATAAAGCTGTTTTTAGGTATGTTTCTCTTCAAACCTAAGGACAAGGTGAATCAACCGGCCTACCAAAGAAAACAAACCATATGAATACCGTGATGAGGAGATTCTTAGGGTGACCAATGCGGGCCTCGATGTGCTTCACAGGGGGGGCTAGGGGGCTACATCTTACTGCTGTGGGGTCCTCTCTTCACCAGCCCCTGTTCTTTGCGCATCACTGGTGCATGGATGCTGCAGTCACGTGCCTCGCAGAACCCAGCCACTCCTGCCTGACCCAGACTTCCGGTTGG
This sequence comes from Trisopterus minutus, assembly GCA_027122715.1. Classification (NCBI taxonomy): domain Eukaryota; kingdom Metazoa; phylum Chordata; class Actinopteri; order Gadiformes; family Gadidae; genus Trisopterus; species Trisopterus minutus. The sequence goes on from JAOPUD010000009.1 coordinate 5,846,370, forward strand.
GCCCACCGGGCCGGGGAATCCCCTGGAGCCCCGGGGACCATCCATGCCGATCTTGGGTTCTCCTGGGTGACCCGGAAATCCTGGAACAGCGGAAAAAGCAGATGATTGAAATTACAAATTGTTGTTTGTTTGCCATGGGAGCTGTATCTTTATTCATAACATGCCTGTGGCTGCCATGCTGTTTTGGTCTACAACATACATAAGTTCTTCTTCACATAGACTCTTAAGGAGAACCTCTCTCTGCCCCACAGCCTTGGGTTTTCTCTGGGTGTGTGCATATGCCAGTAGGCATGGCGTGGATAGTCGGTGGTGTATGGCGGACGTTCCACTTTAATATTCGTTACAGAGCACCAAGACAACCACACCCCGCCTTGCATTCATCTTGTAGTTAACACTGAAAACAGCAATCACTGCAATAAAGTCGTGCTCAACACAATACTGCAGCGTCCAGCTGCTGATACTATCCAAGGAGCCATGACAACCAGTCCTACCTGTATGGCCCTGGGGTCCATCATGTCCTGGAAGGCCTTTACCAGTGACTCCCACAGATCCTTTGGGTCCCTTCGAACCTATTACGAGAAAAAAATAAAATAATAATAATATAAATATTCGAGAAATAAGATATACTTCTCTTCCAAGATTGATTAATCCTAGTGTAGTGGATTTACATACACATTGAGTCATTTGGCAGACATTTTTTATCCCAAAACTAGATTTGTTAATGTTTCTAATGTATTTGATTTTATTGCTACTATTCTCCACCATAGCATCCTTCCACGTAGTCCATTCACTGCGCTGAGAGTTAACACGTGGGCTAGGATCAGCATCCTGTGCAGACGCTACACAGCCTTAACAAGGAACAGAGGGGGGGGGGGGGGTCGTCATCATGGAGGAGTCTCCTGGTTGGACCGTACCTCTATCCCCCTCCACTCCTTTCTGACCCTCCAGTCCCCGGTCTCCCTGGGGGCCCCGGGCCCCCTTGGCTCCAGCCTTCCCTGCCTTGCCCTGGGTTGGTTAAAACAAACACACAAGGAAATGGGTTTCTCAGTTTGAAATCGGATATACAGTATGTCTGTGACACGTAATATGTGTCACAGATTATGAGTCACAGACCTTGATTAATCTTACTGAACCTTTACAGATATTATCTGTAAAGGTGCAGTAATTTTTACAGTGTTTGATAAGAAGAAAGTTCACAGAAAAGTATGTTTTACGATTTTGTTGAAAAACTTTTGATTGCTGCTGTAGTCCAAACAAGGACGTTAAACCCAGGTTCACGGTATCCCACCACTGAACCCCGGTCCAACCCTTCAGCTCAGATACCTCCGTCCTAAAATCACAGCTGCTTGACTCACAGCTTTTCCCGGTGACCCAGACTGGCCCCCGGCACCTGGGGGTCCGATGAGGGTTCTGTTGTTGATGGGACACCCCTGGGAGCACTTGCCCCTGATGGAGGAGGCGTACTGGGAGATCTGAGCCGTCACCACGCCCCTGCAGAGCTGCAGCACCTGCTCATCCGTCAGACCAGGGCCCTGCCAGGGAGGAGGAATCTCCCGTCAGACTCATCTACCCCACAGTGTGTGTGTGTGGTGTGCGCGCGTGTGTGCGTGTGTGGTGTGTGGTGTGTGGTGTGTGGTGTGTGTGTGTGTGTGTGTGTGTTATATTTATGTATATACTGCCTCCTCTTATTCAGGCTCTTAAACCAACAGCAACGGAAATAACAAACAGCAGTTGCTCACAGCTGGACCGGCCACTCCCTTGGGTCCCGCTCGACCTTTGCCCCCCAGGTCGCCCGAGGGTCCGAGATCCCCTCTAGACCCTGGGATCCCGGGGGGGCCAACGGGTCCGGGGACGCCGTCCCGACCCAAGGAGCCTTTCTCTGCGCGCTGGGGAGAGGAAGGAAGAAGAGGTGCAACACATTGGAAGGCGAGGAAATGAACTTATTAACTTACCTGAAGGAAGAACAACAGGCTACGGCTCCAAATGTCTTCCAAAGTGCGTAGCATCATGATAAACTAACTTCTAAACTATTGCAGGTGGTATGGAGTTAGGAGTATTTGGTTCTTGTCTAAAAACATCCAGTTCTTTTAAGTATCAGCTTTGTATTGAAAGCTAATGTTATATTATAATATATCACATTTTGTGATGAAGAAAACATGTTGATATCAAGATACAGGTTCTAACTCATATAACTCAACTCTATATTTTTTTGTTGGTTTGTGTGTTCATTGTGTGTGTTTTTTTGTGTTACCTGTCCTTTTTCCCCACGGCCGCCTTTGCCCCCCTGCAACAAAGGAACCAAGAAACGTTAATCAAGTTCTAGTGCAGGTCAAGGAGGAAGTGAGGTCAGCACAATGAACTGGATCTTCTGGTGGAAAATATGTAATTACCTTCACTCCTTTCCCCCCCTTGATTCCCTTCTTGCCAGTAGTGCCCTGCATGGAAGGAAAGCCCAACAGGTGAGGTGAAACAGAAGTGGTCTTGTTCTTACAGTAACACTATCTTGAATATAATATCACAGTATTATTGTATTGGGTGCAACTAGACATACTTTTCCCCAAACCCCCACCAGCTGCCTCAGTCTAATCTAAACCTACACTTAGTCACCAAACATGGGGCGGTACGACTGTGACAACAGTCGTACCGGTATCGTGTCCGGCATTGTGTCCAAGGTACGACTTGGACACAATGCCGCTGGTTGACGCAGTGCCGCTGGTTGCAAAATGCATTCTGGGATACTTTGCCTTTGCAAATTCCACGCAAAGTCACCTCCCGATGGCATCCTCAATAAAAGAGAGAACACATCGGGGCGTTTCTGAGTGTGGTTGGTTAGATGCAGACTATGAATGGATCAGTAGCTGGGCAGGGACTGATGATGCCACGGCACACAAAAGTGTGCTGTGGGCCAAACAATAAGTGGCTCAGAACTCCACAAGCACACAAAGTACAGACAAGAACCGCTGACGGAGAAACCGCCCATGGACTCAACGGGGGAATGAACAGAGGGGCCACAGGTGGAATGAGTAAGACACTAAATTGCACTACAGAACAACAACATCAGCCAACCAATAAGGGTGGACATGCTGAGTCACGTGACGTTCAATCTCTCTCTCTCTCTATCTCAATTACTTGGTTTAATGGAGGAGACTTTGTTTGTTCTTCCCTCATGTTGTCGTCCTCCCAGTGTGCCTTAAACAAAACATAAAGGGCCGCCTACATCCCCTACACTAAATCCTAAGACCTTACCTTCTCACCCTCGGTCCCGAGCTCACCTTTGGCCCCCTGGAACACAAAGGAAAAGACATCTGAGCTTGTGAAACCTGCACCAAAACGCGGTCGGAACAGAGCGGAAAACATTGAGATGGAACCCAGGAGAGGTATTCCCTCCCACTGGGATCCCCTAGAAGCCCGACTTAAGACTTCATCACTGATGTAGTTCTGATGTGTGTTATTTTTCGTAGGTCACACAAAGGTGGACGTTTACACACAGGCTGGCCTTGGAGTCCCTTGGGTCCATGTTTCCCTGGAACACCGGCGTCTCCCTGCTCTCCTTGTGACCCCTGGTAAAGGTTTAAAGAGACGCCAAATGTTAATATGAGACACAACAGGTTTATAAAGACACAGTGTGTTTACAGAGACACCACAGGTTTATAAAGACACAGTGTGTTCACAGAGACACCACAGGTTTATAAAGACACAGTGTGTTCACAGAGACACCACAGGTTTATAAAGACACAAAATACACTCAGAGGTTTAGCTGTCTTTCAAGGGCTTTTGAGGATCCCTGTTGAGCTCTTCACTGCTGCAGGAGCTTTCAATGGAAAGGTTGGCTTATGGAGCCACTCAGAGACACCCAGACGAGCCAGTCTCATTGTGTTAACCCCGCGGCTGGATCTACACAGCGACCTTGGCCCTGTGGTCCCCGACGCGGGGTCCGGCGGTAGTAAGGTCTCATGGGTCAGGTGATGTGATAGCATTAGAAGAGAAGGGTTGGAGTACAATTGTTGATGATACTAGTAAGGGGTCAGGGTTCATGGTTTGGTGGTACTGGTACCGGTACTGGTTCGGGGTTAGCTGCTGGATGTGAGTGATGGTACTTAGTAGGGGGATTCAGGCGTGCTCACCACAAGTCCCACTCTCCCTCGGGGTCCCCTCCCACCAACGTCTCCCTTACTGCCCTGGAGGAGGAGAACATTGTCATCATCCGGAAAGCACACGTGGTATTTATCACTTATTCATTACAACATTACTGACAATATATCCCGGAGAAACAGCATTTATTTTTTACACAGAGATGTCGACTATATATAAAGACGAGTAACTTAATCAAGTAAAAAACGTTGTCTGAAAATGAGTATACATTCAGCTAATGAGTGTACATTTCTGAGGAAATGGGACTAAGCAGTCAGTTTATTCCTAAAGACGTTTATGTGAAGCAATACTTCCGGCATGTTCTGTTAAGTGTAAAACTGAACAAGAAACACAAAACACTACACTTCTACACTATGAATAAAAAAAACGATTCAATTGACCGCTGAACCATCCGTGGCTAAACACACTGGAATACATTCAGAATAACACCATTTCCCATAATTCACTACCCACTATGGTGGTGGTGTGTGGTGCACTGTACCTTGGGTCCAAATTGACCAGGCTCTCCTGCCAACCCCGGGACTCCAATCAGGCCCTGAAATGATTCAACAAACCGACACAGAGATTACCAACTGTTCCAACCGTGTGAGGGGAAGTTTATGATTGTTTTTTTTAAGATCTCCTGGTGGTTCCTGGTGTCTTGTGTACCCACATCCTCGCCGGGCTCTCCGTCACTGCCTGGCAACCCATCCTGACCTTTAGTGCCCTGGGGGGGTCACATGACACAAAAGATCCAAAGATTATCACAAGGACATATTACCTCATTATTATGGTCTGCTTGGGTTACTCTCTTTGATTTTGGGTGTGCCCTTTTGCAGTCGTCAGTATCGCTCGTTCTTTAAATGTCATATCAAATGTCCCTTTTCGTTTCCTGCTCAAGTCCTATATCGTAATGTGGGTTTGAAATGCTTGTTTGTTCGCTGCAATGAGGTGAATGACTGATATGCAGAGGACTGAAATGACAAAGGAGGAGGACCTAACCGCCATTTCAGCTGTGCTTATCTGTGCTTATCCTCCATCTTGTCTCTGCTTGAGTGGGCTGTACTTCTGTGAGACATCACTAGACTCTTTGGTGTCTGCCTTTCCTTCATCTCCACTTCCTCATCACAGCCCGCCGTTAACACTTAGCGTAGCATACTAGCTAATGTGTAAGACAATAGAAATGTAGTTTCACTGTGCTGCTTGTATTCCATTGTATGACTTTGACTTATCAACAAAATGTACTGTGGGTCTGTGTACTGAACTGAAGACTTTTCTGAGCGTGTGCATACCTTCAAACCGAGCTTTCCTCTGCCACCTGGTTGCCCGGGATAACCCTGGGAACATGAGACAAGGGGTAGCGATGTCAGTAGGGCAAAGACGACGGCGGTCTCTGTGGGTGGCGGTGCAGGATGTGGTGCTTATGATGTGTTGTCATGGAAGTCAAGTCAGCGGAAAGACAGAACGGAAGGCGCGCAAAGAGACAGCAACAATGAATAAAGAATGCATTCTAAGAAAATTGAATTACTTTTCACTGTTTCTCAATTTCATCTTTTTTATCATACCCGCATATCATCAATAGTGACCTCCTGTGAATTCAGACATGTGTCATTAATGGCTAGGAAGAGGTACGCTCTTCTTGCTCAAGGAAGTATACCGTGGACATCGGGGATCTAAAATCTAAAAAGGAGACGACAGAATGATGTGTGTGTGTGTGTGTGCGCGTGTGTGCGTGCGTGCGTGCGTGCGTGCGTGTGTGCGTGTGTGTGTGCAGGATATGTAGGTGGTGGGTGGCGAAAAGGCAGTCTTACGATGTAGCCTCTCTCCCCAAAGTCCCCAGAGAAGCCTGGCGCTCCTGTCTGACCCTGCAGAACCACAGAAGAAGAAGAAGAAGAAGAAGGTGATGGTGAGATGATTTGAATAAGCAAGGACTCTATTCTGTCTGGGGGTCAGTCTGTGTCCGAGTTTGGATGTGACATCATCTGGCTCAAGCTTTCAATTAACCAATAGAAGACTCCAGAATCACATTATAACCACTGGATAGGTACAATTTGAGGCGTAGAAACATTTAGTCAAGTCAAAAGTCAAATTTCTCTTTCAGTTTGCTGCTGTTGCTGTTGCTGATGTTGATGATGACATCATCCCAGTACCTTCTTTCCCTGTTGCCCCTCCGTGCCTTGCTTCCCCTCTTCTCCTTGTTGTCCCTGCAAAGACACACACCCACACACACACACACACACACACACATACAGACAGCAGGGTCAAGACTTTGTTTGAGTGTCAGCGTTTGCATTTGTAGCTGTGTGCGTTTGCGTTTGTAGGTGTGTGCATGTGTGTGCGTGTGTGTGTCTGTAGTGTAGCGTAGTGCGCCGTAGAGTAGTTAAGTAGCGTTTACCTTGAAACCTTTACCCCCTTTTGGACCAGGGAGTCCCGCATCTCCATGGGAACCCTGAAGAAAGACATCTCACAACTTAGATTGTGCTTACAGGCAAAATGCAAACATATGCATGTGTCACGTGCACTCGTACTAACATGTGTCATTACAATAATGATCATTGAAAACACTAAGACATGGAGGCTATTAAAAAAGGGAAAAAGTTATATTTTATAATGTTGTCTAAAACTATTGTACATTGGCCATTCTATGACCAATAGACCAGATAGATGTTAATATGAAACGCTTGGAACTTGTAAATGGACCCACCAAGGGACATCACACTGCAGTGTGGGCAGCGATGAGGGTTCTTACAAAGGACAGTAGGCCTGCAGAGTGTGCAGCTCACCTGCTCGCGGGTTAGTCTCACACATCAGCCTCTGGGTTAGGCCTCACATTTAAAGTCTGATAAGGGCAGACGAGCACCAATCTGTCTGAATGGGAAGTTTCACCTTCTTTCGCTTCGTATTACGAAGTGTCAATCATTCATGTATGTAAAACGCATCATTTAGCAAACACACATTTGGCCAGCAGTATGTGGAACCGCACACCTTGTGGGTACTTCCCCTCGATATTAGTTCATCGCAGGCGGCCTCCCCGCAAAATAAGCCTTTTGTTTGTGGGTGGATAAAAATCCCTCGAACAGATCCCATTAATGAGAAACCCGTACTATGACCATAGCTTCTGCTAATCTTGGAGTCCCCCCTTTGTCCCCAGTCCAGGGCAGGGTCTTCCAGGTAATGACTAGGCCTGACCACACAGACATGAGAAGGAACATGCGAAAGATTTTTTAAAAAAAGAAAGGGAGATTCCATTCCCTTTCAGTTCAGGCCAACACAGACACTGGCCTTGATGATGCCACAGTGGAGCCTTTAGGTTCCTACCGTGGCCCCGTGGTCCCCCACGCCGCCCCGCGGTCCTTCCATGCCCATAGCACCCTGTGGACCAGATAACAACACACAGCGTTTGATACATCCTCTGGCGTGTGGCCTGACAGGCATTCAAGATTCAAGAGTAGATAGTTATCGAATGCACCGTAAAAAAAAAAAAAAAACGGGGAACTTCTGAGCCATGAAAGAAACAAGATAGATATCATCCCATTATGGTTTTCTACTTGACAAAGTTTGTATATGTATGGCAATATTCCAATGGAGAGCCTGTTTTTGTTTACAAGAACAGGCTCTCCAACTATCCGGCTCCTGTGTGTCTGTGGCATGGGTGTGTGACGTTAGTGCTGGCGTTCTGTTTTCAGAGGTTACTCCTTGCTCTGATGACGATAAGGTTATTCAGATTGCTTTACCTTCACACCCAGCACCCCCAGGTCCCCCGGGTCCCCTGGTAGACCTGGTTCTCCCTGTCATCAGGAAGAAGGTAATGAATCAATCTATGAGTTATTTGAAGTTAGACAGCAAAAACAATACATTTTTGATGAACGATTGAGAAGGCAAAGTCTGCCATCTACGGGTCAAAAGGAAGTATTGTTTTTCTAGCCGGGTACTATTCACCAGAGGTTTTTCCCATTATCTGTATAAAATGATAGTCAGCTGTTCTCAATGGCAAATAAATGATTACTTATTATAGGTATTATTATATAAAACAACTTGGACTGGTGATAAACTTACAAACGATCCAGAGAAACCAGACGCCCCCTCCTCCCCATCCAGCCCAGGGTCACCCTGCCGTGGGAAAGGTCAAAGGTCAAATCAATTGGTACATCAGAATCAGGTCATTATGTCTGGATTACTATGAACACTATATACACATATCATGCTATAAATATAATAAATATATATATATAAATATAAATATATAAAATAATAAAATAAATAACATGATCGAAGGTTCCTCACCACTGGTCCAACATCTCCACCTCTTCCTTGAACACCTTTAAATCCTCTATATCCCTGAGAACAAGAGTAACACACACACACGCACGCACACACACACACACACATACACACACGCACACGCACGTGCGCACACACAAAGTACAACAAAAATACATATCCCACATGCACACACAGACGCACACACACAAATGATGGTGATCAGCCTGCAAGCGTTTAGAACCACGACGTCAGGTGAATAAGGCCTCGTGCGTGGATATATTTATATATTTAAAAATATATTTAAAACCGAGTGATGCAGGTGATGGGAGCTCACCTCTCTGCCCTGCGGTCCTGGAGAACCCGTCTTACCCTGCAAGCCCTTGGAGCCCTGAGTGGGTCAGGCAAAAGGTTACACCCATCACAAATACATAGACACGCAGACACACAGGTAGACGCAGACATGCAGATGGAGAGACAGACAGACAGACAGCCAGACAGACACACAGACAGACACACAGACAGACAGACAGACACACAGACACACAGACACACAGACACACACACACACAGACACACAGACACACAGACACACACACAGACAGACACACACACACACACACAGACACACAGACAGACACACACACACACAGACACACAGACAGACAGACACACAGACACACAGACAGACAGACACACACACACACAGACACACAGACACACAGACACACACACAGACAGACACACACACACACAGACAGACACACAGACACACAGACAGATAGATAGGTAAGTTGTGGTTCACCTTGGGTCCCGCGAAGCCAGCAAAGCCAGGCTGTCCAGGTTCACAGTTGCAGTCGGTGGGCTTCTCGTCAGCCAGGCCCACCTCCTCAGACGAGTCCCCCCCCGGCCCGTACGGGACCTGCAGCAGCCCCATAGTTACCATCCGCCACTCCTTAAGCAGAATTAGTGTGCAGTGTGTGTAGGTGCAGTGTGTGTGTGTGTGTGTGTGTGTGTGTGTGTGTGTGTGTGTGTGTCTGTCTGTATGTTGCATGGGTCTGCTCATGTTATAGCTTTAGCAGTATTAGTGTGTGTGTGTGTGTGTGTGTGTGTGTGTGTGTGTATGTGTGAACATGTATCATGTGTTAATGCGGTGTGTAAGGTATGTGTAGCAGTTGTGTGTGTGTTAATGTGGTGTGTAAGGTGTGTGTAGCAGTTGTGTGTGTGTGTGTGTGTGTGTCACCTATTTGTGTATGCGTGTGTGTGCATCACATATGCATGGCATGTGTTAGTGTGTGTGTCGCTGATGTGTGTGTGGTTGCGTGTGCGTGTATGCGTGTGTGCGTGTGTGTGTGTGCGCGCACCCGTGTGCTGATATGGTGGTCCTCCTTGGCGTAGTAGGGCTGGGTGGTGGTGGCGTAGGGGTAGCTGTCCTCTGTGATCATGGTGACCTGGTCGGGCCTGCCTCCTCCCCC
>JAOPUD010000009.1:6247018-6257156 GCA_027122715.1 Trisopterus minutus
CCCCCCCCCCCCCCCCCCCCCCCCCCCCCCCACCCCAGGTAACCCAATACTATCAACGTTCAGATCTCTGCATAGAAGTCAATGCGAACCGCCCACCGGCTGTATATACATATATTAAGAAATTCTTGTCATTTGGATTCACTGACCATCGTACAGACACACACACACACACACACATCCATGTTTTAGAGCAATTGGTGGGTGTGGTGAAAGCCTGTGTGACGCTTTTAACATTGGTGGGATCACAATCAGAGATTACAACTGCTGAGATTCTGAATCGGGGTGCCGGTTTTAAAGTGCAAGGCGCCTTTTTATGTGTGCACTGTGGGTGCGTTTTATGGAGATTGGGCCACGAGCACAAACACCAGTGGCCCGATCGGGGTAAGAGGTTAGAGAACCAGGGTCCTTGAGAAGGCGCCATGTAAAATAGACCGAATGATGAGGATGACGACCACTCTTCATTGGCTTCAAACGTCTTCGGCATAATGTTCACCGCTATTCACGTCACCTCTAAAGTCCTCTCTGCTTTGTCATTTTTTTTTTTTTTTTTAAAGAATTGGCCTTTTAATTTGAAGCATTGTTGAGTCTAAACCCCAACACATGCTTTGATTGGCTTGGTCGTGTCACATGACCGGCCCTCTGATATATCCTAACGGTCTTGTGTCGGTGTACAAACTGCCATTTTATAGATTATAGAACATTCCAGGTCTTTCATTTCTGAGCTCTTTTCCCTTTAAACATTACTTTTTGATATATATTTTTTACAGCTGAGAGGAGGTTTAATCAATCAGTGCATGGATTCTCCCCTAACAAGACATTGGTGAAACAGGAAATGCTGCCTGATGTATGGGTTGCATCTAAAAAGTATTAAACACAAATAGTTCACACTGAATTTTAACATTAAAAGCACAACTGTATGCCAGTGTGAATGCCAATAACATGTTTCAAATTCAACGGAAGTCAGTCATCATTTCCAAATTCATCCGACTTGAACCTTTTTAAGATTTATAGTGCAATTTTAAATCCCATCTCATTTGATGAAATGCCGAGGCGGTATTGTCAAGTCCTTGCAGGTTTACGGCATATTTACCTATATTCAATGTGCTATGCATATAACAACGCATCTACTAGACTTTGGGGTAAGGTGAACAGTGGGCCCCATTTAGACACATTGCATTTGTGCATTGACTCCATCTTTTAAGTTGTGCGACCGAGGATATATTCAAGAAGCTACCCCAAAAAAAGGCTACATTGCATTTGAATAGCCATGAACGTTATCTTAAAGCACAACCCAACCCTTTAAATGTGCAATCATCCAGATTTTCTGTTTTTCTGTTTGCATATACAGATGATAATCATCTGTTTATGTAGTCAATCATAAATATATAATTATATACATTATATATATATATATAAATGTATATGTAAAGCTATAATTGTATAGCTTACATTTACAAATTCCACGCATGTCTGTTCCAACTGAAGCAGTTTCAATTCATAAAGAACCAATTAACTAATAACTGAATGGTCTCGGAAAGAATGTGTGCAACATCATTATAGATGATTATAGATTATAAATATAGCAAAACAAATATCCATATAGAAATATATAAACGTGTGTGTTGAAAACAAAAGCTCCCTACCAGTCCAGAGAAGATACAATAAAGGGATCATTCTCATCTGTATAATTGAGTGGAAACGTCATGGTTTAACTTCATGTGTGAATGGTTTTATTGTAAATGGCAGGTGTCTAAAAAAATGAAGATAATTATTGAACAGCAATGTTGAGATAAAGCCATCTCTCTTGGTGAAGGTCGAACCTCTCATTGTGTCATTGGACTACAGTCCTCAATAACAATCAAACTGTCTAAGCTGGCGTGATTTTAGCTATGTTTAAAAGTTGATTGGTTGCTCTAAGGATGCATTTATTGCATTTAGAGAATGAATAAAACGTTCAATTAAAGTATAAATGGTAGTTTACCTTCAAGTTTTATCCACGTCATTGTGCCCTAAGTAGAAACCTAGAATTTCCTTTTCCATTAATTTTTGCAGGGCACAGCTCAAAATGTAACACAGTTTACACATACAGAGATGGTTTGGGAGTTGAAGCCTGGCGAAACAGAGGTATTTATTTAGCTCTATTCAAAACAATTATAACTTCACAGAGAAGATCACACACAGGAATAATGGTGGGAAGCCCACTACCAGGTGCTCAATTTGAACACTGAAAATGGCACAGAACCATGAGCCCATTTCCACTAAATGGATCCAATTCACCAAAACCAGATATGTTCACAATTGCGGGGGAAAATAAAAACTGACAGTCACAAATCGGATCCAATCAAAAATCAAATCCGGTCAGATCAAAGAAAACAATGTTTATTATTTTGTCCAAACTGCCATTTTGTAGGATAGCAGCCATATGTAGACTCGAGACAGGTAGAAAAAAAAAAAGGAAAAGACAACCCACTGCACTATGTGTACTCCGATGTACACAACCACGCTAACCGATGTCTTCAGTGCTTCGCGACACGAGCTAGCTCTAGATAGCTGTCCAGCTGGCGTTTTAAAAAGAGCAAGCGCATAGACTAAACACACAACCAAATGATCAGATCACCAACACACATGCAGTTGTGAACATAAGCGTTCCGAGGACATGGATGAATTCACCCCCACCGCCCGCCCATATAACATCACACAATCTATGTTTTCGAATGAACTGGACATCTGTGACCATCATGTGACTCCATGTGTGAGCGTGACGAAAGCACCGTAAATTATTGCCAAATATTTCTTTGTGTCTTTGGTTTACACATCCAACCGTCAGATCTCTGATATAGATATAAATATATGTAAATAAAATCAAAAAGGTTATAAGTGATAAGATGACGCCCTGTGTTCTTGGATCCCTCGGTAATGTATCGTGAATAAGAGTCACTGAAGTGACTAGAGAACTTTAACGGTCAGACAGTCAGAACGTTTCAGCACATTAAAGGCCTAGAAATGAAGAATTCTATGTAATCAGAAAAACAAAAAGTCAATGTTTGAATACCGTTAATGTGTTTTATCTCATCATACGTCCTCTGTTGCCCTTAAAATAAAAAAAGAAATAACCACGTCAATGTAATTGCCGTATAGTTGAACGCAAAATCACCATGAAAACGCAAACTATTCCAGGGAATCTGGTATATTGTTGGATTCTCCGTTCAATTCCAGTTTGTATGTAGTATATACATATCCTAGCTTCTGTTACAGGGTTATTTTGTATTATTAAATTATTGTTGCCTAAGCAACAGTCAATTTTGAGTGCAAAAAGTTAACAAAGCAATAAATGTTTTGGGATATTTGTCTATTTTCTCTCCCTGAAAAGCACATTATTATGCTGGCCACGTCCATGGAAACGCTGACTGTTGGCTCTACAAAACAGGACTGAATGGCTCACATTCATGTGTTCTCTCTAAAGCTAAATCTATGTCCTGATGCTGTCGATATGACTGCAATGCCATTAATTCAATATTACAAAGAATTTATCACAATCGTCATTGTACTGTGCTGTAGAAACTGTAGTTGTTTGTATGTATGCATAGATTCTCTTTGTGAAAGCATAAATATAAAAGGTTATATTAAATAAGAAGTGTAAATGAACAATACTGTATGTTGTCTTTGATTTTGTGTATTTTGTAAATGAGAATGAATAATGAGTAAATACATGTTAAATACAGGTTCTGGATAATAGTTAAGCTAAATGTTACGATGTCAATTCTGTTCTAAGGTGTGTGAGATTTTTTCATATATTTTATTTGTTGAGTTTTGGTGGGGGGGTTGCTGTTGGGCAACTGACCCGTTAGATCTGCAATGAATAACAAAAGACCATGAATAAAAACAACTCTAAAATTAAAATGTGTTTGTCAATTGTCATTTTTTTCTACAGAAATTAAGAATAATTAAAGTCTTTCGTCACATTATAATAAGCATACAGGCACATCAGCGTGGTAGTATGAAGTCGCAACGAATGACTCATTTTGGACTACAAGTACCAGCAGTACGCATGTCCGGCATAGCGTTCTATGACGCAACATCCGCAGAGCGTGTCTATTGACAACAGCTAGCATTGAACTCTGAAGGGTGAGTATGCACATCAGTAACCACTTAACACTCACACATATGTACAAATAGGACACGTACAACGATTCATATCAACGAAATTCAAAAATGATTTTTTGTATAACTAGTTTGCTCAGGGGGGAAACGTGTTTAACTATGCTAACGTTTAGATGATGTTCGCATTACTGCGTCCTTGGTTGCAGTTCCCTCCATGGAGAGCCCTTCACATAAAATATTATTCTTATCTGCTTGTATTTAATGGAGATAAACTCTCTTATATTCCACCTCTACGGACAGCCTCGCTTTCATAAGAATCCACGTAATTGATGAGCAACTTTCTGTCAATGAGGCTGAACCGTTACAGACTCATTGACCTAAAGTTGCTCATACATAGTTATAGTTATTAAGTATGGCTATTTGAGATGTTATATATACAAATGGAATATAATATTTACCATGAGGCTATAAATTAGCCTCATTAGTCATAAGACGTAATTTATAGGTTTACTGACAACATTCCCCACTAGGTGGGGGTATTTGCTAATTTTCGTTATCAATTGATGAAAAAATGTACGTTAAATACTGAAAATTAAAAATGCATGAACGCTTAATTTTCTTTTCCTCTCTTCTTCTGATGTCTTCACTCTTAACACCTTTTTCCACACATCCAACTATGTATCCACAGGTTACTCGTGGAGGGAACCAGACTCTTGTTTCTCCCAACATCAGTGGTGTCCCGGCACCTATTCTGATGCTGGCCCGCGTGCTGCTCTGTGCCCGGCCCGTCTCTGCCACCCTCCCTGCCCTAACTCGCCCCCTGGCCCACTCCTCGGCTCATATGGACCCCGGCTCCGGGGGTCGGCCTGTGGAGACGGCGATCAGAACCAAGCTGACCGGCGCCCTTGAGCCAGCGCACCTGGAGGTCCACAACGAGAGCCACATGCACGCCGTGCCGCCGGGCTCCGAGTCCCACTTCCGCGTGTTGGTGGTGAGCCCGCGCTTCGACGGCCTCTCCCTGATAAAGCGGCACCGCCTGGTGAATGAGGCGCTGCGGGAGGAGCTGAGCAGCTGCGTGCACGCACTGGCCATCCAGGCCAAGACCCCCGCCCAGTGGGGCAGTGACCCCTCCATGGCCAAGAGTCCCCCCTGCATGGGGGGCTCAAAGGGGGACCACTCTGTGGAGGTGAAGCTGGCGGCCGGGAGGGAGTGACCGAGTGGGACTTTTACGAGGTGGGGGTGTTGCGGCTCTACACCCTGCACCAAAAGATGGCTCTGGTCGGAGTGTGAGAGGTCGGAACGGGAGTGCCATGTAAAATCAACATTAAAATAGTGTTTTATAACGGAAATGTTGTAAAACATTTTACGTTCACACTGGAAAACAGTAAAACCAACCTGTGAACGTTAAGTGTTTTATGATGGATGTCTTGGATGGATGGAATAATAAATGGAATCGAGCTCCAAAAAAATGGAGGTTCACTGCAGTGAAATCTCATATTTGTTCCCTGACACGTGTTCCCAGGCTTCCAGTATTTCTAATCAATAAAGTGTGATGACTGCATTTGACCGAAAACTGGGAACCAAAATAGTCAGTAACAATACCACCCTGACTTAAAATATTAAATAATACATTGAGTAAAATCACTGTCTGTTTTCTGAATTTTAATGAGGAAAATATTGTGGTAATAAATCATATCAAGCAGCGTCATCAAACAAAGCCTTTCTTTCTGCATGGGAGAAGGTCACCGTGGAGATCAACGTGCCATGGTCGTGAGATCTTGGGGCCCACACGGGGATCCGCTGACAACTGTCCGGTCGCCGCTCCCTAAACATCCCAAGCACGGCCAGCGAGCATATGGTCGAGCATAACTGGAATACCTCTGCTAACTCAACCCTTACGCAAACACTGTCATTCATACGCCATGGCTATAGGCTAAAATAGAAGGTGAATAATTCATTACACCGTTTTCTGCAATCATAGCATTTCAAAGTGTTGTGCTTCTTACAGGCCTATGTTCACCTGCTCAATAAAATCTTTGACATACAGTTGGCGTCGGACATTTTCGCCTAGTAAGTCCACGAAGAGAGTAATTAATAGGCCTTAGATCATTCGAAAACACATTAGGACCGTTTATTAAAAAAAAAAAATAATAATGTAATTATGCCTACAGATCATTTATCCAACATGCATAATTGAAATACATACATTTTAAAAATGTATATCGCTCGCGGCTCAACAGATTTATATATATATATTAAAAAAAACGAAGCCCCCGCTGCGCATCCAGGGAGGCCATTGGTCTGACCAATCGGTTTGAAGGTAAACACTGGACGGCGTTGGGCGGCGCTGATACAGCGCGGCCCCGGGCTGTTGCCAGAGCGACCGAGCAGAGCAGCTCCCACACACGCGATCCACCCGCCGTCAACCAGCAGCGGTAAGTTTCTACTGTTCGTGTCGTTTGTTTAACTTTTTCCATTCGCTCGGTTTCTGATTTTATCGCAACAATTGCACCTCGGTGCATATCATGCGTCGCCGTTCGTCACATGTCAATGAAGGAGAAAACAAACTCCGATAAAGTAGTGGTCTTTAAAAGTTTGGAGACTCAGTAACATCAGCCCTCCTTACACCAGAGGATCGATATATCGACGTTTGACGGTAAATGTGCATCAGGCAACAGTGGACTGTGTGGTTTCCAAAATACCCGGGAATGACGACCGTGTCGCCCGACGGATTGTTCAACCACGCAGCGGCTCTCCACCAGAACCTGCCCCGTGTGCGCCGCACTGCACGGCGAGAGGAGGACGTAGCCGCGCTGCTGTTGGGTTTTAAACGTGGTGGTTGCGGGACTTAAGAGACGATCGGTCCCCTTTGGTGCTGGGGCATCTCAACCTAACATTTCTGTAAGAGGTTGACGTATTATACGATCTGGCCTTGTAGTTCAGACAAAGTCCGGAAAAAGAGCATAAAGTCGCTTGAGGTTACGCAACGTTTGGTTTGATTGCGCAATAACTAAACACCTGTCAGTTCATTGTAGGGTCAAAGGTAGCCTAGTATAAATGTTATATTTTCTAGGTGAGATTATAAATGGATAATAAAATAGTGTGTCGGTATGTGTTCCAGTGCCATCGTGCCGTGACCTACGTGCACCTGCGTATCTCGCTGTGTAAATAAACCTCCAGGAAGTGACTCATAATAACACATGTGACGTTTACAGGTAACTACTGCCATTGTTTCACTTTGTTCTGAGGGAATACAACCAAACCCGGGGATAACCCACAGATCGGAGTAAACCAAAACAATCCCTTCCTCATGAAAACAAAAATCATGGGGAATGGACTCTCAGAACAACCCGGATTCCTGCCCTCCGTCCCCTTCTTCCAGTCCTTTCACATGGCCATCCTGGGCCTCGACTCTGCCGGCAAGACCACCACACTGTACCGGCTGCGCTTCAACGAGTTCGTCAACACCGTGCCCACCCGGGGCTTCAACGCCGAGAAGGTGAAGCTGTCCCTGGGGGGCAACCGCACGGCGGCCACCTTCCACTTCTGGGACGTGGGCGGCCAGGAGAAGCTGCGGCCGCTGTGGAAGTCGTACACGCGCGGTGCCGACGGCATCGTGTTCGTGGTGGACTCGGTGGACGGCGAGCGGCTGGAGGAGGCCAAGACGGAGCTGCACCGCATCGCCAAGACCATGGAGAACCTGGGCGTGCCCGTGCTGGTGGTGGCCAACAAGCAGGACCTGAGGAACTCCCTGACGCTGGCGGAGATGGAGCGGGGCCTGGCGCTGAAGGAGCTGGGGCCCGGCACGCCGTGGCACCTGCAGCCCGCCTGCGCCATCACGGGGGACGGCCTGCGGGAGGGCATGGAGAAGGTCCACGAGATGATCCTGAAGCGCCGCAAGGCCCAGCAGCAGCAGCAGCAGCAGAGGAGGAAGAGATGATCTTGGAGGTCACGTGGTTGGGGGGAGAGAAAGACAGGACTTTTTAAAAGGAAGAACTGACGACGTATATATCTCTGAAGTAAAGAGGGAAATATGTTGATCAATGTGAAGGACCCGGGTTTTATCCTTGCCCTCGGTGGCGTGGATCTGTTTACGCTGCAGTATATGTTGAACGTGCTGAGTTTTATCAGTTCAGATTTGAGCTCCCCTCCCCCCTAATCCCCAATGATGATGGGAAAGCTGCTGACCGGGAAAGTGACTTTTGAGGAATACAGTTGGATGACGATGATGATGAGGAGGCTGATGATGATGTTTTTGACGAGGAAGGATGTTGAAATGTTCCAAGGGTTCGGAGCGTGAGGCTCCTAAGGGTGTGAGGTGCGAGAGCGGTCTGGACGGAGAAAGTATTTGTGGACAATGTGTGAAGGATTAATTGAATGGCTATTCTGAAAACGTGACCAAAAGTGATTTGAAAGATACTTGAGATGGGTGTAGAACAGGGATGACGATGTGTGGATGTTTACGCACCGAACAGGCAGAGGCAAGTGGCCATTTTGTTCACCCCCCCCCCGCCCCCCCCCAGCTCCTGACGAACAAACTGTGAACACTAGAGGAATCCAATATCCCAAACACACCAGTTTCAATGTGGATCTTGTGTTACTTTTCTTTGTTTAAAATCAATGTATATTTCTTCTTTGTTTTTCTTTGTACTTTACTCTTTATAAGTGTTGCAACATTACATTAGTTTACCTGCTGCCGCAATACATTGTTTACTTTGTCCAATTGTCAAAAAGCACTTTACACTATCCCATAGTGTTTCACTGTATAAAAACCCCCCGAGCATTTCTTGTCCGAGTTTAACATTCAGGCTTGTAGGCTCCGGCGAGATGCTACTGTGTATAGTCGGGTCTTCATTGGCCACACTGCCATGAGGTAGATTAATTTATGCATCATCTTTTCTGAAATAAAATCTATTAAGAGCACTCTCCATAACGGTGTGATGTTACTTTTTAGTCTTGGTTGGACTGTTGGTATTAAGTAGCAGGTGCCATCAAGTACGTGGGTGACTAACACTTGATGGAATCAAGTCGTTTGTTCAATTCAGACGTCACTCAGTCATCACTGATTTAACTGACCAGCTGTTCCGGGCGGTTTGCTCTGAGCACTATATTTAGGGCGGTCAGACTGATGCAAGCGAGTGAAATGGTGACTAAAAATCTCAGGGAACCGGGAGAGGGTAATGATGAACCATTCCTTAAAATCAAATCTTTACAATCTGCATAGAAAATCTCTCGCCAACATGTTATTTGAATTTGTCAAGATTGATCCCGGTTTGATATAAATACCCTGACTTGAAACGGTACTGTAGGATCTGCACAACGAAACCAATCTCTCTAACCTTCCTTTCCTCAGTCCTAGATGTGCGAGGAGGAAACTGGCAGGGTAGAGTGCATTTTGTGTATTTCTTTAGCAGGGCGGACGAGGATAGTAGTACTTGTTAGCAGTCAGTCACTCTCTCTCTCTCTCTCTTCTCCATCTCCCTATCTCTATCTCCCTCTCTGTCCATCTCCCCCTCTCCATCTCCCATTCCACGGAATGAGTTCAGAGATTCCGACAATGCAGCTGCTGGGACTTAAATAGCCGCGTGCTGCGACCGTTTAGCTGTACTGAGTCTTCCCTGGCATGTCAGTCATGTTGCTGTATACATGTGGACGTCATTAGCACGTTTTATGGGATAACAAGGAGCCGGACATTGCGTTTCTTTTGGATAATTCACCGCATGACTCAACCTGGGGCAATTAACACTGAATGTGTTGTCGCCCCAGATGTAATTTTAGACCGGACTTTAACCAGGGCTGTGCCTCATCTGTTACAGGCCTTGTCTCTCGGAGAGACAAGGTAAACACTCACTGTTGTTAAACCGGTTAAAGCCGACACTATTAAAGGTATGCTTCTAATAGAGTTGACAAGATGACTTAATAATGTTTGCCAGTGGAAACCTGGCACACACGCACACACACACACACAAATTCACACACACACACACACACACACACACACACACACACACACACACACACACACACACACACACAC
>JAOPUD010000009.1:6420486-6437071 GCA_027122715.1 Trisopterus minutus
GTGTGTGTGTGTGTGTGTGTGTGTGTGTGTGTGTGTGTGTGTGTGTGTGTGTGTGTGTGTGTGTGTGTCATTCGGTGAATGAATGAATGACGTCTGCACCCACATGACAAATCTAAGTCAAGAAAGCTTTATCTTCACTAACCCTGTCCAACACATGGAAAAGCATACAAGCTGCCCTGGCTAAGTCGTTCTTTTCCAAAAGTGCTCACAAACCCAAAAATCTTCTGTGATTACATGCCACTCACATGCACACAGATTCAAACTTCTGAGTGCGTGGCGAAATTCAGACTAGACGCCAGGGTAAGTGCAGGAGGGAGCAGTTTTTACCTCAGTAAAACACAGCCTAAGCACTTACTTCTGAATAATAATGTAGTTCTCAGCTCCCGGCTGTATGAAGGTACATCAAAGCAAGTCTCTAAGTCTGTGTTCAGAATCTAAACTGGTTTGTTTGTGGGCAGTATTTGAGAAAACAACCAAGCCAGGGCAGTTTGTATACACTAACCTGTGTCGGACAAAACAAAGATAGAGACAAGATAAGTTGGTTACAAGATACAGATGGGAGCTTCTAACCACTGAATGGAATAGAATGTATTTCAAAGGCTTGTTAACTGCCCGTGATTACAGCTCTCAATAAACTATAGGCAATAGACTATAAGCTATTCAAACCTAATCCTCATCTTAAATAAATCCTAAATAAAAAGAAGAGTATCCCTAAAAACAAATCTAAATTAGTTTTGTGTGCCCTCTATAGTTATGTAATGTTTGATCCAGAATCAGTAGGCTGATCGGAGTAGAAGATAAGTACAAACAAAAACATTCAAAAAGGATTCTATCAAAGAAAGTCTATACGGACCAACAGTATGCTAGTGATGTTCGCACTGTACAATGCCCACGCCATACCACAGCCCCGACCCTCAAGCCCTCAAAAGGGCCAGGTCGGACTCCCCCAATCCAAAGAGAAGAAACCCTGAGAAGGAACACTGAAGAAGGATCCCTCAATCCCGGGACACTGCAGTAGATAAAAAATAAAATAAAATAAACCCTCATGTGACCCTTCATCCCTCTGGCTCATAGCCGTGGTAAGCTGGGGGGGGGGAGGCCCATCCTGAACCACCAGCTGCTTCTACAACTTCTTTCTGCTTGTTTGTTTGTGGAAAGCGTGCCGGATCACTGGCGTACCATCGCTCTGAATCAGATTAAAGAGCCTTCCAGGCCCTGATCCAAAGTGCAGGTCCAATTGGGCATATTAAAATGTAAATGGGGAGTCCAATCCAAAGCTCCTGAAAGACTGCCAGGCTGACTTTCCCCTTACTTTGTTCCCATTATATATATATTATATATATATATAAATATATATAAAAAGCCTGGGGCTGCCCAGAATAGTGATGTCTTCTCAATAAAGATGGCATCAGCAGAGACAAATGGCAGTTTTTCAAACCACTTTCCACTCAATTAAGAGGAGAAGTCCTTTCAAGTAGAACACACGGGAAGCAGCGCTTTGGAGGAATAAAGTCATAAAGTGGTTCAGATTGAAAATGATATTTTACAGTCCAGCTTATAGAGGCTCTCCTATTTCCCAACAGAGGGTGACACTTTTGGCCTCTTTTACTGCCTTCTATTGAACAAAATGTTCCCTTTTTTAATATGCATTGTGCAGATTTATAGCTCAGATTTTTTAGAGCCCACTGGAATCATAGAAAGTATCCTTTCAGTGATCTATTCAGGCCCCAATTGGCCAAACTGTAAAGAAGCTATATATTTGAAGAAATATGTGCGCAAAGGCATGGACCTTGTTAAACAAGGAGGAGTCCCTGCAAGCAAATCCCTGCACGAATCGTATCATTACACGACAGAATATTTTTTATCGCTAAAATCCACCGGGATATCCACCGGCTCCACCACCACTGCCTGCCCGCTCCAGAACCCGGAGCGCGTCTCAGACGGGACAGGGGGCGACCCCAGACAACTTGGCCAGAGACCCGCTTCTCGTGTGAGTTCAGGTTCCTGGTAAACCGAGATGACCTCACCCCAGCGTCGGGGAGCGTCTGGTGAGCAGCGCAGGACCGTGCCTGGCCCGAGGGCTGTGGTCAGCGGGCGGCTTTCCTTTGGTAACACGGGAGGAAAAGCTTACATCCACAGCGAGCTCCTTGCGGCCTCCCGGCACCAAACCATTATCTGGAACCCCACAATGTTCCATAATAACTAGGCTGCCGTGCAGCGGCAGGGGAATGGAGGAGGTGGAAAAAAGGGATTTTTCAGAATGGATTTCAAACGCATTTCAGAACGCCACGGTGGTTCAAAAATAAAATTGAGACCGTCTCGGCGAAAAAACGCAGATATATGAAAATGCCACGACATATTGGACGCCTTGTAGAACAAATGCCAGCTGCTTGCTTTGAGGCATGTATCATTTACTTTGGATAGGACATAATGCGATTCAACAGAATCCGATGGCCGTTGGCCTTTCGCATTTAACCAATTCAGTCCCAACACAGCCGAGCAGCCCCATCGAGCGCATTAGGGTTTGGCAGGTCATTAAGCGCTGCTTAAACAGCACATCCTTCAGGATAATGACAAAGTCTGGACGTTCCTTAATGTGCTTTATTGCCTTCGAGGAAAGGCAATCTTTGAGCCGAGGTATGCCGGGTAATTTTCCGTCACAAAGTACGACGGTTGGCTCTGGACCTTTCTAAAACAGCCTCTGTTTATCCAGATTCAAGTATCAACACAGAGCACAGCGGGCATTGGACCAAAACCATTTGGACGGTATGTGTGAAGTCAAATGAAGGCAAAGACCCAAACGAGCTCCAAAAGCAGGCAAATAAATACCCTTCAGCCCCTGCTCCCTGGTAGAGTATCAGTGTCTTGCCGGCCTCTGCCTCGCACATCAACAAATCAACAGCGATTCAAAGAGAAAGAAGCGAGGATCCAAGTACAAGTCGAGCTGGAGCCGAGACAGCGTTGTCTTATTCCCATCCGACCCGGCCTTTTGTTGCGTCCACTTATCTTTTGTCCGGGAGGGAGGAGAGGTAGAGGCAGTAGGAAAAGCTTAAAGAAGTCCCATCAGTATTTACAGGCCATGGATCTGACAGACCCCGGGTACTGGGACCCCCACCGCCTCCCCTCCCCCGCCCCCCCATTACTCCCCCCAGAACTCTGGGGACACGGCTCAACATCTGCACAGTACCAAAGCAGCTGGATGTAACTCAGGAATAATTGCTTCCTGCAGAAAAATATGATGTGTGCACTCTCCTCACAGGTCCTCCTCCCTGCGAGGGGGACAAGCGTCCCCTAAGGTCCCAGCGTCATTCGTCACGCGCCCTTTGTACTGGTGGTTGATTTAGCCTTACGACGGTGGAACACGAAGCGTCCAGGGATTCACTGTAGGTTAACTGCCACTTATGGGAGGGATTTTTTATAGACAATATCTTAGTATTCGATCAACGGTATAAGCAGGGGTTGTGTAAAAAGATATTTCCTGGAGCTCTTTGTTGAACAAATGTTGAACAAATTGCAGGCTTGGCCGCGTCCGAATCCTCAGTGACAGACAAGGAGGGAAATGAGAGGGGATTGTGTTCATGTGTGTGTTTGTCCATACGTACAGCCTGTCAGTTGCAATTTGGGGAACTTTCTAAAATGTTGAATCGACAACAACAGGGAAATTAGCCCAAAGTCCAATCCTCTTATGCACTTCCAATCTTAAATATATAGCCAAACTTTGACGTTTTAGTGACATTAATACAATACTGGACAGTTCCTAGGGCCTGCACATTTTTGAGCCACTGTTAACATTAAACATTTGAAAATAACGATGACCGCGTTATTCCCGGGATCCTGTTAAAACGCCATTTTAACTGCCCCATCTTTAAATGTTATTAAAGAAAGGAAGAAGTTGACCAAAGCATCCTCTCCTTCCTCTACTTGTGTCGCGGAGGCTTCTCCTCTGACGGAGCCCCGTCGGTCAGCCGTCACCGCTCGCCACGACCCACTGCCTGGTGTCAGCTTCAGAGTGCGTTTGTCCACTTTCCACTCCGCTGCTTGTATATGCTCCGCCGTTGTCTTTTGATCCTCACTTGTGCGTTTTATGGCCAATTTTGTGGAGAGATCACCACTCTAAAATTCACATACCTGAAAATCTGTGTCCACAACGGGCCGCGTTATATCTGAATTTGCTGAATTGTTGAACCGGGTTATATCACGGTTCAAGTGTGTGTATATATACACACACACACATATATATATATATACATACATATAAACATTAAAAAAGTTTGCTGCCAGGTACCCTTTTCAAGCTTGATAGGATGGTATTAATATAATATTCGATACAATTCATATGTCGTATAAAAACAGCTACAGGCTCAAACATGCACCAAGTTGTACACCTTATTAGTATGAACAGTAGGTGGCTTGGGGGGGGTTTCAGATAGAATATGCCAGTGGTAGCTCACAGCATGCAAAAGGTGATTGCATAACAGGTTAATGTGTGAGTGAGCAGACTTGATTAATGCTTCACCGTGGAATAAGGTAATGCACATGCGCAGATTGCTTCAACAATGAGAGGGAAGAGTGCTTTTGCTTTTGATTCTGAAAATTAAAAGTGTGGTTGTGGTACCGTGGGAGGAGCGGTGGACCCAGTAGTAGCCAAAGTCTACGGCCAGGAAGGCCAGCCACCAGGTCCAGGGAGAGTCCCAGGGCAGCGCCACCAGGCGGAAGTGGTTCCACACAAACATGTAGCTCGTCAGCTCCAGACCCCTCATAAATAACCTGTAAACATCATGACATTCAACACTGTATTTTCGCCTTTATTGTAAAGTAATTGACCACTTTCTGCTTCGAATACATTTGTCGAACACCCTGGTTTCTTTCTTGAAAAAGGTTCAGTCTGTAGGATCTGGTGGCGTCTCGCTGTGAGACGGCAGGTTGCAGATCGGTTGTAAAACTGGATGTTGTTTTTAGCGTTGTACATTATCTTATCTTGCTGGACACGAGTTTGCAATTCCACAAGACGACCTTCTGTGAACCTTCCCCTGGGCATCGTTACACCTGTAACCTCACGTAATCTTCTGGAGCCTCGTAAACGGTTATGAAACTGTTGTGAAACCAGTCCCGACCCGCACATTGGATCATCAACCATTACCACTCACCTGTCTTATATTTACATTTGTTTCAAGATCACTACAAATAAATCAATATACATGTAATTTGTACTATATTGTTACCAATTATTGCAATGAAACCTTGCATCTATAAACCTCTGCCTTTTCACTTAGATAAATAGATTAGTTATGCTTCTTAAAGCTTATTTATATAGGCTTATGTTTATTCACTGTAAAAGTATGACGTTAAAGCTGTAAAATCGAGCTTCTCCTAGCTTCTGCTGTCTGTGTGTAGTGTACTCACGATGGCAGCCGGGAGATTATTCCGGCGAATATAGACGTGATGCCGTCGCTGATGGAGGCGATGGGCTTTCCCGTCTTAATCCATCCAACCACCAGCTCCAGCAATATCAGGGAGATGAAGAACGGTGAGGCCTGGACACACACACACACAGACAGAGACACAGACACAGACACACACACACACACACAGACACACACACACACACACACACACCAAAACAAACACAAACAAACACACACAAAAACACACACAAAACACACACTTGAAATATGACTTCATGTAGTTAGAAAAACAGATATAACGTAACATAACATTTTAAGTGCTGTTGCCGAACATTGTGTTTGGAACGTGAACTGAGGATATTCTGCTAAGATAGCAAGGCTGCCTTCCTCTGCACCACCCATTGCTGTGCAGGGAAGACTAGAGGAGAGTTTCTGTCTAACTTGTCTGTTCTCCCTACTTTCATGTACCTGCACCATAATAGCACTGGAGGAACCAAAACTTTAACTTGACAGCCATGACATCCAATCCAGTGACATTAATCCTAGCCTGAGGGCAGCTGTCTCACCAAATATACCGGCTGGACTTGCCACTGAACCACAAAGTCACATTTGGTCGCTCCGCCTAGGGGTCTCTCTATCATTCAAACTAAACATCGAGCAACGCAATGTTGTAATCAATCTAAAAGAAAAGAGAGCTGTTTGGTCTACTTCAACACGTTACATGCTTTTGTCTTCTCCTCGCATCAAGTAACCACAGACTTAAGGATCCTGCGACAGGCCTCTTTATATTACCACAGGCCTCTGTATACTAAGACACAGAGGTTGTTTGAGTATGCATGGAAGCCATTAGCCAGGAATGGGCTTAGCAAGCCCAGGTCATGGTGTTGACCCGCATGAGTGTTGGACCTGCCTGGCTGGTTCTCCAATGACGGAGGCCCTGTGACTCAGACCCTCTCACGACCCCCTACAGTTTATGGACTACATGTCTGCAGGTGTGTAGAGAGAGAGGGAGAAAGGGTGTGCGTTTGTCCGCGTCAGTTTATACCAATCACTGAGTGCAGATGTGTGCGTGTGCGCGTGTGCGCTTGTGTGTGTGCGTGCGGGTGCCCCACACACCCGCTTTATATGCATGCACATATCAAGCTGTTGGCTGCTGCATGTGGACAGGCAGTGCACACATGGTTGCATGCAGGTGTTATGCTACGTGTGTGTGTGCATGTGTGTGTGTGCGGATGTATGTGTGTGTGTGCGTGTATTTTTGTGTGTGCGTGCGTGTGTCTTGGGAGTGAATATACAAGCAGAGGCAGACCGCCACAAGGGATCCACGATCACACGCAAAGCCCCAACATCTGGCCACAGTGGTGGAAGGCGCAGCTAACAAACGAGTGCTGAGCGCAGGCTGTCTCTCCCCCTGCTGAAGCCTCAGAGGGAGACATTATCATGCTGAGCGCAGGCCTCAGACCTGCCCTCTGCTCCTATCCCGTCTCCTGGATACTTTTAGTTCCCCAAACCCAAACCCTGATGTTTTTAGTTTGTTTTTTATTAAGAGAAAAGGTTTGGACCTTTTTTTATCTCTGAAATGGTTTTAGTTCAATTTGTATCCCGTCTGTATGGGTCTGTGTCCTTTTTTTTAAAACAAATGGATTCACTTTCTTGGCCTGCTTCGTTGTTTTTTTACTTGGTTTACCAAATGCAATTGTTAACGTGCCTTATCGCTTGTTTCAATTGTATATACAACCCGATGACTCACAGAACACAAAAGGTCAGTATAATCTGTGACATAAACCTACTGGTTCAAAATAATAATAAGAATAATAACGGTCTACAATATATATTAAAAACCATGAATGAACCCACAGAATTCATGCCTGCTTGGAGCTCGCTGCGGACAGTTTCTAGTGGCACGAGGCCCTGATGGCCTTCCTTCTGGACCGGGACTTCACGTTAAATAAATGGCATTTGTTGACCAGATGTCCTGTGTTTTTCCAAAACGTTTTTTATAGGGTCACGGATGAGTGATGTAAGCTGAAAATATGCGCCCTCACAATGCACTTTATCACGCTGTCAGAGAAAATGTTATCATTGTACACAAATCATTGAACAGATGACAACCGTGGTGAATGTACAAACTCGCTAAACTGAGTTCAGTAAAACCTTTTTGTGGGAGAGAAACCCCGCCCAACAACAAGTCAATGGTTGCGTTGCACAACGACAGTCCTAGGATGAGGTTGGATATAATGTTAGCATCATATTGAGGTCAGAAACTGTCTATAAAAAAAAAGACATCCAGTGTCCTTTCCTCACATCTTTTCCTTGACATCGATGGAAGAGGTCATGAGGTCAAGGAAAGATGTCAAGGCAAATTCATAAGGACTTAGGAAAAGACAACAATGGTGCAGGGAGAGTCTTACACTAGACTACGTTGTAATACAGGACCGCTGACATAAGGCCACCGGTCTGACATGATGAAACTGCAACGTCCCAGGGGCAAACACTTAAAAGCTCCTCTTAGATACTTTGGCCCGTGTGTCCGAAAAGCGCTGTTTCACGCAGGCTAAATAAACGTTGGAAACTAGGTGAAAATTTCTACTTTATTAGTTGGAATTGAAATTAAAAGGAATATAGACTACCAGTCGCAAAAGGGAAACAAAACGGTCGTCACATTGACCATGGACAATCACGCTTCTGTCCACTCATATGGATTGACATAGATCCTAACAAGTATGATGACAAAATATACATTTTTCACGAATAGAAGAATTAATAATAAAAGTTACTGACGCAAGCGAGAGTCGTGACAGCAGTAACCTTTAACCAGTCCTCTTGATGGATGGCCCAGTGTAACCATGGCATGGGCCACGGTCGTAGCCTGCTATGAAATAGTCACCAAGGTCAGGACCTCTGTAATTATTTCCTAATTATATAAATATATATTTTTAAAATGATATGCTACAATAAATTATTATTTTTTTAGAGTGGTACCGTCAGGGCCCTCTGGGCCCTCAGGGAGCGCCTAAGCAATTCTAGATGTTCTGATTTTATTTAATTAATTCATTACTTTACAATCAACATCTGAACAAAAACGTTTCTGACAAAATAAACCCTTCAAAGCGGGCAACTATGCTGAACCATTATTATTATTTTCAACAATATGATTACAAAGCTGCCAACTCTCACGCATTGGCCGTGAGACACACGCATTTGAATCACTTCACACGCTCTCACGCCACACCCCCGATTTCTCACGCTGAATTTCATCTGACACACGTCTGACTCAAGGCAAAGAAAAAAAAATCGGTTCGGTCATCTTTTATCTACCTTTTTGAGCCTTGAGTCATTCATAAACACCACCGCACAGGGATCGATTAGTCAGACGTAGACGCGTTGTATCACGCATAGCGTTTCGTGCTTCCCCCCCCCCCCCCGTCAACAATCCGTGGACCCTGTCATTATGCAAACAGTATAATGTTATACAGTCTCACTCCGGCCAAAAACCCAAAGTTGGCAGCCCTGATATTATGCATGATACATTTTCATAATATGCTTTGCGTAGATCTTGGGCTTAAAAAGGTTGATGACCACTGATCTACATGAACTACATTATCTACATGATAAACATGATATATATGATATACATGATATGCATTATTCTGTGACTCCTGTAGAGATAAGTCACCAGGGGGTAACAGTGTGACTCTTATATCGTTCGCCTTGTGGCATAATTGCCTTAAAAGTCACAGAAAAAGTGCAATCCTGACTATGATGGTGAACTAAAGTAAAAACAAATTGTACTTACTTCGTTTTGTTGTGTACAGGGAATGGGTTAACCTAGTGATGGTTAGTGTATACGGGGAATGGGTTAACCTAGTGATGGTTAGTCTATACGGGGAATGGGTTAACCTAGTGATGGTTAGTGTATACGGGGAATGGGTTAACCTAGTGTTCGTTAGTGTGTATGGGGAATGGGTTAACCTAGTGATGGTTAGTGTGTACGGGCAATGGGTTAACCTAGTGATGGTTAGTGTGTACGGGGAATGGGTTAACCTAGGGATGGTGACTAGGGTGACAGGGTGAGTCCCATGGAGGACACATTAGGGTGACAGGGTGAGTCCCATGGAGGAGACATTAGGGTGACAGGGTGAGTCCCATGGAGGTGGTGACGAGTGAGTCCCATGGAGAGCTGAAGGTGTTGAAGGTGGAGCTGCTCTGCTCCATCAGGCCTGCACCGCCGACGCCCTGGAGCTCCATAGTTACGGGATGCTGTTGCCGTGCGGGGAGCGTTACCGGGGGGTGGAGTACGTGTGCTGCCCGGGCCGCAGCGCCGCCGCCGCCAGCAAGGGGGACGCCGAGGGAGGGGAGGGGCCCCCCACCGGGGGCCACGCCCTCACACTGCCGGCCCCCGGGAAGACCAACGCTGTGTAAGGGACTCTGCACCACCCTAACCCTAACCCTCTGCACCACCCGAACCCTAACCCTCTGCTCCACCCTAACCCTAAACCTCTGCTCCACCCTAACCCTCTGCTCCACCCTATATATATATATATATATATATATATATATACACATACATATACATATACATATATCTGTCTGGTCTGGTTATGTATGACAGAGAGGCTGACCTCAGGTCTGGTCTA
Organism: Trisopterus minutus; assembly: GCA_027122715.1. NCBI lineage: Eukaryota > Metazoa > Chordata > Actinopteri > Gadiformes > Gadidae > Trisopterus > Trisopterus minutus. The sequence continues at coordinate 6,430,529 of JAOPUD010000009.1, forward strand.
AAGGCTGACGGAGGTCTGGTCTAGAGGCTGACCCTCAGGTCTGGTCTAGAGGCTGACAGAGGTGTGTTGGTCCAGGGTGGTGAAGGTGACCTCCACCCCTCCCAGCCCCTCCACTGACGTGGATGACCTGGAGGAGATGGAGGAGGGTGATGCGGTGGAGGAGGAGGAGGAGGAGGAGGTGGAAGAGGAGGAGGAGGATCAGGTGGACGAGGCGGAGGAGGAAGAGGAGGTGGAGGAGGCGGAGGAGGAAGTCGGAGAGAAGCTGGCGGTGAAGGAGCCAGAGGAGTACGACTACCCCATCGACTCCGGGCCCTACCAGGCCTCAGACTACCTGGACTCCTTCTACTACGAGAAGGGCCGCAAGCCCAGCCCCGCCTCCCCGCTGGCCAGAGGAGACAGCTGTGAGTGCCCCGCCTCTAGAGTACACTAGAATCTATCCACATGATAACAGTAGAATCTATCCTCATGATAACAATAGAATCTACCCACATGACAACAGTAGAATCTACCCACATGATTACAGTAGAATCTATCCGCATGATAACAATAGAATCTACCCACATAACAGTAGAATCGATCCACATGATAACAGTAGAATCTATCCGCATGATAACAGTAGAATCTATCCGCATGATAACAATAGAATCTACCCACATATAGTAGAATCTATCCACATAATAGAATAATCTATCCACATGATAACAGTGAATCTATCCACATGATAACAGTAGAATCTATCCACATAATAGAATCTATCCACATGATAACAGTAGAATCTATCCACATGATAACAGTAGAATCTATCCACATAACAGTAGAATCTACCCACATGATAACAGTAGAATCTATCCACACACCAACATCCTGTTCTCACGGTTCTCAACCTGTTTTCTTGACTTCCTGCCCTCAGTGCCGACGGCCCGTTCCACTGACGGCGTGGACGTGTACTTTGAGATGCCGGGTGACGACAGCGAGCACGCCAACTTCCTGCGCGCCAAGATGGACCTGGAGGAACGCCGGATGAAGCGCATCAACGAGGTGAACTTCAGAGCAAACCGCCTGCTGGGGATCTGGGTCGAGACCTCCTGTTTCCACCCACCCCGGAGTCTGGGGCCCACAGACTGGGCCACATCCTGCCTTCACAGGGCTGGTGATAACCAGGAGCTTCACAGGGTTCAGTTGAGGGGCTCTATGCCAGATGTAGGAGCTCAAGCTCAAAGTCTACATTTTGGAAAACAAAAAGCTCTCTTTCTCTCTCCCAACCCGGCCTCTAAAAGTGAGGCTTTCTTTTGCAACATCAGATTTAACACGAGATTTAACACCACGGTGACATCACGGTGACCTCGCGGTGACATCACAGTGACCTCGCGGTGACATCACGGTGACATCACGTGACCTCGCGGTGACTCTCTTTCAGATCATGAAGGAGTGGGCTGAGGCAGACAATCAGTCCAAGAACCTCCCCAAGTCCGAGAGGCAGTCTCTGAATGAGGTAGACTCCACACTCTCTGTCACTCACCGCTCTGTCATCTCTACCTCATTTACCTCCACCTCGATTATCTCTCCTCTTTCATATCCTCCCCCCTCTCCTATTTAATCTCCCCTCCTCTTTCCACTCTCCCCTCTAATTTCTCCTCTCCCCTCTCTCCCTCCTCTCCTCTCTCCCCTCTCTAACCTCTCCTCTCCTCTCTAACCTCTCTCCTCTCCCCTCTCTCCCTCCCCTCTCCTCTCTAACCTCTCCTCTCCTCTCTAACCTCTCTCCTCTCTAACCTCTCTCTCTCTCTCCTCTCTCCCCTCTCTAACCTCTCTCTCCCCTCTCTCCCCTCTCTCCTCTCTTCCCTCCCTCTCCTCTCCTCTCCTCTCTCTAACCTCTCTCCTCTCTTCTCCTCTCTAACCTCTCTCTCCCCTCTCTCTCCTCCCCCCTCTCCCTCCAGCACTTCCAGACGGTGCTCCAGACCCTGGAGGAGCAGATTGCAGGCCAGAGGCAGAAGCTGGTGGAGACCCACCTGGCCCGGGTGGTGGCCACGCTCAACAACAACCGGCGCATGGCGCTGGAGAGCTACCTGAGCGCCGTCCAGACAGCGCCCCCGCAGGTGAGGAGGCCTCACCGCACATCATCCGTAAAAAGGGTTAAAATGCAGACCCTGGGCCAAACCCAGTGTCCTGTTCCTCCAGCACCCAGCATAACCTACAGTCATTATTAAAACCAGAGTCAATGTCGCCTCAGCGGAACATCAGCTGACATAATCTCAGCTCTTAGGTGATAAACTATGATTTAAAAGGACACTGGTCATACCTTGTATGCAACGTCTGATTGGCCGTCTCTGTATGTATGCAGGCCTACCCCTTGGTGGAGTTTTATTCATAAAGCTTAGCCCACTATAGTCGGCGCTCGCAAGATGTTCTGCACTTCTGTTCTGGCTCGTTCTGAGCTGGGAAAAAAAGCTTTTAAAAATGCTGCCCCCTCTGCGTGGACCTGCCTCCGGACAGACTTCCAGTAGTCAGAATGGATTTCATTAGACGCCTTTGGTTCTGTCACCATTAACAACAGGAATCAAGCGCAGATGAGAATAACGCTTGCAGTGATTGAAACTCATTCAAAGAACAGTCCAGAGTCCCCTCCTGTACCAGAGTCCAGGGACAGGAGGGTTCGACGGGAAGGCAGACAGTTACAGGCAGATAATCCAAAAGACCACAAGCCAAAGAAACCTTAGTCAAAAAAAGGCAGGATTCAGAACCGGGAAAACTACTCCCAAAGCACATCACGCTAGTTGCACTCACGTCGCAGTAACGTACACGCTGTGACCATCTGACAAAGTTACCAGAAAAAGGCAGGGTTTAAATACTCTAATGAACTACTAACTAACTAATGAACCAAAATGAGAAACAGGTGAACAGATAAAATGGCGGGAAAAGAATAAAGGCAGGAAGTAGCCCAAAAAAGGACATGGGCGTGACCCTGCACACATGACTAAAACCACATGGCCAAAATAAACAAGGTCCAGAACTGTCAAACTCCCACAGGTAGGGGGAACAGTCCAACTGGGAATCCTGACAGGGATTCCTAAAGGACCTAGGATATGGAAGTATTGGAGAGTGTCTCATTCATTCACTATGAAATCCCCAAAACGGTCTTTGAATCGTGAAAATTGTTTTTGTTTGTATGGAACCTAAATGTATTTGTTTGTTTTATGCTGCCCTCTAGGCCAGGTCTCTCTTGGAAAATAGATTTTCAAACTCAATGAGGCTTTTAACTAAAGGTTCAATAAAATAATAAAAATCAGATAAGGAATAGGTGATGTGCCCATCAAAGAGAGCCAGGCCCCTATCGCACTGAAGGCCTAACCCTAGCCCTAGCCTAACCCTGCTCGGTCCCCACCGGAGCACCTAACCCTGCTCTGTCCCCACCGGAGCACCTAACCCTAGCCTAACCCTAGCCACTGCTCTGTCCCCAGCCGGAGCACGTGCTGCAGGCCCTGAAGAGGTACATGGCCGCGGAGCAGAAGGACCGCCGCCACACGCTCAGACACTACCAGCACATCGAGGCCGTGGACCCCCAGAAGGCCGAGCAGATGAAGTTCCAGGTCTGCTGCTCCTGCTCCCTCTGCGCTTATTAGACCCCGAATGAGACATTAAAGCTAACCAAACTGGCTGGGGTACAGTGCTAATGCTATTGTTGCTATAATAGCTTTATAGCTGATGGCTAGTAATAATAGCTAGTAGCTAATGCTATTGTTGCTATAATAGCTATATAGCTAATGCTAGCTAAATGCTAGCTAGTAGCTAATGCTATTATTGCTATAATAGCAATATAGCTAATTCTAGCTAAACGCTATCTAAAAGCTATTGTTATTATAGCTATAATAGCTTTATTATAATGCTAATGCTCATATACTGTGGTTATGGTTATTGACAGTTAATAATGGTTAGTTATTGAAGTGATTCCACTAGAGCTTCTTAGTAGCTGTAGCGATCAGTGTTCAAAAGACAACCCCTCATTGAACATTGGTTGAACAGTGCGAGGCGTGTGTTAGCGGGTTAGCTCCCTGACCATGAGGACCTTCTCCCTGCAGGTGTACACTCACCTCCACGTGATCGAGGAGCGGATGAACCAGAGTCTGGCTCTGCTCTACAAAGTCCCACTGCTAGCAGACGAGCTGCACCACGACATCCGTAAGCTACCTCATGCTAGCCCTGCGTCTGTGAAACAGCACCTCTTTAATAGTTGAATAAGCAATGTGTGCGATATCAAAACCACCAGACCGTAGCTCATATCCACTCAGAGAGAAGAGAATTAGTGGCTCACATATTGCTAGTGGTAGTCGTAGCAGGAACAGCATCCTAAGTAAAACATCAGATCCTTAGCATCAGATCCTTAGCATCAGATCCTTAGCGTCAGATCCTTAGCGTCAGATCCTTAGCATCAGATCCTTAGCATCAGATCCTTAGCATCAGATCCTTAGCATCAGATCCTTAGCGTTGCAGAACCACTTCCATTCCTATTTTATGAACGGGTTTATTTCCACAAAATGACTTTAAAATGTAGACATTTAGCCGTCGCTACTGTGAGGCTGCGCTCCAACCGGCTGTTGTTGTTGTGTTGTTGTTTGTGTGTTGTTGTTTGTGTGTTGTTGATTGTATGTTGTTGTTTGTGTGTTGTTGATTGTATGTTGTTGATTGTGTGTTGTTTGTGTGTTGTTGTTTGTATGTTGTTGTTTGCATGTTGCGCCGTGATGCAGAGGAGCTGGTGAAGGCGGAGCGCGGAGACATCAGCGAGCTGATGACCACCTCCTTCTCTGAGACACGCACCACAGAGGAGCTACTTCCTGCTGAGAGTGAAGAGGAGAAGGACGACGAGGAAGAGGAGGAGCGGGCCTTTCAGAACAGGCCCTACCCTCCCCACATCGGTACACACACACTCACACTCACACACTAAGAATTGCAACTGTTCAGCTCCTGCTCATTCATTGACCAATGAAATGTGTTCTCTCTCCCTGTGTCTCGGTTCTCTCCACAGAACCTCAGCCCAATAAGAAAGGTGAGTCCAGTTCCCCTCTAGTCCCCGTGCTGCGGTCAGGCTCTCATGCTGTGTTCACACAAAAAACTGGAATCACTCAAAGTCAATCCAGGTTGACCGTCAGCTGATCAATGCCTTGTCCCCGTCTGCGTCTCCAGTGTCGGCCATTGAAGAGTACGATTACACCACATCCGAAAGAGCCCCTACCTACGAATACGAGGAAAAGGTACAGCCCTGACCGGGCCAGGACAGGTGGTCCTGCTGAATCCTCCACTAAACGTACTCCTTAAGGTCCAGCATGTTCCCCCTCCTCCTGAGTGCTGTGTGTACCTCCCTCTCTCTCCATACTCAGATCAACACCTCAGTGGAGCTGAAGCAGGTTGTCTACAAGTCTCCGGAGATCCAGAGAGATGAGTTGGTAAGTGTCCCTAACCCGCCCAGCAACAGTTCCCCTATTGGTCTAAATACCGCCTAGGTCGAAGGCACACCAACCGCGTGCGTGCGGAGAGCTGCTCACCTGGTTGTTGACCCTCTCTTGTTCCCGTAGCAACCGGATGCCCTGGAGACGTTTAACCGCGGCGCCATGGTGGGGCTGCTGGTGGTGGCCGTGGCCATCGCCATGGTGATGGTGATCAGCCTGCTGCTGGTGCGCAGGAAGCCCTACGGCACCATCAGCCACGGCATCGTGGAGGTAGGGGCAAACCATCGAGACAACCCCACCCGAAACCATCGAGATAACCCCACCCGAAACCATCGAGATAACCCCACTCAAAACCATCTAGATAACCCCACCTGAAACCATCTAGATAACCCCACCCGAAACCATCGAGATAACTCCACCCAAAACCATCTAGATAACCCCACTCGAAACATCTCGATAACCCCACCCGAAACCATCGAGATAACCCCACCCAAAACCATACAGATAACCCCACCCAAAACCATCGAGATAACCCCACCCAAAACCATCTAGATAACCCCACCCAAAACCATCTAGATAACCCCACCCGATGGGGAACAGTACCGGTACTGTACCGGTACATGGGGTTAAGTAAGTTAAGTAAGTAAATGGGTTGTTGGCCTGAGGGGACCAAGAGAACATGGCCACCTCAGTCTCAACCCCTCCACTGGGGCCCTGCTGATGGGAATGTCTTCCTGATCTGAAGGTGATGACGTGGCACCAGGTGCGGTGTGATTAGCAGTTACAAGCCTTTTGGAAGCCTGCCCCTTATGACATCATACGGGGCAGGAAGTGGGCGTGTCCACCTAGATGTGTGCTGGATAGATCCGCCGTCGGTGGGTGAATGTGGAGCTCTTTGCGTGGCTCTGGGTAGAGAGGGCTGTACCTGAACCGATGAACCGCTCCTGCAGGTGGATCCCATGCTGACCCCGGAGGAGCGCCAGCTCAACAAGATGCAGAACCACGGCTACGAGAACCCCACCTACAAGTTCTTCGAGCAGATGAGCTAAGGGGCTCAGCGTAATTACCCGCTAGTTGTCATGTCGTTAAGTCATTTATATTCCCC
>JAOPUD010000009.1:6442466-6454483 GCA_027122715.1 Trisopterus minutus
GCTCCTCACGCATCACTTCCGTGGTGCACAGCCCACACTATGCTGCGTCTCTCACACACACACAGTAGCGCTGAGAACCGTCTTTTCGAAAACGTCTCAAAGCTGCTTTAAGTTTCACAACACGAGCGTTTCGAGTGCTGGACCGCCCCAAGGGGGTGGGGTGGGGGGGCAGAATAGTCTAGTGGTTAGGTTGTTGGGACTCCCTGCCAAAGGGTTCAGGGTTCGAACCCCGCTTTGGTTCCAGTCTACCTGTAGGCGTCGTTGAGAGAGATTTGGATAAAAGCAGCTGACAGATTAACAGATGTGTGGCTGGGGGGAGGGGAAGTATATATGTATAAAACTGGAATTAACTGTTGGTTCCTTGATTTGCTCCAGGCCAAATTTGATGCAGGTCTGCGTGATGGTTTCATTGTACAGGACAGACAGACAGACAGATGTAAGTACCTGTCTCTCGGTGAGGTCGAGGTTCACAGCGATCTCGTATCTCCTCAGCCGGGTCAGGTAGTTGTGGTGGGCGAACTCGGCCTCCAGCTCGCGAATCTGCTCCTTGGTGAATGCCGTCCGCTCCTTCCTGGGTTTACTGCTCACATCTGACTTGTAGTTCCCGTCTTGAGACTCTGGAATAAAACACCCACACACACATCCCCGGCCGGGTCAGTCAGAGCAGATTTATATGCAATAGAGACTTTAAACAAAAAAAAAAAAAAAGTGGGTTTAAAAGTATGGCCTGTGTGAGGGCAGGTGCAAATCAGTCAGGGAGATAAAGAAAAAATAAAAACAAAGGCATAAGGAAATTAAAATAAACTGCCAATCATATTTTACTGTTGGCCATTGTTTATGAACACCTGAAGCTGGTGGGCGTCCCTCAGGAGCGGGCCCAGACAGAAGCACATGTGTGCTTGAGTGCAGCTGTGCTCTCGCAATGGACTGGCGTTGGTCATTTGCAATATTGAGGTAATTTCTTTCAGGTGTGAAGGGGTGGCTGCTGTACACTCCACAGCCTGATACATAGAACAGAACGGCCATGTTTAATGTATGCTACACTCTGTGTTTCGTTACTTATGCACTTGTTTTAACTTGCTGTTATAACTTTCGTTTGAACAAGTTATTTGCAAGTTATTTGCACTTCTTAATTATAAGTGGCCAACTCTTTTTTTTGTCTGTCTTTTGAAGGTCTCAAGTTAGCTTCAGAACGAAATCAGAAAAAGGCAAAAGAACAGCGTCCAGAAATAAATGAAAGCCACTGAAAACGATGACAAACATGAAACAGACTGGCTAAGCCATAGATTATATGCCAAAGAAGGCCCAATAGACAAGAATGCTAAAGTCTCCCAAACGTATCGATTTGAGATGGTTAACTGGTTCTTTGTTCCCTTATACGACAAAGGATAACATGCAAAAATGAAACATCCGCTTTTCTTTTGTCATACCCTATTTTTTTATTCCGGGTTTTTCCACAACCTCACAGAGATAGAAAGTGCACATATTTTATTCGGTCGCCTAAACTTTCCTATTGTGAGGAGGCTTGCTCTGTGGTTGTTTTTATTTTCCCCTGTCGGACAAGCCGCGGCTGCACCGAGACGCACTTGAAAGCGGGCCTTGATTGCATGCTAATTCACATGCGGTGCTGTTCTGTAGCGTGTGTTAATCCAGCAGGCCTGTGTCAAACTAAACTGTAAATAGCGCTAGAAGCTCAGCGCCAGACTCACAAGCCCCACCAGACCCCAGACCGCGCCAACACAGACAGCACAAGAAAAAACCCCAACGCCCTCCCTCAAACTACAAGAATTACCCGCAACAAAAAAGCACTTTGAGGACTGGAGTCATTGTACTTTTATATACTGTATTTGTTAGTTATATTGTCCTCCTCCTCTTTCTTGATGAGTATGTCCATCTTAGTCCCCAGCCATCTGAAGTTATCTCCAAAGCTGTAAACTTGAACTGTTACTTGAATCCTATTCTGTAATACGTAGTTGAAACATGACGCGTATAGCAATACACATGCAAGAGAAATTCCCACATGTGATTTACAGGAGAAGCCCAGTACTGGAGCTGATTGTTGCTTGACCGGCTGTGAGCGTGAGCAGTTTCTCTTTGGCCCTTTAGTCCGTCCCTGTAACTTCCACCCGGCGCCTTTGTACGTGTCGGGGCCAGGACAGAGAGGGGGGGAGAGGAGATGATTGGGGCAGGGGCTCGGAGGACTTTTACTTGGCTTTTCTCTGGTAAACACAGACATTGTGTAAGAAGAAGAAGAAGAAGAAAAGAATAACAGGAACAGCTGCCCCAGACCAGTGGGTTGTTGGGAGTTTAGAAAAGGAGGGGCAGGTTTTTTTTTTTTCTTTTACGAGGGCCACCGCACCACAGCAATTAGGTCCTCGCCATGACTTTCATCTGTCCACAAAAACAGACGAGTGTAATGAGAGAACTTCAATTCATGTGTCGGGAGAGGACAGGTCACGCTCGGTTCAGAACCGGGCCCGTCTAAAAAAACATTTAAAAAATAATAATTACCTAATCCATATGGGAAAATTATTATTTTTATACATTTTTAGGTGAAATACATGTTGTTTGTCATTTTAATTGATTGTGGTTAGAAGTGACTTACTTGACATTTACAAGCATGCCAATAAAGGCACCACTAAGCTGTATTGTTGCAAAACCCCTTTCAGTAAATGTGGCTCCCAGTGAGAAGCTATCTCTGCTTTGTTTTTTCTCTTGTTTTATACTTTTCCAAAATAGTCTGTTTGACGAAATGAGACTCAAGGCTTTGTGTCTCGTTTTGTCAAACTTTATTGTTTTGCACACAACAAAAGCTGGAACTTAAAAGGACAAACAAACCACACCCTTGTAATGTGTGCAATTCAATGAGATGACTCAATTTGCGCTAGTGAGAACTAAATTAGCCCAACTGACAAAATGATATGATTGCGAGGCTGAGAATACACACAGAGATCCAACACAGACATCCAGACAACCACAACTTCAACACAAGCTTCGGAAGCAAAGTATACCGTATCCTTCTCTAAAGAAACATATTCAAATCTACAAATTCAAATCGAACTACGACAGTTCAGTCAAACGGGATGTTTAGCCTGAAGATTAGCTCTTGTCTGTGTATATATTATTTATGCATATGATATTTATTTTATTTTTATCTGCTGCCACATCTCAGGGGATCCTTCCTCAGGTTTCCAGTCCAGATGTTGAAACCAGATCGGGGGGTCGTTCAGACAGCACTGGCAGCCGTGTGATATTTAGACAGCTGATTGAGTCAGCAGGCCGAGCGACCGCGGCTAATCAACGTGATTGGTGTTAGCTTGACGAGAATGCGCCATGCGCATAATGAGAATGCCCCGACTATCAAGCAGTGGAAGGGGTAATGCGGGATAGCTTAGGGGGCCCGCAGGGGCCCGGGATCCGTTTTTGATTTGACGAAGGGGAAGAGGAAATAGAAGATGTTGTGTTGGGTTTGGGCCTTAATTATACTGCAGCGGCGGCCTGTCTCACATGTGGTCTGACTGGATGACTTAGGACAAACAAAATGGTCGGCCTCAGAACCGAAGCGTTTGCATTCCGGAAGAAACTGTCATGCGAGAGGATTTCGCTCATATTTCTGCAATACACGCTCCGCAGTATCATTATAGGACAGCTATTTCATTTTTTAGAGTCCAGAGCGGCCATGTTCCGGGGAGTGTGGTAAGTAAAGGAGCCGTGGTGTAAATGTTGTGACAGTTGCAGGCCAGCTTCTCCCCACTGAACATCACTCCACCGTAACAATGATGTCACATCACAAAGTCTCCCCCAGTGTCATAACAAGCCACACAGTCAGCTGAGCGCCAAACCACCGTGATTATTGTCAAATTCGTCGTTACACTGTACGTATCCGACTCCTCAAAGAGGCTCCCGTCCAAAGGGTTAGAGGGGGCTTTGCCCGGAGGAAACAACCTGCATCCTGCGTGAAAACGAGCCTAAAGGCTGCGGAAACAGAGTGATCCCCGTGGCCTGGACGCCCTGGGTACGCTCCCAGTGTTGTGTCCACACCTCAGGCCAGGTACCGTGCACACACAGAGAGAGCTCCACACAGGGTCCCTGTTTGATTTACACTGTGAAGGGAGAGGCGTTCAGCATGTTCCCCCAGACAGACAGGCCATGTCGTTCTTAGAAAACTGAGAACTATCTAGGTATATCGCGTTGCGGTTCTAGTCTCACCCTGACCGGGCCCTATAGAGCTGGTCATAGTAATTATGGTGCGTACCTCCCGCTACCAGGGGTGTCCAGAATATACAATATTTTTAGTTTACCATAGGCCTATTTTAGAATTTCAAACTTGTTTTCTGCTATATTTCATTATTTACTTGTTTTCTTTCTTTCTGTGAAATCATGCAGACTCTATTCTTTATCTTCAACAAATCTTAATGTGTTATTTATTTGCATTCAGAATAGGTATGATATGGTAATGTAAGGTCATACTACATACATGTTAATTTATCATTTTATTTTATCCAATAATTCATGTGAGCTTAAATAACATCTTGCATTGTGCACAGTACGGAACTAACATTGTTGTCTACAATGTACAAGCTGTTAAGAAAATTCCATGGCTGAAATAATGGCCTATAAACCAATGACCTCTAAACTTTTAAAAGGGCAAAAAACTTATTTAAATGAACTGGCCTTTTTTTTTTTTTTTTGTAACCTATGAGATTTGTTTTGAAACAATTAAATTAGAATTCGTTTTTTAAAGTCCCTGATATATTATTTATGTACGTTATAAACAACAGCCCTGAGAAATAAAATAGTTTTTTATGTTAAATACAATAAAACTAATGACTTTGAACTTGACACTGATACTGTGAATCCATTTCCCTCCGACACAGTCAGCACGAGAGAATAATTTATTAAAGCTGACTATGCACATCGGTCAATACCAAGCTTTTTTATTTTATTTCCATTTCTTTACTTCTTCTGCCTTCATGAAATCATTTATGATACACATGTGCTCTGAGGTTGGGACAAATCCTTTAATAAATCGCAGCTAAAATCCGTGATCTTTCTGGGTGTTTAGTGTAATGTGCGGCGCCGGTTCTGTCTTTTACAATCCATGACATTAATTCTTTACAGTGTGTCTCATTTTCTGCCCTCCCAAACCAGCCCTGAAAATGTACCAGATGTGATTTTAAAATAAAACATGCCCGCAGTTCACCCTGAGCCTCCCAGAGCTCTCTCCATGCCCTGCCTGACTTATGCTAACTGCTTTTTTTCCGCGTCTGCCAACACCTCCAAAGTCCTTTGGAGACAATACTGTGCCATGAACGGCTAGTCTCTGTCGTAATGTGTTGCTGAAAGATTAAGAGTGATGAGCGCGGGTCACCGGGGGCCGTAGGGGCCACAGTTGCTCTGGCTCTCCCCCTTCATTCATGTGACGGTGTTTGGACAAGAGTGAACGTTGAAACAATGAGTCGGCTAAAACAATGGCATTGATTTCAAACGCCTCCATAAATGTGATGGATGTCTGCTGTGGTTACAGGACGGCACAGACGGACTCCGTCATAAAACACTCTGTTCAAAGCGTCTCACTTTACCTCCTGACCAGAGACCTTCTCTTTATTAGAAGATTCCCTCCCCTGTCCCCATGGCGATGCTAAAGCATCTCCTTCTCCGATTTTAAATAAACAACATACAGATCCACCTTCAGTTTACAACCCCCCCCCCCCCACCTCCACCTCCCCTCCTCTTACCTGAGCTGTCACTCTTCCTCTTGCCGTGTCTCTTCTCTGCCTCGGCAGGGGACAGAGTCTGCCGGCCAAAGTCCACGGGGGCGCAGGTGGTGCCCGTGTGGGGGCTGCTGTTGCCCCCCAGGCTGGGGGTGCTGGCGCACATGCTGGGCCCTCCGGGGGGGCCCAGATCCTGGGCCCCGGGGCCCCCGTCCGGCCCCTGGTGGGTCTGCGGGTGACACAGGTTCACATGGCGGGAACCGGCGTTCCCGTTGCCCGGCGACGGCATCTGCGGGATGTGCCAGTGGGCCTGATGCTGGGGGGTGGCGTGGGCATGCTGCTGCTGCTGCTGCTGCTGGTGGTGGTGGTGGTGGTGCGGGTGGTGGTGCTGTCCCGAGAAGAGGCTGTCGTCGGGGGCGGCGGCGGCGGCGGGGTAGCCCGCGACGATGCACGGCGAGGGGGACGAGGTGGAGGGCGAGGAGGACGGGTCCGGGTAGGAGACGTGGTCCGAGCGGCCGTGCAGCGTCAGCGGGGACTGGGTGAAGGCCGGGTGCAGGGCCTGCGCCGGCGCATGGGGGCTGCGCAGGCACCCGAACAGGGCGTGATCCATCGCACGCAGCGACCTCGCCTCTCGGGGCCCCGCACAGGTAAGGGGAGAGAGAGAGAGGGAGAGAGGGAGAGGGAGAGGGAGAGAGAGAGAACGCAAAGGGGGAGAGGAACCGGACGCGACCGGGATAAAGTTACTAAACCAACCGAGAAGAACGTGATAAGGAACCCAGGAATCGCCAGCAAGTATATCCAAACTCTCTGCTGAGCCGCTGCTCCAAGACTCACTCTCTCTCTCTCTCTCTCCTTCTGGTGCTTTTTCAGTCAGAGAAAGAAAAAGGAAGAAAGAAAACTGGAAGAAATTGGGTTGAACGAAAAGAAAAAAAGAGTTGGGAGGGAAAGGGAAAAAAAAAAAACGGTTCTTCTTTTATAGGGGTGTCCCGGCGCGGTTAATCCGGAGCAGGCAGCCAGTTGCCGGGCTGCGAGGGAGGTAAACAGTGAGCCCGGGGCTGAGCTGCAGCAAAGGGGGGGACCTCTCGGATGACAGCAGGAGCTGGGGTGCCTGGAGCCCGGAGCTGGGAGCACAGGCTGGTTCCCTGGAAGTGGCGAGCGAGAGGATGGGGCTGAGGGGAGGTTATAAATAGGGTGTAACGTGAGAGGGAGGCTGGGTCAGAGACTGCATACGCGCTACTGACCACATACATATGATCACCCTCCAAAAAGCACAGCACAATAAATCTGCACTATTAAAATGGCTGAGGCTCGGGAAACGGGGCAATTTATTTTGGAATTGGATTTGACCTCTGACAACCTCTCCCTGTCCGTCTGGTTTCTGTTTTTTTGGGTGGTTTTCCCCGTGGAAGCGAAACAGTTCTCGTGGGGATTGGCAGTATGGGGGTCTGGGATGTAACACGAGGGAGGGGGGGGGGATACAGTGTTCCAAGAGGTCAGAGGGTTAAGTTTGGGATGTAGACCGACCTTTGAACCCTGTCATTGCATTAAGTGGCATGTACATTTTCGTAGGGGTGGTGATGGTGGTGGTGTTGTCGGTGGTGGCGGCGGAGGGTTCATTTGCGTTCATGTGTTTTTGTTTTTCCCCTCTTCCTCCCCTCCCTCCTCTCTTCATCACTACCCTGTCAGTATGTGTACACAGATCAGCCCCCCCCCCCCCCGTCCTGGTAGAGCTCCACTCTCCCTGCCCTGCTGGTGGGCTATGCTGCTCCTTGCACTGGCACTAAGTACACTATATGTACACCATAGTTACAATTCAATTTCCAATGCATTCCTATAGCAAAAGCAACACATCCATTCTTGACTATATTAATAATACTTAGGATATAAAACAATGATGACCTTTCAAATCAATTTTGTTTTTATTTTAATTGTATTATTTTTTTTAAAGAAAAAAGATATGAGGAAATGTAGACACGATGAAATGATCATGTCAAGGCTTCACCTAGTAGCAGCAACTGGAAGTTTGAAAAAGCGTGTTCTACAGTGAAACAAATCCAATCAGACCAGGAGCCCTCCCCAGGAGCAGAACCAACATGTTGAGTGAATTACATTTTATATTCATTCTGAGATGCTCAGTGCAAGTAAGGGGTCACAATGAAAGGGATTTTTTCATGTGCTGACTACCTTACTATCTAATGGGACTAAACACATAGAAATGAAAGGATTTAATTTAATATTATTACATTCCGTGATACTATAAAACTGTCTAGACAGATAAATCAGTTACTATATAAACATTCCATTAATATAGTAGCTAATACAATTATACAAAATAAGGCTCAAATTAACATTTTCTAGACTATATGTAGTATAGTAATTTGTTTCGAGTGTGTTGTTGAATGGGGGAAAATGTCTCTGATGAAATATTTAAAGTCTGGGTGAAAAATTACACATAATTACAATAACAAGAACTCTGGCTTTATTTGGAAACATGAGCAATATTTTAGAACAATATATTTTCTGTATGTAGGATATACAGTGCATGTATGCATAAATAATTATTGGAAATATGAGAGAAGACAGACCTTTAATGTAGATTATTAGATAGGTGCCTTGCACTTTCTTCTAGCCCAGTACATTAATATTAGTATATGCAAATCATAAGACTTCTTATATTAATACATCAAAACAAATTTGAACAAAGTTATATAACTCTTCTTCCCAGTCTGCAACTTCCCACTGCAAGGTTCAACACACAGAACACAAGTTAAAATATATCACAAAGTAAACTTTACTTAATCAGAAATAAGCAAAAAGATCCTATAATTACTATCATTATTATTACATAATATCATGCATTATTTTGCCAAATCTTACAAGTAACGTTATTCATACATTTTCAAACGTCCCACTGTAACCCAGTTATGAGTAAATAAAACCTTACATTATTTGTTTTGACTGCAGGTTCCAGTGGAAAGCTCCACACATACGAGGGCGTCTGAACATGTGACACGGACTGGGCCACATGCTCAGCGAGCCCCGCATGGGAGAGGAAATTAATTCCCCTTACGGGGGGAAAACGACTTTAACAGACACCACCACCGTGCAGCGCCATGCAGCAGGCAGACAGACCGGGACCCTGTCGCTCTACACACACACGCACACACGCACACACACACACATGCACGCATGCACACACACATACACGCACATGCACACACACACACACACGCACTCACGCACACAGGCACGACGGCACACACACACAGACAGATACACACACACGCACACACACACCCATACGCACACGCACACACACACACACACACACACACACACACACACGCACATGCACACGGTTTGGGAAGCGGAGGCCCTGCGGCGAAAGAAGGCACCCTTAAGATGAAGTGTGTAAGTGTGTGAAACAGCTTCTGTTGTTTACATTACAAATTAAGGATATATTAGCCGACCGACCAGGCGGCCCAGCGCTGCTAGCTAGCGATATTAATACACGTGCTTCTAATTGGTCAGCCGGAATGCCCCGTGGCGTGGGTCGAGCCAGTGACTCCCACTCTCTCTCTCTCTCTGTTGTACTAGGATGACTGAACCCCCCCCCCACCACCCCCGCGCAATCGCTTTAATCTTATCTTTCTAAACGCAATTGCCATTTTCTGTCATTGCACACGTATGAGCGACACGCAGGCCCGCGTGTCGCTCATACGTGTGTAAGGACTGAAAATTACAATTGCCTTAAGAAAGATAAGCAAGAGATTGCAAGTCGTGAGCCGGTGTTCAGGGACGGAGTGAAGGAGGACACTGGGTTGGAGGTGAGGGGGTCGGTTCACTCTGCACTGACACGTAACATCAACCTGCTGCCGCTGCTGCCGCTGCGTGACAAACCTGTGGCAATCATTCAGAGAGAGGCCCGGGGAAGGGGAGATACACAGGAGAGTGGCCTCAGGGAGAGAGAGAGGGAGAGAGAGAGAGAGAGAGAGAGAGAGAGAGAGAGAGAGAGAGAGAGGGGGGGAGGGAGAGGGAGAGAGAGAGAGAAAGGGAGAGAGGGAGAGAGAGAGAGAGAGAGAGAGAGAGAGAGAGAGGGAGAGGGAGGGAGAAAGAGAGAGAGGCAGGGAGAGAGCGACGGAGAGAAAGACGGAAAGAGAGACACGCACACTGACAACAACAAAATATGATACTGTCAGTTTGGTTTGTGTCTGTTTTAAGCGATAGGAATGCATCGCTTTAAACAGAATAATTTTATTTCCAAATAATTTTCGAAATTAGCTTTGACGTTTTCTGTCTCTTGAATTGGTAACTTTGCATCGAATGTATGATTTGTAATTCAGCAATCCACCAGGGATAAGATGACAATAGTTTGTTGAAGTCAAAATACAGGCAAGTAATATAAATATGTAACTCAAGCCATGCTAGGTGTCTTCGGCTCATAATGGACCGGTCCTATTTGCATCCATTTCTTAACTTCAAAAAGTGCAGTTTGTATTACAGAAGCTGCACTCTCCGTCGCTGACAACGGACGTAATAGCAATAACAGCAGCCACATTCTATTTATGAAAGCAAAGAATTCAAACAATTTTTTATATAGCCTCTATCTTACCTTGACTAAGTCCACAAGTTTAGAGCACCTACGTTTAAAAATGGTCCTCATTCTTAAAAGAGAAGAATACTCCCACAAATCACGCTCACATTTTTAGATTTGGTAAATTTACAGCAAGAGAAATGTAATATCCTTCAACGACCAGCCCTTGATGTAGCTCTCAATATAATACAGCTTTCGGACGGATTAAGCGTGTGTATGCTCATTACTGAAGCTTTTCAGGATTTATTTTCTATACAGAAAGATTTATGAGTGCCTTGCTTTTGATGTTGCACTCATAGATCACACAGCCATGTCAATTTCAGTTTAATAAGAGCAATAAGACGTTTACTTTTTTATGTCTAAGCTATATTTCCAACGGGAGCTAAAAGTATATACGTAAAATTGCACATTGTAAAAAAGTTGAATAATCATATATTATATTTTAGGTCTATATATTTTGAATGTAAAGATTTTATGTTAAATAATGTTTATGACAATCAGCATGTATCAAAAATACTGGTACTTTTATTTATAAATATATTATTTATTTTTGTACATTTTAATGGTGTTAATAAACACAAACGCATGAATTCCCCATAACAATTGACAAAGTATTTATTTATATAGCTATCTGATTGTCTGTTTGAAACAGGAATTATACTTTTATCTGAATTCACTGTACGTAATAGCAGTTAAAAAGCCTTTGCTAAGTGACACAAAATAGAACACAATTATAGTTTTTACAATAAGCTGAATAACAGTGAAATGATGAATGGAGCCGGCCGGGTGGAGGTGACAGAGAAGATGAAGCAGAAGTATGGTCGCCACCGTTGTGTTTTATTTCAGACTTCCCCCCCGTACAGATTTACAGTCGGTTGTCGTCTGCAACACGAACGCTTGATGTACGAGGGCGTTGGAGATGGAAGCACTGCGTCTCCCCTCCCAGCTTGTCTCCATAAAGGAGAGAACAGGATCCTTCTTCTGGAACGGGCGTGGGAGCATCAGAAGAGCTTCTTGATCCTTTGTGTGATTTCAAAATAATAAACGTGAATAGACTTTAGTCCCACTTGAAGGATAATATAGAATTTGGCATCTTCATTTGTTTCATTATTGCCCTTTTACTATTAATGTTTATATCTTGCAACAAACAACACAATAAATGCAGTCCTACCAAGCCAAATCAGGATGTTGTTTGACACTTGAATTATTTTCCTTAAATTGACATTATACTATCACTAAACCACTTTTTTTTTTTACCACTCACTTAACTCACGTTGCATAAGGGAAACATTACCATCACAACCAAATTCAAAAGACCAAGTCCAAAATATGTGCGATTTAAATAATCCGAGACTGAATCTATTTTGATTCGGGGCCAATGCCAGGCACCGACACGTTCATTTAGGGCCAAGTTCGGAAATGGCTCTGCTCTTAGGTGGCCATTTTCTGGAGCTTAAAAGGCCACAGACAGCTCCAGTGAGATCATCATCTATTATGGTGTGGCGGGGCCTTGCCTTGTGGGCAGCTCCGAATCCCTTCCTCTCAGCCTGGGAGCCCTTGGAAGGCCTCAGACGTGTGTGATGCTGTGCAGGGCTCTCGCACCCCCGGTCTGGCCACGCCTCAAACAGCCCAGGGTCCACACACGCGCACACACACACACACACACACACACACACACACACACACACACACACACACACACACACACA
>JAOPUD010000009.1:6460363-6478049 GCA_027122715.1 Trisopterus minutus
CACACACACACACACACACACACACACACACACACACACACACACACACACACACACACACACACACACAGCTTTTTTTTTTTATTCATAGCTTTTCCAGTCTCCTCCTCACCAACACGTCCAGAACATTCCCATGCGTCCTGAAGTGGTGTGATGTGTGCGTGTGTGTGTGTCGTGTTTATGCGTGGTGGTCTGGTGTGAGGTAATTACAGTGATCAGCAGTTGGACCAGCGGAGGCCTGACACCGGGCCAGAGAGTAAATAGGTAATAAATCTCCCCGGCATCAGCGGAGAGGCTCACTGTAAACACGTATTTAAAAGCGAGTGTTTTGTGGCGCTGCGAGGCGATGGGAAGATGGCTGGCATTCCTGCTGCTCTCCACAAGAAAGGGGAGCGGGGTTTACGGCGTCGGCCTGCTCTTGTTTTGTGTTGCGGAGCATCTGGTGGCTTTAATCACAACACAGCGTGATTAGTCCGACACCAAAAGGAGGAGCAAGGGTTTGGCCCGGAAATGAAATACAAATCGGAGAGAGAGGAGACGAGACGAGAGGGCCAAGAGAATTTTTTTTTCTCCTCTTTCTCACTCTTAAATACTTCCCCAGCTTGCAGTGGAAGAGGGTTAGAGTCTTATATGGAAAACGATCGAATACATCGAAAATAAAAAACATGCAAAAGCCAGGAGTGCAAAAGAAACCATGATTGTGGATAAAGGACTTTTGAGTAATGATTGAAAGGGGCGTTTGTGTTTCCAAAATTGAAAACGAATGAAACATTTATTAAGTTAGGACACTTTGGTTATGTGTGTTTTTTGTTGCTTACACAGAATGTAATAAAGAAAAGTATTGAGTATAGGAAAGTTATGTCTCAGTTCATTCCAATATTTTTCGGGTTCATGCCTTATTTAAACATTTGTTTTGCTTTATAGAACAAAGACGAATCTGACCTATTCGACAACTTTTAAGTGTCATATATTTCAGTTTGTTTACTTCAAACCATTGTGAGAGAACCCTAAAGCATCAAAAACTCTCATAACGACTGTTTTGCCATCCAGAAATAGTTTGGCTCCTCCGTTAGACAACTATTAATACCTGCCCTTTCCACCCGATCCATATTGTAGACCATTGTGCAAGAGGTTTTTGGTTCCTACGCAGACCTTTGTATCCCCCGGGGGAGGATTCTAAAGGTCGCACCTAAAAACACTTAGCGATCGTTTTACTGGTGGACATCAGGCTGGCTCAATGGAGATGGAAAGAAGCTGGGAGTGCAGGGAGAGGGACTGAAACCGATCCCTCTCCCCCTTGTAAACGCACCAACCCTTTAATGGACGCACGCGGAGGCAAGGCCAGGTGAAACTGATCGGAGCACCAAGCGTGTGAAATGTACGCATGCGGCCACCTGGGCATGCATGTGTGTGTGTGTGTGTGTGTGTGAGGTGCCTATGAGTGGGCACATATGTACACAACGAGTGTGATCTTTGTGTATGCATGACTCTCTCGTGTGTGCGTGGTCGAATGCGAGCGCTTTGAGTGTGGGTGTGTGTGTGCATACATAAGTTGCTTTACACATGCGTAAACAACGAGTGTGATCTAGATGTGTGTGTGTGTGTGTGAGAAGGGTCTGTATCGGGAGGCGTATATCTATCCCTGTGTCTGTATGTCGCTAAACGTGTGCATGTGTGTGTGAATGTGTGCATAATGTGTTGTGGATTACATGTCAATTTGCGGGTACTGTACAACAGATTGCCTTTCGGGGACATTTTCTAAGTCTGATAATAGCATGTGCAACATTCACGGTACACAGTGCACCACCACCCCAATAACTCCCACGCCTCAGATGAGAGGGAACCCCCAGGCCGGGACTAGGGCTCGACACCTCTGCCCCGTATTACCTGCACCTCCAAAGGACCCCGCCCCCGCCCCCAGTAGGTCGAGAGATCCAGAACCCTGTCCGTCATTCGCTCAGACGCAGGACCACGGCTGTTTTAAGCCTTGAAAACAATATTGCAACGAGAAGCTTCATCACATAGAACTCAACCGGCCGGCACGATGTGGACGGAGATTCAGGCTCATTTGGGCGGGGGTGGGGTGGGGGGGGTATGGTGGCAGGGGGGTCCGGGGGGAAGGGGGAACTGGCCCTGAACCGGTGGGGTTCTTTACGGGCCGCTTTAGTCCGTGGAGGGCGGCTGGATCCAGTTCTGAGTCGACCCAGCAGGACATAAATCACCCTTAGGCTCCTTCTTACTTTCCTCTTTCTGCTCCCTCAGTCTTTCTCTCCCTCCCTCACTCCTTCTCCTTCTTTCACACTCACTCTCTCCCTCTTTCTCTCCTTCTATTTTTCCTCTCTTCTTCTGCACATCCCTCAACACCTCTGACCCTTTCTTTCTAATCCCAAACCATCTTAAGTGATCTTCCTTTCTCTCTCTCCTGCGCCCTCTTATCGTCTCCTTACACCCTTTCGCTCATTATTCGTTCTATCCTTTATTTGTTCTGTCTGTGCATTTCTTTTCCTTCCTTCTTTATTGGCGGCAGTCTGTGGTTCACGCTCCGTTCCGTTCTCTCTCCCGACCGGAAGAATTAGCCGCTCAGACGTTACCACGGTTTTTATTTCATTTCGTTTTTTCTTAGAGGGAAAAAGAAAAACCGTACCAAAACAATTCTGGCTCCCTCCGGGGCCCCCCGAGTCTCACGTGCCCCTGGGGCCTCTTACCCTCGCTCTCTAATTAGATTAGCTGAGTCCCCAATATGGCAACACAGAGCTTCAATCTGGCAACATCGGCTACCTTTGCGGCACCATAATATCTGGTCTGAGGAGCAGGAAATGACCTAAATGTCGGTTAGTGCGGTGTTCTGTTACACCCAATGGTGCGCTGACAAATCAGAGCACAGCAGACGCCAGGGACAGAGGATAATAAAATACGAAGAAAGAAAGAAACGGAGAGAGAATAAAACCTAAATAGGGGGATTTACAGCTGAGCTCTGCACCGGACCAGCGCACATGTGGAACATGGCTGTGGCCGGGCGGCCATTTTGGAGGTGGTGGTGGTGGTAATGGTGTTGGGGATGGTGGCGGTCGGGGAGGGGATGGGGATGGGGAGGGCTGGGCTGGGGGGTCGGCAGCTGAGGGAGCCATCATGGGTTTGCTTGACTTCTTCAAACTGCCAATTAGGAGGCTGAGAGACGCAGTTCAATAGAGGGTCCTACGCATGCTGCTCCTCTGGGACCTATAGATAGAGCAGGGGAAGTAAGGAAAATAGCTCTCTGGAGCTGGTTCACCTATATATATAGAATATACAGTATATATATCTATATATATATATAGATAAATATACCATATATTATTGATACATTAAATATATATATATAAATATTATAGTTATATTATTTATATGTAAATATATATATATAAAGTACATATAATATATATTATACATATATATATATTATATATTCAATATAGATACATGCATGGTATATAAAATGTCCCATCCGGTGGACGCTTTTATCCAGAGCTTCACACCGCGTGGTGAGAGCACACATTAGAGCCTGGGTAGGAGCGGGTGGGAATGGGAGCCCTCACCCTGGCACCTCATGTGCTCCCAGTGGAGCGCGACAGGAGCCGCTTTGAACTCCGACTCCAGCGACTCTGACCACAAGCAATTAAAGTCGAGACACAAAGGGCCCAGTCGCTCATGAACACTACAAAAGATGAATTGTCAAATCACACAAGTCTGCGGACTGCGCTCTGAACATTATCAAACAGGAACAATGAGGAAACGATAGAAAGTTCAAAATGAGAAAGGGGGGGCGGGGCGGGGGGGCGGGGGTCCTCTGTCTAGAACTAAAGAAAGAGAGGGGGAGAGAGAGCGTGAGAGAGAGAGCAAGAAAGAGAGAGACAAAGACAGAGACAGAGAGAGCAAGAGAGAGAGCGAGAGAGAAAGAGAGAGAGAGAAGGAGAAGGAGTTCCGGCTGAGTGACGGCGGTTAAACGGCGCAGAGCTTCCTGTGGCGAAACACATGTGTGTACAAGAGCGATACCGACGTGCACTAAATTCCACAGCCGGCCCTCTAGATGGGACGTGACAGTCTAACGCAGGAGTGCGAGGTCGTCTGGAGAGTTGGCTGACAGGAAGTGAACTCCATGAATGATTTCGTCCTCATAAATCATTTGGCAGAAGGGGTGTGTGGGTGGGGCTGGGAGCGCCCTAACCCGCTGCGCAGGTCCCCACAAAGAGGGTCTTCATACACACACTGGTGGTCACATTGTGTGTGTGTGTGTATGTGTGAGAGTAGGTGAGACAGTGATTTTAAGAAAGTGTGTGTGTGTGTGTATCAGAGTGAAAGTGTGAGAGAACAGTGTGTGTGTGTGTGTGTGTGTATGCACATACGCAGCTGTACACATGCACAAAACACATGATAGGGCTTCCACAATGGGAAAGCACATCAAGATGTTATCACAGGCCTGATGACCAGCTCGCAGTAGTTGTTTTGGAGGTTTGGCTACGGTGAGAAAATGGTTCCAGTCCCTTGCTGGGCCCCTGTTGGGGGCTCGTTGGGTCATAGCTCTGCTAAATGAGGAGGATCCAGACTGCAGGACCAACTAGAACGCTTACCTGGCGGCTATACCCCAGAACCTACCCTGCTGTTACTGTGTGTGTGTATGTGTGTGTATGTGTTTACATAGAGGAAAAAAAAGTAAAATCCATCAATCACCAACCATTACAAATGTGTTTGTATCCAGTACGCATTGTATGAATCATGTTCAATACGTGTGGATTCACTCCATGTTTCCGCTGTAGCCTGTTTCCTGCAGCTGTGTGTGTGCATGGATATGGACATCCTCTATCTGAAACACACAAATTCTCTCTCTCACACACACACACACACACACACACACACACACACACACACACACACACACACACACACACACACACNNNNACACACACACACACACACACACACACACACACACACACACACACACACACACACACACACACACACACAGCTTGGGTTTGACTGATTGGCGCCAATGGAGATGAGTGATGAAGGGATATGTGCCAGATTGATGCTACAGAGTGAAGAGAGGAGAGAGAGAGAAGGATGGGAGGAGGAGCCAGGAGAGGGGGAGAGGGGGACATGTTGAGTTTGAGAATCATGACATTAGGTTGGTGAGCAAAGTAGTGCAATGTGGGACAGATGGAGAGGGGAATAGAGGAGGATGAGAGGAAGCGATGAGAGGGGGATGAGAGAAGGAGGAGAGGAAAGGTGAGGCGTGTGAGAGGAGGGAGAGAAGGAGGGGAGGAGAAGAGGCGAATCCCATGTTGATAAATACCGTCTGTATCGCACATGGCTCTGCAACATGGCTGTCAGCGTGTCAGAGCTCAGCGTGTAAAGGGTGAGGGCGGGTTGGGTGAGGGGGTGCAGACACGATCCACAGCTGCTTCCAACTATAGCAACATCTCTATTCTCCTTTCTCTCTCTCTCTTTCTTTCTCTCTCTCCCTCTCTCTGGAGGTAGGTGGGAAAGAATGTTCTGTCTATTTTTCTTCCTGTCTGTCCGTCCATCCGTCTTCATACATTCGTGTGCGTCTGCTCGCCAACACACACTGTCAACAGACAGATCCTGTATCTGCTCCGCGTCTCTCCTCTCTTTCCCTCAGATACCGTTCCATGGCCTACTCTCACTTCCTCCCTGATCTCAGACTCCCCCCCACCCCCCACTTTTCAAACCACCCTCCTCTTCTGTTTGTGTTGCAATTACGAACAATCTGCACATCATTTAGCAGTCCTTCCAGAGATCCCCCTCCCTGTCTCCGTAGTGTAAACTCCCATCACTGTCCAATTAAGCCCCCTCTACGTCTCAGCTCACTGCTTCATACAGTGGCATCATCCCTGTTTATATATTAAGACAGTACACTCACATACACACACACACGCAAGCACTTCCATGCCCACAAACACACACACACACACACACACACACACAAACGAACCCACACACAGGCGAACACACACACACACACACTCCCATGCCCACACACAAACAAACGCACGCGCCACGCCCACACACCCGACCATGAGTCATTTTCCCCTGTCTCCAGCAGTGATGATGGAGCACCCATGGGTCTATGCCATCCAGCTCCCTCCCGTACATAAATAACCACCCTGATGAGCTCTTCATCCTACCTTGATAATTGTGGATAATTGTTGGGCCTAATTGGAGGCGGTAATTAATGCTATTGCTAAAAGCTCGGTCAAACCTTGATGTCATTGGGCGCGTTTTCACACGGGAATGAACGTCATGTTTAAAAGTTGTTTGTGTTTGGGCAGAAAGATGGATGGATCAAGATTTTCGAAGGATTTTGTCTGCAAACTGCGCCAAATGATGAACAGCATACCAACTAACCTCTTAGTCTTGTTCATTGAACTTGCCTCTGTAGGACAGGTCAACAAAGAAAAAGAGGAAAAGCCCAAATCGGTGCCACAGAACAATAAGGGGTTTAGGGCCTCCTAGCCGGGCGCTACCTCGAGCCCGGGCACCATCATCAAGGGCCGAGCACTCCTCCGAAGAGTAGTACACCGCTTTAAATCCTAAATAGTCTGCGATACAGAGGAGGCGGGCAGCTTGACAGTGTCAAGTCGTCAGTCCGTCAGTCATCGATCCGGGTAACTGATTGACCGCCGGGCTGATTAGCTGGCTGACTCCTGTAGGCCGGCGGGCTGGCGAACGGGAGTCTCTCTCTCTCTCTCCCCCCCGTTCCTCTTTCCTCCCGGGCCGTCCCTTTTCGTCACAGCTGTCAACAAGAGATTGGATGTCCTGCCGGGCCCGCGTGTCCGCGGAACGCCAGCGCCGCGCCGACCAATGACAGCCCAGACGTTTGGAAATGTGGAATCCATTTGGTCCGCGGGAGCAGCGGAAATATGCGGGGAAAGGCAATATAGAGGCGCAGCACGGCACAAAAGAGACATGCGCTGTGGAACATTCCTGCGGTGCTCTCTATTGTGAGGGTCGGGCGGTGCGTTTAATATCACCGGGAACGCCGTGCTGTGTGTGAGTGTGTGTGTGTGAGGAATTATTCATGTCTCGGTCAGCTGTGTTTTGTCAAAGAGCCTTCGCCCAGTTGGCTTGAAGGCCGGTCTCGGTGCACCGGTCATGTTGTAGAATAAACTGATGTGTGGCGTGGTATCAAGGTGGCCGCAAAGAGATACTCAAGACAAACACAAAGGACAGATAGAAGACCCAAGGGCATTGGTTTTCAACCTGTGGGTCCCTCCACACCTGTAGATAGCGCCGCCGCTGGTGTGCTGAGGGCCAGAGCCCACAGTATGAGGACTTGGCCCGGGCTCTGTGATGCCCTGCCAGGTACAGACAGTATGTCTGCACCCTAGCCAATACAGCCATGGTTGTGGCCTTAGTATTATGAAGGTGGACAGAAGGTTGAGCTGAACGTTTCATAACCGACTATGAATTAAATAGCTGCATTTAACCACCCAGGAAATCCCTGTAAACCACATGTGTGCCAAAATAGCACAACCACACTTGTTTTGAATATAATCTCGGTACTAGCCAAAAGCCATTTTGTTCCTGGATCTTGAACACCTCCTGGCAAAGTAATAAGTTAATATCTTAAATACGTGAAGTGAACCAACCAAGTAATGCCTGGTACGTGAGGTCATGTCTCCAGCAGGGTGGCCAAGATTTAGTGGTAGCGCAAGCTGGCAGTTGGTTTTCCCTTCCATGACCAATTCTCTATCAGAAGTAGGGATTGCATTTTACCACCAGGTGGCAGTGCTGTCCACTGAGTGCAGAGACTTGTACCATGCAAGGTCGACCCAGTGATCAGTGACAGCAATTGTTGGGGGCAAAGTTAAACATGTATATTTTTCTGGTGATTATTCCCTCCCATTAGTGTTGGAAAAGATGAAAAGTGCACAGCGTTACTTCTATTCAAATTCATTTGTACTTATGAGTGTTCCACCCAGTTATGAACGCTGTCGGTTGTCAAGGCAGAAGAAACATTCACAGATCAACAGAGGAATCATTGCCAGCACCAAACAGAGCACATGCATTACACAAACATAGAAGAAAGCACATGGAGATTCCATCCCAGCTGGTGATGGAGCAGTTTAAACAGAGCAGTCCAGACCAGACCGCATCGCTCATGGGCATATCACTCGTCTTTCAGACGATGTAGATTGAACATGACAGCACGAGACCCAATACCATTGCCGTGTAATCGGATGGTCCCATGAGATTATGAATACCTTCTATACTATATAATACTCTACGATACCGTAACAAATCATGGTTCTCATAGATCGTGTCCACACCATCGCGTCCACATTCTGGCACATCGGATCACAAGTCGACCTCCAGGTCCGATCTGGGAGTGTCCACACCTGAGGGCTAATAATGTGGCGGGGAGCACGGGAATGACCAGACGGGAGCCAAGGTTCAAAGGCGTTTGCAATTCTTGTGCCCCATACACCACACAACCCCCGAGAGTGGCCTTTATTTCAACACACCGCACACAAATGAAAACACACATCACACACCGCACAACCACGACTCGCCTCTGTGGCGATGCCGCTTCCACCGATCCTCCCAGGATCCTTTGCAGCACCCGGACACGGCGACCAGGGCTGTGATTTCCACAATGGCATGTCCCAGTGGGGTCGTATCCATAAAGCCTCACAGAACAGTGTAACCGAGGCCATGGAATATGGTCTAATACAATAGTCTCATGAGAGCATTGAGACCGTGTTCTAGGCCAACTTCACGTCTGGGTTCCTGGCTTCTGACTGCTGTGTCAGGAGGTTTAGGTGCTTCATGCTGTGTGAACACGCAGCCCTGTTGACTCTTTGTTTGTCTGTTTTTATTAACCAGGGTTATTTCTTCTGCCAAGTCTCTACGTGATCCAGAGCAGGAATCCTTTAGTACAGGAGGCCCATTTCTCTCTCACATACACACACACACACACAAGGCCACGACCATGGCTGTATTGGCCGGGGTGCAGACATACTGTCTGTACCTGGCAGGGCATCACAGAGCCCCAGCCAAAACCTCATACTGTGGGCTCTGGCCGCTGCCTCCCTCGCCACAGCACACCAGCGGCGGTGCTATCTAAACAAGCCCTGGCCTGCTCTGAGGTATTGGCTAATGCTTGTGGCTCTGGTTAGCATAGCGCTTACTCTTCTCTGACAGCACACGTAACCAAAGCTAGCCCCAATGCGCTTCAAGGATACTCACCTTGAGTCACATTGTGGTCTTGGGTTTGTTGACGAAACTGTAAATTGTCAACCTTATTTTTCATGCATGGTGACTTGTTTTATAAAGAATTCAAGTCAAGGTCACTATGTTTTTAATCCTATCTTATTGAATTCTATAATTCTTGGAAAAACTTAGGAAAATAATTGACATCGCAATGGCTTAACGTCAAATTAGTATTTCCAGCATAATAACGGTCATCTTCTTTGTGGTAGGCCTACCCTCATTGGTAAATGCTCACTTTGCACCCCCTAGCGGAACAAACACCATACTAAAAAAGATTTTAACCGCAGAATATCATTTCATATCACTTTCTCCACCAGATGTCACTATGCCCAAATAATACTCAAATAAAACTCTCTTAAACACAACATGCCTACATATCACAGAATATAACTGGTTCACCACAGAAAGTGCTTCCCATAGAAGAAAGTAGTGTTTTTGAAAAAATAATGCCATTTATACATCCAAAAAATACCTTATCAAACATTATCCTTGGGTTTTGACTTGTGTCGCAAATGACCCTGAGATTATAAAAACAATTATTTCAATGATTTATGAGACTATTTAAAATATGTTGTGTACATTAATTACTGTACTTAAATAGCCTAAAGGTATCACACTAAACATCAACACCTCAACATTAGAGAACCTTTTAGGTGTCTCAATTTAGTGTGCATTCTTTGTTGCTGTCAAATATTGTCACACACATAAGTCACCCTCCATAATTCCACTGTAAATGATACATGTATTTAGAGAGATGATGCAACAGCCATTAAAATCCTCACCTCTGTCAACCAGATGGGAGAGGTGGTTAGAGTGCGTGTGCGTGTGTATGAGCGAGAGATCGGGGAAACTTGGGTGCAGTCAAACATTTAATCGTAGTTTGTCACAACGTGCTTAAGACACAGAGACGTGCAAAGCTGGAGATTTACAACGCTCTCCTTCTCCCGTTAGGTCAATGCACACAGCGTAGGCCCCGGGGTGCGGGGGTATTAGGCCCCTGGTTTACTGAGGGGAAAGTGGAGCCAGCCCTCGTAAGCCCTGTCCTCAAGGACCTGAGTGATGGGAGCACTACCAGACAGCCCCTCTGGCAGCCGCCCTGCGAGCGTACAGGAGCCGAACGGCGCTTTGCTCGCCGTTCATGTCGTACGTTCCTATAGGGTGACATCGCATCACAACGACCGCCGCTAACCATTTTTGGGATAGGAGCAATGGTATGCTAGGGCTTAAGAGTAACGGTCGTTGGTCAATGTTTAGGAATTAATCGTGGAATGACTTGTCAGTTTGGGGAGACGTTGTGTTTGAAACTGCCGCAGTGTTTGTCAGGCAAATCCAAGGTTTATTTATGCAAGGTTTTGGTATATTTACGTTGATTAAGGGTTTACAGTACAGCAACTCGTTTGATTCCCTTCAATATGGAGGATAATCCCTGGAAAAGATCCCATGATGCCTTCTGATAAACAAGACCTATAAGAAAAGAGGGGGGGGGGGAAGACCTGTATCAAAACCAATTCTACACATCAAGTCAAGCCAACGATAGCCAGCACGATCTTTGGTCTCAGTTAGGAATTAACACTGAATGTGGCCCTGATCTCTAAGGCCTTAGGCCATAATCTGATGAATCCTACAGAAGAAAATGCTGAAGACGGGGCTTAGAAGGATCAAAACAATGCTACACAAGGTAGTAAAGCATTATCTAACAACGTCAGTTTGGGATATTACACACCTTAATCCAGTGTTGAGAAGTATATATGTAAATATGTTTAGATTTGTGTGAACATTTACATTTACAGTTGCAGATACTTCCTCTCAATTCTGTTTGTACGTTTTACTAGAGAAATGTGTCTTGCAATCCATGTTCATGAGCTATTCAGAATTAGAGAAAGATGTTTTGAAATGGAAGAACTAGAATGAAAACACCTGTTGAGTCATCTAAATGCCCGTGGAGTAAACCACAACAATAGTCTCCTAGACACCCCGAACCAAACAGAATTTGGATTTTTGTTAAACCTTTATTTTCCCCAAAGGGGAAATACACATTATGATTGCTGGACACTATTTAAGCCATGAAGCTCCTTTAAGTACATTATAATTATCCACAGTACGTCATTTCTGGGGCCAACATCCCCATGGTTACCGTGCGGCTCCCTGGTTTCAGGCACGCAGCATCTGCCCGGCCAGGACGGCGTTCCGGTCATGGATCAAGGTGAGGGTGAGCTCAGCCAATCGCTTCACTGACCCCTCAGAGAACCCGCCGTCCCCCTGGAGGCACAGCGAGGGGAGGGGACAAAGGTTGGGGCGTGGTCTAATCAATTAACCAATCAGCTGATCATAACAATGATGAGTTGAGCTACAACAGGCAACTACAAATAATAGACACAGGCCAGTGAAATGAAACAATAAAGACAGACATTTGAATTTGAGGGATGAAGAGAGCTGCATCCCAAACTATGATAAACACCAATTAGCTGGATGAAGCAAGCAAAGTGACGTAAGACAGGACACACTGCTGCCCAAAGTGACAAGACCGAATAAACAAGCAATGCGAGGCCTTGGATCTCACAAAATCCAGCTAATCAAATTAGCAAACCACTAGCAGAGGGGAATCGTAACGATTTGGGCATTATTCCTTGTTTAGTTCAATCAACGTGCAGAATACATTTTCTCATCAGGGGACAGGACAATGAGACGCATGAAGTGGAAGGCCCTTTTCTGGATCAAATGAATATCACCGAATGCAAGCTGTGTGAGGCGAATGAGCGGCGGCATTCTTTGGCGTTGATGAGGCATGATATTGGGCAGACTGTCGCTGCACTACAAGTCAGAAGAACAAAGTGGACCATTCTCTAGGTTCTCATTCGCTTCTGCCTCGGGTTTAAAAATAAAAGCCCAGCTACACTGTTGTTGTCGTTGTTTTGCTTTGGTGAAGCCTCTGCTTAATATCGCTTTTAATTCTATGCCACCCTCCCCCACCCCATTTCGGTGCATTGTACTTTTAAAGACCTTCACTGCCGGTGAAACCGACCACAGTGTTCCCAAGGCCACAGAAGTCCTGCATTGACTCAGCTTTGATCGGAGAATCACATGTTTTGAGTCAGTCAGCAAGAGACATAGTTCATAAGGAACCTGCTAGCTCTGTATTTCCTTTACCTGCTGTTCACTCCTGCAGAAGATGCTATTTAGTCCCAAGATTGAGTTGCATGGCAACTGCTGTATTGTGTATACTTATAATGAATGCCCAGAGCTTGTTGGGGTTGGTGCAAGCTAGAAGAAGTTGGCCATCTCTCTTGAGGATGCAGGTAGGCAGCAGACACTTCGGCTAGGAGTCAAGTATCCACCAGATTACCTCAGTCCCCAACATGACCCCTTTGTTGAAACCAACTTTTCACGTTGCCGTGGGAGCAAACTTGGCAACCCGGTGCTGCGCAGTCATATGAACTGTTTTTATTTCATTACAAAACCCAGGAAATCATCCCTTAGCGGGTTTCCAAACCGAAGCGTCTTCAGCAGCCAGCCAGCCAGCGATCCGCTCCCCCGGACCCGAGACCCGCGTCAAGGTGCAAGAGCGGTGAGCGCTGATGCGGGGGCCCACCGGCGCTGACTGTGGATAATGTCGAGCTGGAGAACCGGGGAACCCTGGAATAGCGCAGCTGAATCAGGACTAATCAGAACCAGCACCGCGTCGAGACGGGGTGACACACATTTTCCACATGGGTCCCGGTCGCGAGGGGAGCTGAGGCGAGCACACCGGAGGAGCGCCCGGCGAGCTGACAGGCTCCTTGTTGATTAAAGCAACACGGGCACAGCAAAGTGGAACCAGAGGAAGACTGGTGGTGGCAGAATACTCCAGGGCCTGTGTGTGCATGCCTCAGAAACTGCATGGCGTTCATGCATTTCTCCGCATGGTTCTTATTGGCTCTCGCCCTCTTAGATGCAAAGGCCGAGACTCTTAAGGAAATCAAAGGGAACAACACATATTCCCTGGTTTCTTTTTGGAGCACCGGAGTCAATCTCCTCGGGTTTAATTAATGTAAGGAGATAAGGGGGGGGGGGGGGGTGGGAAGTGAGCCAATACATCTGTAATCCACAGAACCCTGCAGATAACAAACGCAAAACACACAGAGCCCTCTCGTGGCCCAGGCGTTCATACTAGGCGTCAAGAAATCAAAGCAATTTTGCATCATTTTTTTTTTATCGTCCGACCAATTAATTAGATGAAAGCATTCCGAGCGTGACTGTTATCTCGAAGCAATCAGGGAGTTAACGCGGACGTCTTTTGAGCTGTTGCATGTGTTGCTGCCGCGGTGTGCAGCCACCGCGGGAGAGTGCATGTGATGTGATGAGTGGCCCGCTGCCACCCATGTGCATTGATGAGGAACATTAGGGGAGCTGGCGTCAGGCGGGACTCGAACACGGCTACCTCTCCCCAAACCACAACTAATGAGTCCATTACAGGCCTCTCTTCTGATGGACGCAAAACAAAAACACACTTTATACGTGTGCGCACGCACAAATGATTAGTTCGGAAAAAAAAAAAGCAAACATTAAAAAGAAAAAGAAAAGGGGGCCGGGATCACCAAGGCGGATCAAAGGTTTGTGTGAGACTCCGCAGTGGAGTGTACTCCCCGGCTCCAGATACGCATTCTTCCCAATGAATCATACCTCGTAAAAAAAAAAAAAAAGAAGAGACGGAATTATTGAATCAAGTAGTCGCCTGCACACTGGAACACAAATGCCTGATCTGAAGTGGTTTTTGGCTCGTGGCGCAGATCTACCCGGTCACAACTGTCAACTCACGCTCCACACATGGACACACGCAAACAAACTCGGGGATCGCATAGCCCGAACGGCAACAAACAGGGTTTGACTCTGGACATTTGCATACCCCGACCGCTCTCGGGCTGAAATGGATCTCGCGGGTGTGCGACGGAGAGGATAAATAACTGAGTGATAGCTGCTGTGGGCTGCTGTCCTGTTTTTTTTTTTCCTGGTCTCCAGCGAGCGGACGGGGATGGGGTCTGGTCTTAAGCGAGCTCTATCCTCACCCTGACCCTGGCTGCACCACAGACACATCTTTGCCGCTGCCTTGGGAGTGGTGAGGGTTGACAGAATCCACTCACAGAGGATGCAAAGAGGCGGCTGCAAACCAAAAACATGCTGGCCGCCCTCTTGCTGTGGGCACGAGAACGTCCATGGGTGAGCACCAGGACACGCAGAGGCAAAACAGACATGCATACACAAGTGCGCGGGAAAGACCCTGGGAAACTGAGTATATTCCCCACATACACATATATGTACACTATAGTAATGCAAGTGTGAACTCTCCCTATCTCTTACACACACAATCAACCCCCGCACAAACAATCATTCACACACGCAAGAAAAAGGTATAACACACACACACACACACACACACACACACGCACGCACACACGCACAGCTATCCGATCCGGGTGGGATTTTAATGTCTCCAGAACTCCATCATCTTAATCATCATCACAGCTTTGAACACGTCCTGTGGGGCATATGAAGGAGAGGTCTTTCCACCACGTCTGTCATGGTGTCTCCTCCAGGGCAGTAAGAGGACCTGGGGAAGCATTTAGAAGTACTAGGGGCCCCAAGAGCCCCTCTAAAACACACACACACACACACACACACACACACACACACACACACACACACACACACACACACACACACACCAGAGACTAAAGGAAAGATTGATTAAGTACACACAAAATACTTTATTCTGTATTTAAGATTGGTGATTTAAACGATAATCTGCTGTTTTTTTAAGAAACTGTAATTATAATTGCATGTACTGTTTGTTTTGTGTTGGAAGTGAGGGCTTGGATGTATTCATTAATTCAGGGCCCTCAGAAAAAAAGGGTTGAATCAGTTGGTTATCAATTATTGATTTACATTACTCTTGCCATATTTCTTTGGTTGATTTTTTTTTTTTTTTTTTTTTTTTTGTTTCATGTTTTTGTTTCAACCACTGTTGCCTGATCCTCATAGAAACATTGAACATGACTTAAGATCATTGCCGCCTTCTAAGAGAGAGACATAACGAAACGGTATCTGTTTTAAATTTAAATAAATTTGTTCCTATACTTGCTGACCGTGAGTGTGTGTGTGTGTGTGTGTGCGTGTGTGTGAGTGTGTGATACGCTTCATCCTTGCCATTAAAATGCACCTCAGCATCACTGCCTTCGAGAAGATGTTCACAGGCTGATCTGAGTTTATCAACCGGGGATGACTGAGGTTTCAACCCGTCAATCAACTAACCCTAACTAACTAACTAACCCTGTGGCTGGACAAGCCAGTATCCTGTTGTGGCACTAGGGAACTCGACAACAGAGTAGAACGATTTGGTCAGCATTAGCAAGACTATGAAGTCCTTAATGCAGATCTAATGGCATCTGAAACAAACAAGCTCCACCAGACAAGGGAATTATTGCTGCTTTTTGCTAGTTTGCTATACTTGGGAGAGACAACACCATTTTTATTAGTTTTTTAAATTCCAGCTCAGGATGAATCTAAAATGAAATGCATTTTTATGATATCCCCATATAGCTAAATATAAGATGGCTTCATAGCTTTAAATAAAAGATCATTATTTCTAAGGCAATAAAATACAGATGATTAAGCTCCCAAAATGGATATCTCATGCTTATTCCATCAACTAAACGACACAGTCCTAAGATAAAGCGGAGCTTTTCAAAGCTCATAAATCGACAAGTCAATGGAATCCATCGCATGTGTTACCCTGATCGAATAACCGCAAAGGAATAGGAATTCAAAAAGTCTGCATCCCAATGGGAACCTGCACAGCAGCATCACACTCGACTGAGCAGACTGCAGTCTGCGGCCAGTTCCCCCGAACGCCGCGGGGGGCGCCCGCTCCTCGGCCGCTGGGTTTGGAGCACGCCAGTGTTGCTCTTCTTTCCAGAGGAAGAGGAATGTCAGACAGGACTCGTATGTCAACACTGAAGATCCTCCGGAGAGAGGCGTACTCCCAACAACCTGATGGTCCTTTGATGACGCTTTATATCTCTTTTCTCCGCGGACATTGACTTCACCCGAGAGAAGAGCCGCCGCCGAGCCCTAGTGTTCCCCGGACGATGACAGAGTTTGCACGGAGTTAAATCTGCAATCTTTACACATATTTAAATCAGAGGGGAGGGGGGGGAATTGGTGGGAATCTGATTAGCTTTAGCCTTGAGGTTAGCCTGTTCGTTCGGTAGATTATAAATCCAATCCAACCCGTGTGGCACACTGTTGACATGATGTTTCCATCATCGAGACACTCGGTAAGTGGTGTAGCGGAGGGCTTTTCACTCATCCACCAACGGTGCTAGCCCGTGCTAGCTTAGCGTTAGCCAGGGGAGCTAGCATCCGCGCTTAGCACCCTCATAGCTACCAGCTACCCTTTTTCTTTAGTTTAGGGCATGTTTTAGACGTGGCGTTAGATTACCTGGATGGCTAATAATGCGCATCCAGAGTCATTTGGGATCACATGTCACAGCGGATCATGAATTCATGTGATCAGGTGATCTCATGAATGTGTTGACACAATGAAAACCAACCATGATGTTCCAAACCTGGATGGTGATCATTGAATTAGAAGTGCATGTCCAACACGGGATGATGGTCAATGATTAAAGTCAGCATTGACCCTTCATGGGGTGGGACCACGTTACTCAACACGACTAAACTAATCAATTGTTGAGTTTGGGGTCAAATTTGTAGATTTTCTAGGGAGTAAATCCTCTTTTTTTTATTTTTAAAGACTTGTGATGCTACGTGTCTTGCTTTGACTTCACGAAGAGACTTTGAGGCTTTGAACTCGCAAGCGTTTGACTTCATCTCTGACCTTTGACCTCTTGACTTTGTGCCACCTGTTTAGAGAACTAGGATGTTCAGTGTAGCAGATTAAACATGGCCCCACTGCATTAGTCTTCAGCCCTATTCCTAACTGGTTATGTTTTACGTGTGTATAGCAGCACTGAACCTATGCATGGCATGGCATATGTATGCATGGCAAAACAGTCCCTCACTTTGATTAAAGTCCAGCCATTTAAAGGCAAAACGATGGTTCAGGGTTTTTCTGGGTGACTTGTTCCTCTCTAGTCGTATTTAGTACACCCTGCTTCCCTAAATCCTCCCGTCACCTCTTAAAAAGGTTCATCTTCAATGTTAACCTTCTGATACTCAGCCAATCTTAGCCCGCATCCCTACTCTGACCTCCGGGTGGTTCTTTCTAGCAGAGCGAGTGTTCTAGTGAGGTACTGTTCCCAGTTCCAGGGTTCTAGTGAGGTACTGTTCCCAGTTCCAGGGTTCTAGTGAGGTACTGTTCCCAGTTCCAGGGTTCTAGTGAGGTACTGTTCCCAGTTCCAGGGTTCTAGTGAGGTAC
>JAOPUD010000009.1:6519190-6538718 GCA_027122715.1 Trisopterus minutus
CCTCCCCCCTCTGCCGCTTCAGTCTGAGGTCACCTTGCCAACCGCCTCTCCAGTTGCCAGGGGTTACCATCCAGTCATTTGGTTAAGGCGTCTCATCGGGAACGGCGTCTCTGCGCTGCCGTTTGCGTGGCTGGTGGTTGTCATGGGTTACCGTGTCTGAGGAAGGAGGAAAAAGAAAAAAAGAAAAAAACAGCAGAGTGTCGCTGCAGACCTTGAGGACGGCTGATTCGCCGTAACGCTGGGAGATTGATGCCGGGGACCAGCGGGCCAGCCAAGGTTGTGGTGGCTGGGAGGCTCGGCTCTGTTCCACTCCCGGGATCGACCCCCGGGTTCGTCATATTAGTGCTGTACCCTGTTTTTTTTTTTTCCAATAGAGCCCTTGAACTCGAAATGCATGCGTATATGCCCCAAAAAACAAAAATCGCACAACATTTTCAAATGAAGGGCACAAATATACTCAATAGGAACAGTGAACCGCAGCCCTACACCGTTTCATCAGCGTTGTGATGAACAGACCCCATAAAGGCCTGTCAGCCCGGGCCGTGTGTGAATAATAAGATATCATGGCTCTGAAGTCAACCGCTTCCCCATCATAACCGGGCAGCTCATCCACTGAGGCCGGCGTTCGCTGTCTCCTCCATCGGCTGTGTGTCCTGCAGACCAAATAAGTCAATGGAGGACAAGGAACACGTGAAGGCAGAAAGAAAGACAGAAACAAAAAAAATGGCAGG
The DNA here is from genome assembly GCA_027122715.1 of Trisopterus minutus. Taxonomy (NCBI): domain Eukaryota; kingdom Metazoa; phylum Chordata; class Actinopteri; order Gadiformes; family Gadidae; genus Trisopterus; species Trisopterus minutus. Next base: position 6,519,922 of record JAOPUD010000009.1, read on the forward strand.
TGTGGTTTTTTTTTGTTTTTTTTCTAAATTGATCACAAAAATTCCGCATTTTGGGTCAGAGGAAAGTCTTTTGTTTGAGGTGGTTTTGGCGTCCGTTCCTTAACCGGTGATCTGCTTTGGTGGCGGCAATCAGCAATGAGCTGGTGATTCGTTCCTGTCATGTTTGAACATGGCTCGCGCACACACGCGCACGCACACACGCGCACGCACACACGCGCACGCACACACGCGCACGCACACACGCGCACGCACACACGCGCACACGCACACACGCGCACACGCACACACACACACACACACACACACACACACACACACACACACACACACACACACACGCACAACCCGACCCCCTCACGCGCGTAAAATAAACGACGCGCAGAAATGGGTGAATATTGATATAATTGATACAGTAAACTTAGACCTTTTTTTAATTGTTGTCGAAAACATACTATAACCGATCTACCATTACATTATTCTTTATCAAAATTAATTCGAGAAATGATTGCCAACAGAAACAGGACTCATGTCATGTTCATCTGCAAATTAACATTGCTTTTGAAGACACACAGGCGCACCCAGATTTGGAAAGGTCACTGCACATGCTTAGTGCATATTTGCGGCTATTGTTTTAATTCAGAAAGATCTGTGTAGGCCTACTGTCAGCATAATTGGACTTTGTGCGTGGAGTGTGCGTAGTTGCGTCGGTTACTGACTCGCTCATGTTTTCTTCCACACCCCAAACACTCGAGCTGGAAACGATGAATGTCCAGTGCATGTTAAGTGCATGTTAGTCAACTGAGATGATCTTTTATGAGATTGTTTTTCTTGAAGCAGTAAAGTTCCGACTGTCTGTAGGCTACCTTTAGCATTTCCACGTGAATACAATATTAAATATAGGACTCAGTATTTTCCGTGTGCGTCAAACGTGTCTGTTAATACTTGTGAATGGATATGGTTACGTGAAACATCGGAAAGCAGAAATTGGAATAACCTTGACCTGACCCCTGTACCAACCTCTAAAACCAACATTTACCATATACTGATAGATATATGTGTACCAATACTAAAGACAGACAGACAACTCCAGTTTTCTATGGAGTGATTAATATAGCCTTCTGGGCTATTGACAAATAGCTGTTGAGCTTCCTTTATCTGCTCTTCTTCCACCATATCCGCTTCTATTCTTCTTATGCTATCTATCCTCCCCATTCTCTGGACCCTCGCGGTTCTATAAATAAACAATTGCTTACAAGCAAGCGATAGGGCATTGGGGATAGAAGCCCTGTTAACAAAAGGCAGAACTACATAATTGGCTCTTTTACACCCTAGTACCCTGGTGGCCACCAATCATTTAATAGGAGGAGGAGTAAGCGCAACGATTGACAGGAACCCAGTTGAATCGCGACTATTATGTAATACTGTTACACGCCACTAGAGAGAGCTGTGGTATCTATGTTTAAAAGAAGTACCATACAAAATGTACACACATTTTAAAGGGCAGTAGACTGCTGACAACTAGGCTATAGAATCCCATAGATGTATACTATTATCAAATATCTAAAAAAGGAAATAAGAATGCCTCCCACGAGCAGTCATACATTGGTTAGTTTATAGATTGTTTAATTTCCATGTACGTTGCGACTACATGTTTTTCTGGAATAATACAGCATTAGAGCTTTACATAAAGGCCTATGTGTGTCAAATATAGTGTAAAAAAATATTGAAGTAAAGGTCCCTTAACATTGAACGTGATTGTGTTGTTTTTTTTACCATGTGAATAAAATAATTATAAATCATGGATCTGAATGGGACTGTACACATTTGCTGTTTTTTGTTGTTGTTGCTGTCAATACACAGTCCTCTTATTGCATCAATAGTAAACTACAACCATAGACCTTGAATTATCACCATCTGTTATGTGTATTGATCATTTATCTTGATTGCAGTCAGCGCTTCGGAGACAGGCTTAAACTAGCTCATTCTGCCACTAAACTCTACACACTACCTTTAAACCAATTACAATTCCCAGAACAATGTTAGGAATTAGTATAAGTGATACAACACACAATCATGCAATCATAAATAAAGAACACCCATGTCTTTACAGATCCCTCCCAATCTTTAACTCATTGTTTGTAATCCATACAAAATCGTCCCTTAAGCAAGATAAGTAGATAGCCACGCTCTCACTGTGACCAAGGTAAGGCCTTTGGTCCAGTGATGTCATGCTGGATGGCTGGTGCCAGAGATTCACTGCATGGGAAAAACGAGCTCTGCCTCGGTCAGGTGCACGTCTGGCCCCATGAGCTGCCTGCCCAAGGTCACTTCCTGAAATATAAAGCCTCGGTCAATAATAAACCAGAGACATCAATATGCTCCCATCCTACGCCATTTGCACTAAGGGGAGACACAGCGCTTCACTCTGCTACATCCTAATTCTCTCTCCTTTCTCCAAATAACGAATAAATAAATAAAATAAAAACTCTGAAGAATGGGCCCATTTGTCTTCTAAGGCATAGCGGAGGTTTTTTTTTTTTATAGTGAATGCAAAGCAGCACTTTGTTGTTGAATGTGATTTTAAGTGTTTTGGAAACATAATGAAACCAGTTTTTTGTCCAGGTATTTGAACATCCATTATCATTGTGCCTCCCTGTAAATCAATCCGCTGTTGTCCTCGTTTATTATGCCATTGAAAGACCAGGGCTTGTCACCACAACATAGATTCACTCTCATAAATTCATACAGACATGAATCTGGAGGAAATCATCCAATACAGCGAGTATAAATGTACACATGTCTGAACGTGCACATGCACACGCACACGCACAAACATATATACCAAAATCACATAACACACACAAACACACAAACCTCTGCTATTTAAAGATCAACTGCAGTCAGGGCGAAACTTTGGCTCTGAAATATATTATATTTTATTCATTGCTGGTATCAGTAACTCAAAAAGCCATTTAGAAGCATTATAACAGAGACACCTCACATTACTCAGGGGTATGAATTATAAATGCAAAATAGATGCTACCAGCAGCGTCTGTATTCTTGTTTGTGTTTGTATATTCGCATATGAAGAAGAGATGGGCATCTTCTGGACAATGTCTCACTGCGTTTTCCCACCGTAATTCATTTTTTATTGTCTATCATTCAGCAAAAGTGTATTGTCTTTATGACTGAGCTCTTATTATTTTTAAGAAAACATTGCATTTCAGTGACTCCATTTTAAACTTGGGCTGTGTGGTAAATGTCTGTCAGGGAGGCACTGATTCTTAAGTCTGTTGTTGTGGTTGTTGTTGTTGTTGACTATGCAGAAAGCTGTTTCCCTGTACGCGATACATCGTATCATACCCCTAAGGAGCCGTGATGCCAGTTTACATACAGTTTCCACGCTCTGGGTATCATCGGTCGATCAGCTGATATCTGTCTGACATGATCTCATCATCTGCTGGTGGATGCTTATGCTTTTTTTCTCGGCAATGACCACATAATAAAGACGATCACAGATATGACTTAATTTCTAGTCGTCGACGCCTGCAAGTCTGCCTCTGTCTGTGTCGATTCTGCATTTTTGTGTGTCTGTGTGTATGTGTGTGTGTGCGTGTGTGTGTGTGTGTGTGTGTGTGTGTGTGTGTGTGTGTGCGCTTATGTCATCAGTGGCTCCACACTGACGGCTGATGTCTTGATGTGAGTCAGTTTTAGTCACATCACTTATTGCTACAGACCTGGCTCTCACAGACACACACTTTGTGTGTGTGTGTGTGTGTGTGTGTGCGTGTGTGTGTGTGTGTGCATGTGTGGTGAGAGACACTTAGTAGTACTAATGCAAATTCTTCAAAGGCATCAACGACATCATGCTTTATTTCCAAACAGCAGCGCAATCAAAGATGAACACAGGGGGGCTGTTCCAACTTGCTGCTGAGATTCAACCAAAATCAGACGTGAAATCATTTGCAGACGACAGCAGCTCATCAGAAATAGCCGAGTGCCTGGCCATGACTCGTGAGGTCATGGTAAGTTTATGATGATAGGATGATAACAGAGAACTGGAGCTGACAGGCAGAAGCAGCAGATGGTTCAGCGTGTCCAGATAAGAACACCATCAAGAGACACTTTCACCTATTTTATATTTTTATTGCATTTATTTTGTATGTATGTATTTGTTTTATGTCCTGTAAATGTATGTCTGATGTATGTCTTTACTCTGGGCCTTATCATTTTATCAGGCTGTCAAACGGGATCCCCCCTGCTGTCCCAAGCTTACCTGTAAACCTCCTGACGACAGATGCCATTTCATGACTTGTGTCTTCTCAATACTAACTTAAACACAAATAAACATATTTATTTTATCAAGCACAACAGGAAATGCTAACCCTATCCCATATGCTTTTAAGCCTACATGGAGAAGAGCAGTTTGTCTTTGTGTTGGAGTTACATGCTTAAAAGGTTAAAACTGTAGTAGCCCACAACACACAGACAGATATTGAATTTGTAATTTTCAAATGCGGTTCTATGGATATAGTCAGCGAGTTTCAATAGGCTTATAACCAGGTGACCTCTTCCCATGTGGTCTTGTGTTTCATGGGTTGGGCAGGTGAGGTAGCGTCTGTGGTGTAGTGTGGTGAAGTATGATGGGATCATGTGATGTGCTATGTTGCTCTATATGCTGCTGACCACAGAGGAAGAGAGAACAAGCACCTGGGTGTGTGTATGGGGGTCCACTGATGGTGTCAGGACATGGGAGTGCTGATGATGCTGATGGAGAGAGAGAGAGAGGGAGAGAGCGGGGGAGAGAGACAGAGAGAGAGAGTTCCATTAGAGGCAGACACATGTCAGCATCTGTAGCAGCTGTGGTCAGCACTTTAAACCATTCATACACACACACACGGATGCACGCACGCCAGCACGCCCATCCGCACGCACGCACGCACGCACACACACACACACACACACACACACAAACTTATATAGAGCCGCATGTACGCAGTGGTAGACAGCAGATCTCTTTCTCTCTCTCTCTCTCTCTCTCTCTCTCTCTCTCTCTCCTTCATTGGCTCTTTTCATTCTACCTCTGATGACTAAAGAAATTGGAGGCTCTGCGGTCGGATGTTCATTCAATCTCTACCTCCTTTAACTTGCTGAACAAAACAATCGATTGACTCTCACCTTGCCTTGACAAGGGACGAGTCGTGTCAGTGGTGTTATACCAAGAGCCGACAGAGGGGGGCACCACTAGGTTTCACCATCGTAGTAATCAGAATTGGCCTCTGTGCATACGCTGAAGCGTTATTGGTTGGCTGAAACAGGATTCAATGGTCTTCATTGGTTTTTCAATCTTAATATTCTTTGTGACAGCCCATTTCCGCCATCTTAAAAAGACACTGGTTTGGGGTAAATAACAACTAAATGAATACAGGGGTGGATTACCCTCTCAATGGGGCCCCAGCTCAAATACAGAATGTGATTTGTCTTAATAGGGCTTCCCTAATCATACATAATGGGTTATGGGTTGATATCTGAATGGGCCCCTCAAGTAAATATCACACGATATGTGATGTGATAGCCCTCTAAATCATGAAATTCTGCTTATGCCACAATATCTGTGTGATTAGATACACTGAATGTATCTAATAAAGTATGGCACAGATGACTCTGCTGTGGTGGTGGGGGGGGGCAAAAAGCTTGAAACAAATTCTGCTTAGGGCCCCCAAAAGGTTTGGGTTTGGTTGTTAGATCTTGTATGTAGTTGGTAATTAGGTCTTTGAAGGTGTGGTAAAAAGGTTCTGGAAGGTAGTTTTGTAGTTTGGTTTTGATAAGTAGTTTGGTAGCTAGGTCCTGGTGGGTAGTTTGGTAACTAGGTCTTGGTAGGCAGCTTGATAAAGGTTTTGGTCGGTAGTTTGGTAATTTGGTCTTCTAAGGTAGTTTGGTAGTTAGGTCGTGAAAGGTTGTTTGGTAGTTAGGTCTTGATAGATTGTTTAGTAGTAAGGAGGGCCCTGGAGTTCAAAACGTTTAATCTCAATCAGCTAAATTCAGATCCGCCCAGATCTTGTCCTTGTATATATTTTTCTTTAACCAAATCTAGACTTTACCTGCTTTAAGCCTACATAGCTCCACTGTCTGGATGTTAAGAACCATATAAAACTGTGGTATCATACATTTAAAGCCATTTCTCCCCAAGTCAATTAAAGATACATTTTGACAAGTTGTATTTTGATTTGACCAGATCCAATCAGATTTCTAAGTGATGGAAATAATTTAGAACTTCCTATTTGCATGATTTAATCCAATCAGATTCTCTGGTGACAATTCCCATGATGCATTGCATTTTCATGCCCTAATAACCATACCATGTCCTCTGATAAACAAAACGCTGTAAAGCTCTATTGGACCGTGTCCACTGATTGATTAAAAAAACAAACAGGTTTTTTATTGATTTGCTGTTTGTTGTTGAAACTGGTCTACAGCAGAACAGCAAATGGCCAGTCATGATTGAAATGTCTCAGAATGGAAGCCAACTAACGTCATTCATTTATTATGTGGAGTTGGAACAGGGGAGAGCTTGACATGTGGTTAAGAACAGGGAGGGAACATTGGTACACACAAGTCTGTCCAGATTCTATTGCTGGCCTGGCACGAGTCAGCAGGCATCCACCACATCTGCCGGGTCAGCCTACCCACAAACCCCCTCTCTGGCTCTGTGTGTGAGAGATGGAGAGGAGCAAAAGAGATGAGGTTGGGACAGAGAGAGAGAGAGAGAGAGAGAGAGAGAGAGAGAGAGAGAGAGACAGAGAGAGACAGAGAGAGACAGAGAACTAGTGAAAGAATTAGTGAGAGCGAGAGGGAACGAAAGATAGAAACGAACAAAAGCAAAATAATAATGGAACAAAAGAGAATGAGAGGGATAGAGAGAAAGAAGGAAAGAGGAGTGAGAAAGACAGGAGTCCTTGAGGGGTCGAGAGAGTACGCCAACAAACCCAGGGTTATATAAGGACAGGAGTGCTTCATGGGAGAAAATAAGGGGGTAAGAAATGCTGGAATGCAGTAGGTCACTCTCTGTGGCGCTTGGAAAAGCACATATCGCTGTGCTGACGTCACGTTCAGGCAGCGTACGCCTCTTATGATCGTCTAGTTAAGAGCGTCAGTAGCAGAAAACAAACGGACGAGTGGGGAAAATGGAACTAGGGAGAGAATGTTGTTTCATCTTCTCGGACATGTGTATTATGTTTGTGTGAAAATGTGGGGGGTGTTTATGTGAGCGTGTATGTGTGCGTCAATGTGTATGTGTGTGTGTGTGTGTGTCTAAGTAATTGTGTGTGTGTGTGTGTGTGTGTGTTTGTGTGCGTGTGCGTGTGCGTGTGAGTGTCTGAGTAAGTGTGTGTGTGTGTGAGTGGAAAGTGCTATGCTGACGTAAGTCTTCTAACAGTTTCCATATAGGACTGAGATCAGGCGCCAGGCAGCCTCTCAGCATGGCTCCGTCTGGTAGCCATCAACCACACACACCGTACACACACACACACACACACACCAACAGAACGGTGTTCATCTGTTGAAAAGATGCACATTTCAATGAAATATGCACAGGACACTACGGAGGCTGTTCAGGTAGCGTAGGCTTGTTTGTTGCACAATCAGGTACCAAATCTCAAAGGCACCCTTGGGTGTTAGGCATCTCTTCTTCATCACTAACCCCCGTGACCCCAGCATCCGACCACCTCTGCTCTTCTGCCTGACCCTGTGTCTTTTGTTACCTGCCTAGGCTGCCTCTCTTTGTTCTCCCTTCCCTTTGTTTTGTCACGCATGTTCCTTTACCCCGACTACTGAGTTTACTTTGTCCTCTTTATCCGTATTTTTTTGTGGTGTTGAACTGATTGTGCATTGCGTTTTGAGTTTGTGAAATAAACGTATTTGAATTATTATCGATATACACATGTAGTTGTTTTTTTACATACTCATACATAACTTACTCTATAGCTGGGGAAAATGTATCTGTCATGTATGCGCTCTATAAAGACTGCACCAGGCTTACACGTGTGGCTGAAAAAAGTCTCCATGATCCAATCAAATCCTGAACGATGAAATCTGTGAGAGTGTGTGTGCATGCTCGCGTTTGCTTGTGTGCGTGTGTGCGTGACACCCGGCAACGGACGCGCTCTGCCTTGATTAAGTTTGTTTGATTGATTTAGTCTGGTTTGTTCGATTGATTTAGTCTGATTGAGTTAGCTTGATTGATTGAGTCTGATAGATATAGGGTGTTTGGGTATGGTCACTTACATTCCCTTGACATGCCCACAGCGAAGCACTTGTGCAGCCGACAGTACTGACAGCGGTTCCTGGTGATCTTGTTCACCGTACACTTCCTGTCCTTGTGACACTTGTATGCCATGTTCTTCTGGACACTACGTCGAAAGAAGCCCTGCGTTGTCACAGTGATAAGGTTCAGGTTGTGTTCATGATGCAGCTCTTTGTTATTTCTCGGTGACATGATTAACATTTTTGCCTTTTCCATTTTATGCAACATTTTCTGATCCGCACTTTGTGCTACTCATGCCAAGGGCCCCTAAATCATTTCCCGATCACACCACTAACATAACATGTTTAATCAACGATTGAAATTAAACGTGCATTTTGAATCTTTCGGCTGAGAGTGGAACACCCTGCCATACTGACTAGACTGTTGGGCCCTGACCCTCCTGATATCAATATAAACATAACATTTCCGTATTGACTCCTCACCTTGCAGCCCTCACAGGCACTGACTCCGTAGTGGTAGCCGGATGACGTGTCCTGGCACACGAAGCAGGGCTTGTAGGTGCGAGGGGGCGGGGCCAGAGGAGAGGCGGGGCTAGTGACCACGTCCTCCGAGCTGGAGCTGGAGCTCTGGCTCTCACCTGCTGCACAGTGGACTCACTTTAATAACGACCAATGATAATTAGGAATAATAAAGATAAGTTATGTCCATAAATTATCAAGGAGAATTATAATTATAAATGATAAATAGTTAATTATGATTAATGTAATACTATTCTTTTTTATATGAATAATAGGAAGAAATACAACAAAAATTATTATTATTGTTATGCTATGATTTATAATAATATCATTGTCAGATTGAACATTTTAATTACAAGAAAACCTGAACATAGGCCTACTGACTTTAAAAATAAAAGAAAAGGATACAAGGAACACAAATAAATAACATTACTTAATTTGATTGTGGGAAAGGGAACATAACCATACCATGGTACGAGCTCTCCTGCTCTTCGTAAGACTGACTGAGAGAATCTACAGGATGACAGAAAGGGAGAGTTTTTAAACCACAGGTCTCTGCAAGATGCTCAATGTAATTGCAGGAAATTTCACATATTTCACATCAACAAAACAATATATATATATATATATATATATATATATATAAAAAGTGTGGTACCTTGTGGTACAATATTTATTGTTTCAATCACCTAGAATCCAACAGCTCAGAATTTATGATTTTATATGGCTTTTTACTAATTCCTTTAAGGTAGGGTAGGGTAGGCAAGAGTAAGCTTGAATTTTTTGTATCCAACCCACAATATCCCACCCCTCCATTTAAGCCTCCCCCCAAAGCCACTCCCCCAAAACACATGACTTACTAGCTTTAGCAATAGGTCCCCCAGCCTTGTGGAAGACTCACAATAAACTGTTCCAACGTTTACCATGAGGCCCTTAAGGTTAAGTAACATTTGTTAACCCTATAGCCAGAATAATGCATTCAGGGTGTTTTCATAGAGTGAAGAAGGCAGGCCTTCCAATAATGAGCCAATCATTCAGTTTTCTGAAGGATAGGATGGGATGGTCTTATCACAGCCTTCCATTGTCTGATTGTTGCAGAATGTTGCAAAAAGTATTCTAAAACAAATGGCCTACCCTAGAACAACTAGTGATGGACTTAACCTGCTGACATAAAACATTCACTGTGTGATTTCTATTCCGCCCGCCATCTAAGCAGGACTTTGAACACAAATAAAAGATGCCTTGAACCCTGCACTGCATGGAGGTAGGGGGTGTATTACGTGGAAACAAATGGGGGACCCCTCGTTCCATTTTAGGGCTTTAGTGTGTCCGACACAAGGACCAAGAAAGGGCTTTTCATAGAGGGACAAAAAAATTACTCTCTCCCCTTGAACCCGTGGCCCCTGGTTGAACCTGGTATCACAGGGCCAAACCAGGACGGCCCGGTCGGCCCCTGGGTTCTCTCTCACAGAGGAAAACAATGCAGATGCACGCCACAAGCCCACATGACAGATAATGCCCGAGAGTGAATGAGAGCCAGACAGAGACCTGAGTGAGAGGGATACTGAAAAAAAAAGTGAAGAGAGTGAGAAAAGGAGTGGTCTGGGTGTGGCTGTTGGGTGGAGTGTGATTAAAAAAATATTTCAATTAAATTAATAGCGACATGCCTGATTGTAAATCGTTTTTTATGATAAGAAGACAACATATGTACTGACATTGAATAAAGAGTTAGGATTGACTGAAAATGTGTTTGCAGGAAGTAAATCCTGTTTAGAAGTATACAAAAAAATACTTCAGCATGAAAAGTTTGACGTGTGTTAAAAGGGAGAAAGAAGAATTAAGAGACTTGTGTGATCGGCTGAGGGGGATTTAGAGACTAGAGAGGGGCATAGACTAATATGAAGGGGATATAAACGGAGAGGGAGCGAGTGACCTAGACTGTGAGAAAAAGAATGGTAGAGAGACAGATATTATGAGGTAGGGGGGGAGAGCGAAGGGAATAACGAGAGAGAGGAGGAGGAGGGGGGGGCTGCAGAAGTCTAGATGTTGTCTGACCTCTTGGGTTGGTGACCGCCTGGTGAACCCAGTGTGTGAATACACTGACAGTCTCTTTCGAACTGAACGAACCCCCATTCATCATCAGTTTATCAATAGGCCTACACCAAGTTTAACACGACTAACACGATCAGACTGCATGTAGTTGACCTAAAATTAAAAGGAACGGCACAAAGAATAACAACAAAAAATAGCAATAACAACAATACACTAACCACAACCACATCCGCTACTTTAACACAATAATAATAATAATAATAATAATAATAATAATGATAATAATAATACAAGATGTGAAAATAATAATAATAATAATAATGGAATAATAGGACTATAGGGAAATAGGTTTCCGCTACTATCAATAGGCCAAAACAGCATGGTCTAAATGTCAATGATATCAATAATTTGTAGCAAGCCTGGTTATTTAACTTACATTCCGTGGAACAAGTCCGATGCACTTGCCAGTCAGGCCCCGTGAAATCAACGAAGCAAGTTGCAAAAGACTGCTCCTCATTCGGCAGAAAACACGGACTCGTATAAAAATCCAGATTTTCTCCCGGGCCAACTGCCAGAACATCCATATAGTCAAACATTATTCTATTTTTAAAAATTCTCTACGATAAAAACCACTGTATTGACAAATAAGCTAGGCCTACGTCAAAATCGCAACAAAATGGTTTAATCGCAACATTGAGGATAAAAGCTGTAGAGGTATCCAAGGAAGTGTATTATTTCCCTTGTATTTCGATATTTAAATTAATACAAATACGCAGTCGTCTTTTCGTAAGAAGTGATCTCCAATCATAGCGTGCGACGAAAAATGTGTCGTTATCCTCCAGAAAAACCAGAAGACTGGTCGGGCTGCGGAGAGTAATCTAATTGCGTATTTTCAAACAACGGTGAAGCAACGTTGTCCCTATCTCTTCCTTAAAGAAAAATATACGAGTTTTGGGTTAGACGGCAGGGTTCTCGTTATCTCCAAGTTATGTCACACCGACGGACAGAATCAAATGCAAGTGAACTTTCTATGAACCTCCTCCGCTGCGCTGCTAACCTTCACATGACCCAGCGAGCTCTGACGTCACCGAGTGCTATGGGTCCCCTCGCCAAGAAGTCATGGCAAACGCAACTTTCAGACTGATAAATAATAAAACGAGTTTCGTGCGCCATCATACACAAAACATTTCAAATCAAATAAAACATTTAAAATTTACATATTTTATTTAATCTGAGTTTGTTGTTTGTTTGGAAATATACATTTCCCATTGCATATTGATAGTGGCAATGGTAGATGATAATGTTTCTAGAGCGATTCTAGTAGACCTTGGCCTAGTGTCTTATATTTGTCGGTAATTGTAATGGCTGTACATATACATAAATATATATATACATATAAATATGTACCAATAAAAAAATAAACAAGCTATATTTTTTTAATGGGTGCCTCAAAATGAGTCTAGGAAAAGGGATAGCCAGGAAATCAAAGCAGATGTTAAGAAGATCAATTGGCATAACTTAAATTAAACCTCTATATTCTGGAGTCTCCTAATCCATATCCACTTTGACAGTGTTGGATGTATCAACGGGAGCCAAAACAAACATAGGATAAGGTAGTTAATCCACACAGCGTTTTGCTGTTGACATTGGATGGACATAGGCTGATTAAATAATAATAAAAAAGCCTGGGTTAAATGTTATTCTGACTGGTATACACATTTGCATGCAAAGTTTGTTAAATTGCAAACATTTGTCTTTGTCCTTGTAAATTAGTTCTCTGCAATCCGACATTAAACAAGAGTAACATTTACAACTTTTGATTCAATCTGCATTTATTTGTGTTGATTTTATTATTTCTCCCATATCCACCTTGCTAACACCAACAACGTATCTAGGAGCAATATGAAATGGGAAAACGAAACAAGCCTACCCATGCATTACATTCTCATTGACATCAAATGTACATAGTATTACAGTGTATGTGCAACAAAGTGTAGCAACACACACCAGACCAGTGTCTAGCGGCTAAAGCAAGCGGGGCTGGGCCTGTTCCAGTGTTGGAACAGGCTGATTACCTGCAGTATCTCCCACACACCACAGTAGGGAGGGGGTCATCCAGAGGACAAGCGTGTCAGACATTCCTGGGTCCCGCTGCTTCTGCCAGAGCTGAATTCAAGTCCTATGCACTGCGCACATAAAACACACACATACACACACACACACACACACACACACACACACACACACACACACACACAGAGGCACACAGGCACACACGCACACACGCACACATGCACACAAACACTCTCCAAATACCATAACAATTCTCTATATCATCATCATTATTTATAACAACAAAAACCACTAGTATAAAACACTAACCAACCTGTCAAACATGGTCATGTCCACAGTTCAAGTGTTCATTTGAGAAGTTGCAGTAAAGTCCATAATTTTCTGCACTGAACTAATCAACTTTGCATTGTTTCTTCATCAGCAGAAGGCAGTAGAACTATAGGTGGTGAACCATAAATGCCTGAACATAGCGCATAATTTGCTTTCAATAGAAAATCTTCATTCCGATCCGCAGATTATCTGAAAAACTCTGGGATTAGTTTCCATTTCTGCCAACATCAATTTTGCTTGAAATAATCCTGTATTTAAAAAGCAACTGAAGTGCAGTTTTAATTGATTTGCATAACTTTTAATACAGAGTATCCTCGACAAAAAAGATATGCTTTGCCTGTGAGAAAAAACATATGCAATTGACCATAGGCGTTGTATCTATTTTGCTATTAGTCTCAGTTGATTAAAATTCCAAATGGGAACTTGGTTCAATGGCTTTACAAGATGAAACTTAAAAGCCACCCAATGTTTTATGTGTGGATTTTACAACAGGTTGTAAACCTGGACTCAGAGTAAAGGGTCGAGTTGGGGTTTTATTGGTGCCGTTGCATTTGTTGTGGACTTTTGTGAGCTGACACAATGACAGGAGCCGAGACTGTTGGAAGCTGGTCGCTCTTGTCAAATGTCCATTTGACAAATTATGAACATTGTTATTTTCAAAGCGATGAATAGCTCCAAATACACTTAGGCTAATCAAAGAGTAGACCTAGCCTATCTATGGGTTGTTCTCTGCAAGTTGATAGGATTTGAACTTGTCAAGTCAAAATATAGACGTGGGACTGGCAGTACCCCAAACAATAATCACTAATGCAAATCAGCCCAAACTGATTTCTCTCACAATTGCATAAGGTGAACCATGAAATCAAAGAATGAGATTATAAACCACCTAGAACATGTGCCGCCCGAGTGGACCGTTGCATTGGTATTCATAGGCGCCTATAATCAAAACACACTAAACATGTATTTAAACGATGCTGTGAAAAAACAACAACACTAGCCGCATTAGCAGGCAGACGGCTCATTTTAATGAGTGGCTCCTCAGAGAGCCACTCTTACGTATGACTCCTCACTACACAGAACAAACTACCCGTCTGGTGGTTAGGGTGAGGGTTACACATGGATAGTTTTATCTGACCTACTTAGGATAACGATATATATCCATGTACTTTTGCCATTATAAATCATACTTCTGTTTATACTGTATTCTTTTTCTTTTTGTATGCTTTATTACAGAGTGAGATAGAGAGGAAGGTGTGGGAGATAAAGGGGAGGACATGCAGCAAAGGACCACGGGCAGGTTTGGAATCCAGGTCGCTGCGTTCAGGATTTAGCCTATGGTACGCGCTCTACCCGGTGAGCCACTGGGGCGCCCCCCATAGTGTATTCTTGAGTCTGAAATTGTTCCTTTCTCTGTGTGTTATGTTGTAAGATGTCAGCTTGGGACAGATGTCAATAATACTCTTGTTATTATTATGGTTTACCATATCCATTAAGAGAATTTGTTATATAAATCATGTAATAGGGTTTAGTATAACTAAATTCTGACCTAATGGTACTAATTAGACATGGCAGTAAATTCCCCATTGTATGACTTTGTTCTCAGCTGTCAAAAACTCAAAGGTAATGAGTTAAATACTATGTAAAATAAAGGCATATTTATTCATTGACAATGATATTCTCAATTTCTGTAGCATAAAATGCAAACTTTTAACATAGCGTACAATGGGTTGTGGTGTCTCCAAATTTACCAACCATATTATACGTAAGAGGAAAGAGAGAGAGAAAGCGAGGGAGGAATGATGTGCATGCACTGATTTAGTGTGCACTTTTTAGGGAAATGCACACGAGCAATGTAAGGTAATATGCATGTTCCTGAAAGGTAAAACTTTTCTCTTATCTCTTATTAAGTATGTAGGTGTGGCAAGGTGTACAACAAGAAGTCTAGGAAGTGGGGCTTGCATACACTGAAGGCGGAGATGGACCACAGCTACATTGCAGACCTCCAGAGTGCTATCCTGTGTAGACGGTGGCTAAATATGAAAAAAATGAACGTTTACATTAATCTTCACGTGTTATGTAGCAGTCAGGAGACTTGCCTGCAACAGGCCAAACTAATACAAAGTATGGGCAAATAATGCTTTCGCAAAAATAAATAACATTGAACTCGTCCATGAACCTTTGTGACTTCCGAAAGAGCACCTAGAAAGAGATTGAGTGTTTTTGTACAGCAATGTTGGTACTGTACTGTAGATGTGTAATTTGGATATTATTTCTAAAGGCCAATCACTGTCAACCCAGTAGGAGACAGCCAGCACCCGGGTGAGGCCTGCAGCGTCTGACCTGTCAGCCAGCACTGCTCATTACCAACGACCAAACCAGGATGAGGTCTCTATATATTTAATTATGTTCTACAGTAAACCGGGGTCATACCACTTTTGCTTGTTATCATTTATGCATCATGTGTAGAGATTCTACGTATAATGGCATGATTGTTTATGTTTTAGGAGTAAAGAAAAGGCATTTGCAATTTTCACGATTTATTTAGTTTAAAAAAGTAGACATCACAACATAAAAATGGTCAATAGATACTATGCTTTATTTTTTAATCTATAAACATGTGCAAAGCATGTTTTTCCGACCTCTACACACACATCAAAGAAGTCCCTCTCATTGACCCTGTCCAAAATTATGATGTCACAGCTGGGCAGTACATTTTATATCATAGAATACTGAATACTTATACTCAGCTATTTTAATTGGTGAGGATAGACATTATTCGTAAACTGAAGGAAACCATGAGTGGACATCCGTACTTCAGTACAGTATTTCTTTCACCAATATATTTCTTATTATTAATTAGTTTTCCATTTAGATAGAACTATTTTTTTGTATTATTTGTATTTGTACATCTTATCGTCTCATAGTCTTGTTGTAATATTGTACATGCAACTAGTGTATTTCTTCAAAAATGTTCCCTTATGATTGCAGATCAACAAGAGTGTGAGGAATTCTTAAAATCCAAAGAAGCAACCACCACAAACAAATGGCTTGGAAGAGAGAATGGCCGACACAATTCAGCAGTGAGCCCTTTGTTATATTCTTTAATAGACCTTCAATTTGATACTTGTGTCATTAAATGCACATATATTTATTTTAGGGTGTGCCTTTCCACTGAAATGGCCTATGGGTTAATATAAATGCAATTTTAAAAATACAAAGATTACCCTGATCATAAACATTAATATTTGGAAACACTTGAGTGAGTAATTCTTCTTGATTAGAATCAGTTGCATTGCACTGCCTTCCATACAACGCGGCTGCAACGTGAGTACAGTGGAAGGTTACGTCCACATGGAGTTGGCTCCGCCCCCACCATCCTAAAAGTGTGTCACTGGGTTAAAGTGACTGCTGCGAGCCTGCGACCCTGCCAAGGGGAGTGACCGACAAATGGATCACACCGTACACCATTGAGAACATTCAGTTCTCTTGTTATCGCTACTGGAAAGTCAAACAATAAGGGAGTTTCTACTACGGATCCGCACCTACAGTGATCGTTTTTTTCCTAACTACAACTCGAGAATCAGCTTGCTATTTCGTGAATCAACTTGCTGATTTCAAAATACAACTTCGGGACGGCGATATGCTGGTGTGATCTTTGAGAGGACACAAGTCTGCACTAGACTGTCAACTTGACAAACACTGGCGAAGTCGTGACAGCAGTGTTCAGCGAGCGTATTGCTTCCTGTAATGCAGCAATCCAAGATGCCAGAAGATAATGGAGCAACCAAGCCAGGTAAGACCTGAAACTTCATTGAATGACGTTGATTCCTATACAGTGTCCAATTACAATGACTGTGCCATTTGCACCATCGAGTATAACAGAAGTGTCATCGTGTTGATAAAATAGCCTTAATCGTCGGTTTAATGTTTCTGGAATACATGGGAGTGATTGATTAAAATTCTCCGAAATATTGCATGAATGGTTTATTTTTTATTCAATCAGGTATGACCCGTGCATTCACAAGTTGTCATTAGTTTTTTTTACTTTAAATATTTATTTTCAGAATCGAATGTTTTATGAAGTGAGCTATTCAACTCGAATTCTGGTTTTGGTGCGGTTTTCCAGTGAGATCGATAGGTTATATCCCGTATCTCGTCCGGGAAAAACAACAACAACAACAACGGTGTTCCGCTTTCTAGATCTCACATGGATTGAGTAGGCTAGCCATGTGCCACTGTGTACCACGGCAGTGTACATGTTCTGCAGCGCTCTCCCCCCATTGGTCGAGATTAATCTGTGACGCGGCTGTTGTATAATCGGCGCACAGTGTCCCGGTGCAGAGGCAGACCGCAGGTCCACGTGAGACGGCGACAGACAGTCGCTGTGACCTAGATTTACCCCATTCACTGAAAACAACAGATCCACATGTGGGTGCACAGTGATAGCGTATAGTTATGGCTTGGTTATGTAATCATGATTGGCAATAGGTTGAATAAGCACTAATTTAAGAGACTATCCAAAATAAAAAGCAAACTCAAGGATGGTTTGGTCGACAAGCCATAATCAATCTTAAGCTACATCTCTTTAAATCGCCGGTTGATCTTATTAGTGGACAATTGTATTTGTCTATCACGTCATGGGTTAAGGAGAACAAGCACTTCTGATAATCTGGTCTAGTCTTTTTGTTTGGCTAGGGTACTGTGAACCATATAAATCAAGTGGAAAATGTTGCACCAGAATTCTCAATCGCCCTCTTCCCTCCCTCTCCACAGGGGGTGTCATCGCGTACATCTCCTCTGGCTCCGCCTCCAGTCCTGTGTCATGCATGAGTGACAGCTCCAGCAGCAGCTACCTGTCTTCCTCCCCAGCGATGTCCCGCCCCTCGCTGCCCAGCCGTTCCGTGGGCATGCTGGTGGACATTGCACCTACGACTAAAGCAGGCCAGCCCCGCGGCCCCGGGGGCGAGAGGTCCAGACGCTCGTCATCATCCTCTTCCTCCTCCAAGAGCAGCTCCACCAGTAAGCCCATTGCCCCGAGCTAATCGTAGCTCTGCTACAATCCTAGGCAGTGCGTAAATGCTGTGGTGACTAAAAAGGGTTTACAATGCATTCTAAAGGCAAAAGTATCAAGTGTTAAAGCTAAACCAATGCGTTGGCGTGAACCATGTGCCTTGTGCTTTAACTGGGCTAACTGATTGTCTCTCCTCCCCCCTCGGTTGTGTATGGCAGAGATCAACGGCATGGTGCTTCTCTGCAAGGTGTGTGGCGATGTGGCGTCTGGCTTTCACTACGGCGTGCACGCCTGCGAGGGCTGCAAGGTGAGAACACACAAACGCAGTTTGATTTATGATCTATTTGTACCTCACATACTTGATTCATGGTTTTTCCTAAATGACTGAAAATAATACGTATTTAATTTACCATAATTGTCGGACTATAAGCCGTGCCTGAATATAAGCCGCAGCAGCTAAATTGAATGATGTGTACATATATAAGCCGCACTGGACTATAAGCCGCAGGTGTTTTAATGTTTAATTACCATATGTAAGGGTTCGTGCACA
>JAOPUD010000009.1:6616657-6630505 GCA_027122715.1 Trisopterus minutus
CACACACACACACACACACACACACACACACACACACACACACACACACACACACACACACACACAAACACACACACCTGCACACACATGCATCACACACTCTGACTTTCTCTCTTATTATTTATAATAATTGTTCATGTCAATACTAATTAAGTGTCCCGTTTCTTAAATGTGTGTAGGTGTGTGTGTGCGTGTGCGCTCACGTGTGTCGAGTAATTGCCATCACTCAATTCTGCAACCGTTTCAGCTGTTCTATTGTTCGCCAGAAGGTGGGGCTGTTCTACCTCGATTCAGACCTAAACACATTGGACGACATGGTGAATATCAGCAGATACACTGTCTATGACAGTGTTTTCCAACCTGTTGTTGTGTACTTATATTACTTGGTCAGAGAAAATCAACACCAATAATATGTTATATTTAACAATATTAATATTTTACGTCATCATTTCATTCTGTATGTCAAACAAAAGGCTGCTCCCGCGCCCCCTAAGGTACGGGTATCCCCAGTTGGGAATCACACCGGTCTATGATATCAGCCATGCAGCCTGGCAGTTCATACAGTTCCCTGCATTCCTTTTCAACCAGTCTTCTATGATATTATTATCTCAGGCGGTGTGGATGCCACACAGGCAGCACTGCTGTCATCTCAATGTCACGGTGGACTGGGGAACGCAGGACACACAGAGTCTCCACTGGCCTCCTGCATGTCAGCCCTCGTCAGACTCCGGGCACATTGATTGGACAAGGCCAGGCCACCATGATGACAAGGTGAAGCCAGACCCCAAAAACACCCAAGGTCACTCTATAAACGTCCCACTGTCTTTTCGTTCAGATCGCGTTGAGGCGTGAAGAAGGCGAAGCAGGCCTTTAAACTGGACACAGGCTGGTAGAATCTATGGAGTGGTGCCTTCTGGGTAAACAAGGGAGTAGCCTACTACTAAGCATTCCATTGTTTCACCACATTGGATGACCCTCGATCTAAAGTTCTTGTAGAAAGGCATTTAGTTGTGCCCTAGATCTTAATACAATCAAACACGATGTTGACGAGATAAAATAGTTTCCGTAAAATTCATGGATCACATTATATTACTGGAAAATTACGACAGACAGACAGACAGACAGACAGACAGACAGAAAGACAGCTATATAAGTAGATAGATAGATAAATAAACAGACAGATTTGTTAGAAGATATTATTACATTGGCATTAAATAGTTGTTTTGTCAAAACTTTTGTCAAGCAAAGAAAACAGAATAGAAGACCTTGTGTCTGCCACATATTTCTCAGTATTCCAGACGTCATCTTATCTGCTTCAGTAATTCTGAACTGTGATAGTTGCTGTTCTTCTGCCTGTATGGAGACCAACCACTCCCTATTGTCCCCCTACTGGGCATCATGTTATTTGATTTGACAGGCTGGTCGATATATACCGCCTTGGCTCGCATGCCGTTGGTTCTGCCCCAACCCCTCCCCCAAAGTCATCCAAGCGATTTTTCAATAAAGAACACATCTTAATAACATTCGGACACTCGAAAAGCAGCCCTGCAGCCACAACGCCTCAGAAATAAATGCCTCACTGCTGTACAAGTCAAATATTTAACGTAATAATTGTTGTCATTGTTTTTTTCGTCTCACAACATTGACACAGGTATTTTCACTATTCCAACACAACCAAACACTCTACAACTGCAATTATAATTATAAGTTAAAAGTCATCTTATTTCATTCATGTCTTTGAGGTCAGCCTCTCCGACTCTGTATGAACAGTTTGTAATGTTGTGACTTTCAGAAAGAGAGAAGGTAAGGCTACAGAGTGAGAAAGAGGGGAGATGTTACAGGTAAACTCACTGTAGCGCAACTTTGTTCAGCAACCAGCACCACAAAACCCACCCCGTCGACATAGCCTAGGTCCATACTGAATCCCAATCACACCTAATACACTTTGTTTAAGATCTGTGACAGTCCATCCTCTTAATGGTTCCCTATAAAACAACTCTGATTCCCACCGTGGAGAAGGGACCCATACTTGGTGACCCATCTTGTTAAGTTAGTAGCCCTTAAACTGTCATGCATCTCATACAGTCTCAGAGCCCGGTGTTAAAAGGCCTCTAGAAGCTATTCATAACAAGCCCCAAGAAAACATCAACTGTGGGCAGTGTTTTCGCGTGTCAGGACTAGATCAATGGTTTGTTTGCATTCCCTGGGCCTTGTTCATCGTTTCACTGCACCAGAAAACACAGTTTTGTATACATAGCGGCAGCATAATGGAAGATAAATGTGGCATGAAAAGGATTCGGTTATCCCCGGGGATCGCTGTGTGGTTAAGCAGCGCAGGAAGGATTTTGTGTATAGATCAAGTGAGTAATTTCTTTCCCTTTTCATACAGTTTGCTTTTCCAAACCTCAATGTGTATGTGTACAAGATCGACTTGTGTATCTCCAAGTGTATGGCTTTGTTAAATGAGCTTATTTGGATCCAACAGAAACAAACGTATTCTGTAATTGGTTGCTGAAAGCAAAGTGTCACCATTACATTAAACGCGTAACGTGCGGAATGTCATCGTTATAATTGCTGTCTGTCACCAAAAGCAACTGTTAAACAAACACGTGTTCCCTCGAGTCTAGTTGGTTTAAATGTTAACAATAGTGACTAATTTCCCCCTCTTATGTAGCACTGCCATTCTCCATCTTCTGACAAACATAGCCTACTTTTTGTAAGCCACTTTGGATAAAAAAAACTTCTGCTAAATGCCCTAAATGTAAATGTAAATGTGTCACCTGGTGGAAATTCAGGTTTTGTTTGAGATAAATTGAATTTAAATGGTAAAATTGTACATATATATATTTTTATATTGTCATTCTTAAAATGGTTTGTGGGCAATATGGCAAAAACTTGTGCTTTGTTTGAGTTAAACTTGTAGGTGTTAGGGTTGGGGTTCCGAGGTGAAGGGTCACGGGTCACGGGTCACGGGAGCGGGAAGAAGGCAAGCGCGAGCGAAGGTAACGGTTAAACCGGACCGGTCGGGAGTGTATTAGGAAATTAATGATATTAGCTTGGCAAATGTATTTTTGAACAACTGGCTATGTTGTTCAATTTTTCCAAATAAATCCCCCAAATAGACACGTAGGGACCAGTTAGCTTTTTTAAGTACGACGGTTGGTTTGGGTAACTCGTACACACACAACTTACGCGATAGCGCGCTAAAGCCTCCCCGGTTCCCTTGTTCCCTAGGAGACCGAGAGGACGGACCCGGGCGTCACCGGGCATGGACCGGGTGTGGACCGGGCGTCACCGGGCATGGACGTGGCGTGGACCGGGCGTTACCGGGCATGGACGTGGCGTGGACCGGGCGTCACCGGGCATGGACGGGGTATGGACCGGGTGTTACCGGGCACGCACTCAGTGTCCCTGGTCCGAGGACACAGCTTCTTCTGCTGCTAGAATCCACGTAAGTGAAAAAATTGTTTGTCCGCAAAGTCTAACTTCTTTGCTTTAACCACAACACAATTAAGCAACGCACTCTAGAGTGAATTTTATGTTGTAACCACAACGCACCTGAGGGCCGTCGGGCCTGTAACGCAGAGACGAGGTTCAATGCCTGTGTGTGTGTGTGTGCTGTGGTGATTCCCTGACGTGGGATTTGTCTTTAAATTGTATCGACACATTGTGATTGGGTATGTATGTGATCCTGTACCATGAAGAATGTCAAATATAACGGAATTACTTTTGGCGATGACGTTGGAATACGCTCTTCGACGTTCAGAAAACTACACATTATGTAGGCTACAGCCCATCTGATTTGATCGGATTTCACAGATTTTCATAGGTTGTAGTCATAATAATATCTGACATTTTAGACTTCATAAAAAATATTCCATCTTCTTGCGAAGATTACATTCATAGCTTGGGTGGTGGGAATCAAACACCTAACCTTGAGAGTGTGATTTCCAATGGAGACGGACAGGACCACCACAAAAAGTTAATGATAAAAGGGAAGCTGTTTTCCCAAACAGCCAATTCGAGGACAGCAATGGATGTTGTCACGCAGTGCTGCGCCTGGCCTGCAGATGACAGCAGTAGCATATTTAAAGAGTGATACAGATACACACTGACATAAGAAAACACGCATACAGTACAATACACATTCACATAAACAACCACGCATGCACACACCACACACCACACTCACTCCCTCACTCACTCACTCACTCACTCACTCGCTCACTCACAGACACACACACACACACATGAAGATCAAGGCTATACAATTTCTCTCTATATTTAGTGTCCTCATGTTCTCAGTCTAAAGATAATCTAGATTTATTCATTCATCATTAGGGCTATGACAGGCTACAACACATACCACTCGTTGCGGCTCTGAGGCGGTTTATATTTCACCTTGTCCCCTCGTCTAGTCTCTAACACACAGCTGACCCATGTGAGGAATCCAGCTTTCGCCCTTCCCAGCACTTTGAAATGTCATCTTGACAAGAAACCAACCAATCAGCACGTTTTGTATTCTCATGTGAAAACACACACACTCACAGAAAAAAAACCCATTCCAATTAAGTTATGGAATGAATTTTGGACGTTTCTGCACATTTCAATAATGTTTCTGATATTTTAACTGCTGACAGAGCGCTCTAATGTCCTAAGTAGCTCTCACTCAAATTCTGGGGCCCTTTCCCTGCCCCAGGAACTCTCCCCCCGCCCCTGTCCCCATTGAGGCATCAGCCGAGAATTTGCTGAGCACTGACTCTGGTGTTTACAACTGTCAACCATAAATGAAAATGAAATTACTATTTCTTATACCTTCATATCCAGACGGTATCTGATTTCTATGACAAGTTTATTGGCTCGATAAAAAAATAATTCAAAAATAGTGGAGCCTTCAGTATTTTTGTCAAAGCCAGTGCAGTACGACAGTGCCACGGCCTCCACTCTTGACACCCGAGACCAGCGCAGCAACATGGCAGTTTGAAAAATACATTTATTTACACGTCAGGGCTCTGATCTGTTCGTGAGGAATAACTGCTGATGATAGCACAGGAAAAATAATCCTCCTACTGGATCATAGCTGAGCCTATGGAGGCATTCAGCCAGAAAAAAGGGAAAATATATTGTATGGAGAAGTGCAGAGGGAGGCAGTGGATGGTTGTTTGAGGAGCTATTGCAGTGGAACGAACAGGTAGAGAAGTAGAGAGGAGAGAGATATATGATGGGGTCCATTAGGTAAGGTCTTCCAAGAGCGTGGAAAGACACTATAGGGTTGCCACCTAGCAACTCTGTCTGCTGGGACTGAAGGTGCTTGCTAGTGGTGGATTTCATGAATAGTTTGAATGAATCAGTTTGCATCAGTCAGTTCCCCAAGAAGAGTCGTTCGAATCGTTCGTTCGTTCGTTCGTTCGTTCGTTCGTTCAGTCGCGTTTCCGGTAACAGTGAATCATGATTCTCAGTCACTGAGTCGGTCAGACTCGGCTCCTCCCTCGTTCTCATTTAAACAAATCGCGAATGCAGTTCTCAGCCGAGTCAGACAGACTCAGCTCCTCCCTCGTTCTCATTCTCAAACAAATCACGATCGTAAAGTGGTGATTGAAAACGGTCATCAATCAACACAACATTAACTAAATTCCTTTTAGCTGAGGAGTGCTTCATGTTCTGAATCGGGATGTTGTTGCCTGCCTGGCTCTCGTGACTTCTCAGTCCTCGAGTCTTCACCGCTGAACAAAGTCAGTGAACGAACGGCGACTCGCGAGTCAACGCAACTCACTGACTAGTAGTGGGTGGAGCTGGGAGTCGAGTCTTGGAGAACGAACAATACGAACGAGACAAACTGAAACGGGGAATCAGGTCGGTTTGTTCATGTTGAAGAGTCGTTCGTTCAAACTGATTCGTTTGCGCCAGTGTTTGCACACTGAACCAAAAACATAAACATCCCGACTATAGACTTGTTGGCCGAAGTTGGCAAACACTGAGTTGACATGTTCAGCGACAAGAAACCTCAGACAACAGATGATAGCACAGGATTAGTTTGTCTGTTTGTCTAAAAAGGCTTGTTTGTCTCGCAAAAAGAAAGAAAGACAGAATTAGGAGGAACCTCGAGGGGAAACGAATATAGAATAGAATATTTTCATATCTTTCCAAGCTAATTAGGGTAGTCCTGCAATGCTGTGACTATTAGCCCATCGTCGTGTCAGCTTAACACTCTTTGACGGTTGATGAGTTTATACTGTGTCTGATGAATCATGTCTGGGACATTTTAGTTGGGAAGGTGAAACAGGTTAACATTCTGTTGACCACAGCCACCATCTGTTCGCTGACACCCTGACGGACCACCTAGAGCGTCCACAGCAGTTAACAGTTGGGCCTCGAGCAAGGGGTTAAAACAACTGGACAGTGAAAACGAGGTTTATGTAGAGCAGTTTAACTTTGACCTCTAAAGGCTGCCAAGAGGGAGAGAGAGAGGGAGAAACGCCACGAGCCGCATCCATCATGTATTACAGCCTCTCTCTTTTATTAGGCTGTTGGAAGTAGAACACCCCTCGTAAAGTCACTTTATGTGACTTCAAAGAACTCTGGACCTGAGACAAGCCCGAAAGGAATAAAAAAATACAAAACACTGGTTTGCCGCGCGAGAGGCCAGACTCCCCTCAGAGTGGCTGAAAATAGTGTTGCCCTTGGTCACGTGCAGCGCAAATGTTAATTGTCGCACAGAAACACATTTGCGAATTAGCCAGAGAACCCTGTGTGTGTACCCTGCGGTGGGCACGCTCCCGCTGCCATTGACGCTTAGCCCACATGTCACTTGGTCTTCTTTCATTTCTTTGTCTTTTTTTTTTTTAACACTTGCTAGTCTTTGAAACAGCGCTAACAACCTTTTAGCTCGGGGGCACTCTGAGGCGGGGAGAGGAGATGGGCAGTGGGTCATGGCGGGCGAGGTGATGATGGGGGTCTTTTTTGATTTGAGAGAGCAAGGGAGATGCGGGCGGGTGGTGGGAGTGATTTTAAGTGGGAGAGACGTGAGTGAATTGTGTTATGTGGCCAGAAGGACAGCGAACAGAGAGTGTCCTCTTGGTTTGATGCTTTTCTTCTGGATAAAGAGGGAGGTCTGCAGAAGAGCAGAGAACCATCAATGTCTTTCACCATAGATATGAAACTCCTTCCTCCATTGTGTCGAGACTGCTTTATATAGATATATATTTATCTTTACTCTTGCTTGGGTGTATACATATATTACCCCACTGTATTGATCATATGGTTAAGTATAAATTAATTCATTTATAGCTGTATTTTATTTTCGCTTGTGTTCTGCTATGTTCAAGGGTACTGGCTTGTTGTGTGGTATGCTTAAATAACCTCCTAACTGCAGAGTATTCATAATGGAATACCAGGCTTTCTTAAGGGAAACCAACCATGTTATAACCATCAGACAGTCACACAACTGGTGGTGACTGATGGTTATAACGTAACCAATCAGCTCAACTCTGGGTGTAACTTAGCCCCCCCACCTGTGATCCGTATGGGTGAACAGTCACAGTTGGGTAGCAGCCAATCACCAGACTGTTGTCAGTCTGCCTTCCCATCTGCTGTATTGGTGAAGAATAGTAGAGTAAGCATGAAGTCCTGTATTATTATCAAGAAGTATAAATGCCCTCAGTGATAGTAGTGGAGAAAAGCTTAGAAACTATAGTTGTTTACATGCAGTATTATATAAAAGTAGTAGTAGTTCAGTAGTACTGATAGAGAATAGTACAATTTAATGTAGTAGTGGTAAAGGACTACGAAGCTCACATGTAGTAGTTTAACTGAAAAGCATAGGTTGTATTCAGTCGTTAGTATAGATTACTTACGGCATGGATAATAGTACAGTTGAATGTAATAGCAGGAGTAGCCGTAATCGTAGTAGTAGTAAAGTTAAAATGTAGTAACATTAGAGTATTTTCAGCACCAGACAATCAATCATATCCCTAGCGGTACTAATAACTGTCGTCGGTAAAGTGGTTTACAGTCTGTGTTGTTATACTCAGTCATTCCCTGGTGAAAATAAGCTGCGTAGGCGTTCAGATGTCAGACCTCCTGCAAGACCTCAACCTGGAGATAGGAGATGTGAGGCACCCTGCATTCTGAC
This sequence comes from Trisopterus minutus, assembly GCA_027122715.1. Taxonomy (NCBI): domain Eukaryota; kingdom Metazoa; phylum Chordata; class Actinopteri; order Gadiformes; family Gadidae; genus Trisopterus; species Trisopterus minutus. The sequence continues at coordinate 6,624,789 of JAOPUD010000009.1, forward strand.
ACCATGACACACAGAATGCAGCGCAGCCACCAACAAATGCACGCAAACACATGCACACAAACACACATATACCCATATTCACATGCACACAAACAGACATGCACCCATACACACACAAACACATGCACACAAGCACACATACACACACAAACACATACACCCACAATATTGTAAACACACATGCTAGTATGCTTGTACACATGGCGGCAGACATATATATTTGTACATGCATGTAATCTTATATACTGGCATTTTGTAGGCACTTTCACTACACTTGGTATGGATGGCCCCCCAGTGAGGAATGTAACCCCTAGCCCTGTTATTGCCATGCCCTACCAGTTGAAGCAGACAATGGCATGTAACTAATTGCAATGGCAAACATTTAAGTAAGCACTGACAGACAGACAGACATACACAGATAATCTCATTCTCAAGACCTCTATTGTACAGCATTTCGAGCATGCATCTCTGTTTTTCCATCCTCCCATGTGGACACAATTGTCTGCCGTTTCCCTCCCGCCAAACCCCTCTCTGTCTGTTCTTTGGCTGGCGGCTGTTTAAAGGCTGGGCGGGCGGACAGGACACTCAGGGAGATAAAGTGGGGGATAATGGCAAACCGCTCGCTCTTTTTGTTTCCTTCTCTGCGATTGTGGTGAGGAATGGAGCGGTGGTGGAATTGTAAAGTGTGTTTTATCAGTCTCAGACGAGCATTCCCCCCCCCCCCCCTCCCCCTCGCTCCCTTTACCACTGCTGCTGCTGTGAATAATTAATGCCTCTGAGATAATGTGTCTCCCTCGGTAATTCCCGGGTCCTCGGGCCTAGCACAGGCTCGCAGTATCCCTGGGCCTTGATCCCTGGTCGTGATCGGCTGAGGGGATGTGATGATCTGTAGAGATGGACACCAGAGGCTGGGAGATGTGGTGTGGGGGACGGCAGCGGTTAGTGGTTTGATTGTCACTGGGGCCACCCATGCTAAGAATGTATGCGGTCATGGTAGCGTAGAAGAAACTAGGATTAAAATGTCGATGTTATCCAAAGCGACCTACAGTGTTTTCAGCTACTTGTCATTATATACCATAGATGGGGGGCATTTGGGATTGAACCCAGAACCGTTGGAGTCTGACTCCAGAACAAGGATTACACTATCCAGTACCCCAGATAGATACTACAGCACACTGCATCATAATGTGCTGTCAACACTGAACATAAGAGGGTGGGCTGGGAGGGATGGGGATGATCTTCCCAGCTGGAATATATTAGTAGAAGCTGGCGGTGGGGCTGATGGTGAGCTCAGTGGAAGAGACAAAGTAAGAGAGGTTTGAACGAGAGGGAATTAATTTGAGGACATGGACACTGGCGAGCGTGAGCGGTCTGTTGAGTCCACACATCCAGGGCAGAAGTGCACAACTCACGATCCGCTGTAATCCAGGAGAAACCTCACTCCAAACACTATTCCTTCCTTAATCTGCACCGTCAATACTGAATACAATAAGACTAATCCCTCACGCAGATGCCCGTGGCCTTACATCACAGTCTCCTCCAGCGCTACTGCCATGCTCCTCTTATCAGATAGACAGGAGAAGGATTGTTATCCTTGTTTTTATCCAGATAAGAACATATATAGAAGAAAAGGAGAGGGAAATAGAAAGTAAAGACAGACTGACGTATGTATGAAAGAAAGAAAGATAGAAATTAATACAGAGGAAAGAGAAGAAGAAAAACGGGTATAAAGAAAGAAGACATACACACACACACATAAAAAGAGAGGAAATTCTGCCATTGATTACAACCAACTACAGATGCGGAAGATTAAAGAGAATTAGGAGGCGTGCTGGCCTCCTGATCCTTGTTGGTTGTTTTTGTTTATAGGATGTTTCCACAGTGGTCAGCTAATCGTCTGTACACATGGACCTCTGTTTGATCTGGATCCCACTTATAGCCCAGCCAAAACACACCACACGGTTGGTCGGTTTTCCCACCGGCGCCGCGAGAGTCGCCATGGAGGAGAGAGTTTTCTAAAAGCCCCCATCCAGCAGAGTTTTGGTGAAGGTGAGGGGGAGAAACTGCGTGGTTTTAAGATGGATTTGGCTGTTCTGTAGTGGATTATCGGCTCTAGTCGCTAAGACAGTTCCTTCTGGGACGGCTACAGAGGTTGTGGGATGATCTGTGGAGATTTAGTCACTCTTTATCCTGAAGAATGTTGAAATATGTTATCGACTTATCCTATGATATATTGTCATGGCCTTAATATTTTTTGTTAGGGTTAGGGTGTTTGTTGCAATTTCCTTTTTTTAATTACACAAATGTTTGAGCTGAAAGGTACTACACAAACTACTTGTTTTCTGTTCTTCAGAACCATTAATCTTAGTTTCACCAAGGTAGATATTTGACGGCCCTAGCCTGCGAAGTTACATATTCGTATACCAACCTTCGCCGAAAGAGTGATTGCCGACTTTTAGTTATCGAACAGGGAAACAACCTCAAAACTAACGTCTGCAGAACATGGGTGTATTAAAGAATGCACACACACTTATTGTAATCCTCCTCATCCGCTCACTGCCATTCGCTGCACTATTTTACACTTGTATTAAATAGGGAAAGTGCACTATAATCAAATCCTCTAAATGCATAGGATATTTGTGGAAAAGACAGAGCACAAGCTCGCCTTCAATAGGTCATATAAGACTCAGGGTTGTACACATCTGTTTTTATAACTGGCGTGGTTCTTATTGCAAAAGCTGCATATCCTTAGCCAGTTGTTGTCTTAGCCAATATTTCTGTAAGAAATAATAAATAAATAAAAACATGACATTCAAATGACAATGTGTGAATATTTTTAAGAACTAAATGGGATAAAATTGTCTTAAAATGACAGTAAGATAATATATCGCAATTATTTTTTGGGCAATACATCATCCATCAAAAGGAGATATCTTGACAGGCCTATTCGGGTTTATTTGTAGAAACCCAAATCATATTTGTAGTCGCAGAGGGCTTCCAATACAAACCCCACCCCAGCCCTCCCCAAACAATAGTGATTTTATTTTCCTTTTTAATCAAGTCGGGTTTCCCTGGAGGTTCTTCCTAATTAATTTGTGATGTTGTGATTCATGTAAACCTGTCAACATGCTTTTTATAACCACAGTCCCTTCAGGCACATGAAACAGGTTTGTGTTTGGGCCCACAAGGGGACACGGAGCGTCTGTGCTGTCACTAGCATGTCTGTGAGTGTCCCAGAGCAGGGTAGCTAACCCCTTATCAACACTGTCGGTGGCCCAGGTTCTTAGGGAAACAAGTGTCTCCTAAACGCTGTCACTGACTCATCGCTCTGGCAGCAGTGGTAGTTTCTTGGATGGGCTCAACCTGCACAGATGATCAGAGGAAAGCCCGTCTTCTGACATAAGGAGACCGATATCCTTCCTCTCCTCTCTTTATCTCTCTTCCACTCTCTTTCCTCATCTCCACTTTTTCCCTCTCCTCTCCCATCTTCAAAGCTCTTCTCTTCCTCTTTTGTCTTCCCTCCCCTCCTCTTAACCTCTCTACCTCTCCCTCCCTTTCCCTCCCCCCTTTCCATCCCCCTTGTTTTATCTCTCCTCTCCTCTCCCCTTTCCCGCCCTCCCCCCTCCCCTACCTCTCCTATCTCGTCTCCTCCCCTCCCATCTCCTCTGCCCTGTCCGGGCTCACTGGGGTCTTTGTAAAGAAGGTCTGTAGGTAGTAAGAGAACGAAGTCCGCTCTGACAGCATAACAAGCAGGTTTAACAATCCCGCAATAACATGGCAAAGCACCTTCTTTTTATTTATTTTTTTCTCAATCTTGCTCGGTGTCCCGACTGACTGGTGTTATTGTTGTGATTCTGCCAGCCAGGAACATTGATTATTAACAAATAAAGAAGAATGAAATTGCGGAGACAACTGAGCTGGTGATGTGGCCTGACTTTCACGCAGGCAATTGGCAGTGCGGTGATAGTTAGTCCCGTGACAGAGGCAACATATACAATGGCGGATGTTGACGGACAGAGGTAAACAGAACGTGAGTAGCTTAAGTAAACCAAAGGTACGACTACTGAATCGGGAGTCTTGCAGACTTAAGTAGACATACTTATGTCTCTGCAAGACATAAGTATATGTCTCGGTCATAAACGCACACTGCTACAATGTTGGCACACACTGAACAACAAAGGTAGGCTTGATTGCGACAGGTGTATATATATAAGGTTAACTATTCGCATGCTTGAATAGTGATTATGCTTTAACGATATTCTATGAGCACACCCACTTACAGCGGGGTATTTTTACACAATTTCATTTCCCGGAACTTGTCTGTGAAATAATCGGAGCCACGGACATAATGGGCCACGACGCAACACTGTTTCGGAGGGGTTGTCATGGCGATAATAAACCGCAGCTGACATACCTGACGAGCCGTTGACGACAGCGCTGTAGCGTTCACGACGCATACCAGCCAGATGTGACTTGTGCTCGACACATCTGGATAAGATCAAATCCCAGGCGAATATTCATTATACAAGACTGTGGCTCTGGCCCTGTGATAATTACTTGCAGTGGAAACATTTGAGAAGTATATTTGTTCTAATGTGCTGGACAGATCATGGCCTATCTGCTAGCAGACCCTCAGACAAGTTGTGTGGGGGTGAAGGATTTCTTTCTCCCTCTCTCTCTCTCTCTCTCTTTCCATCACGTTGTCTCTTTTCCTCCCTCTCTCTTCATCTCTATCTATATCTTTTGCTTGTTTGTTTCTCTCAATTCAAACGTATACTCAGTGTCGATCAATAGATGATATAGCACGGTTTGACTTCACCCTGTAAAGGTAGCCCATCAGTGCTTTTGTCTAGGAAAGTCATTTCTAGGAAATACTGTGTTGATGCCTTTGAAATCGTCTCTGTAAGAGATGTCTGTGGACACGGCGAACCGCTGTTTGCTTCTATTAGCAAAGATGTTGGGCCGAGTGCAAAGTTCTTTATTTTCCTTGATTTTGCAAAAATGTGTGTTATCTGGCCTTATCTCCTTGAACAATTGAATTACAAAGCTCTCAACAGCTTGTTCATGCAAACACACACATGCACACATGGACACACAGACACAACTGTGGACACGCACGCGCACAAAGACACACGAAAACCAACACACACACATGGACACACACCCCCACACACACACACACACACACACACACACACACGCAGACACGCATAGGTACTGAATCCTGAGTTTTTCGAAAAATGTACCCACGTAAAGTAAAATGGACATTCTCATCTCTTACAACGGCGGCCCTTAAATCACCTTGTGTCGTCAGAGCCCAAAGTGCGAACACTTTAACAACCCCGCCAATCTGATGTATTATGTGTGTGAAAGGCTGTTACATGGTTTGATTGGGACGACCCCATTCAATGCCACACACTTCCTCTGGGCTATGACTCGAAGGCAGCTATGGAGGAAGAGTCAATGAACAAACGGTACAGGTTCCTTTATGGGAAGCAGTCGCAGCTTGGTGGCTTCATCTTTCTCCCGCGTGCGTCCGCCAGACAGCCAGGATAATTAGATATTGATAGCTGGGGCCGTAATTAATGGCCAGACTCCCCAGCAATATTATCTCCCCCGCTATTCCAGCAGCGGACGGCGCCATCGGATTGGTCCTTGAGGTCACCTCGTCAGAGCCAATCATTTGTCAAGCCCACCCCCCCCGCCCCCCGCCCCCC
>JAOPUD010000009.1:6641413-6656208 GCA_027122715.1 Trisopterus minutus
CTTAAATTTTTTTATTTTCTATTTTTTCACCTTATTTAGTTTCCACACATTTTAAGATTTGATTTAAAATAGCCTGTTATTCACTGTTGATGTAGAAAATCAACAAAAATAGCAATTGAAAGCTAAGTCACATTTGTCTTGTTATCTTTTATGTTGTTGTTGAACCGTGAGTGTGAGTGTCACCGTTTTGTGATTCGTTGCACCAAACCATTTCTTTATAGCAAGCATAACAACAAATCACTTCTCATTTCCCCCCTTTGATGGCATATGACGCCTGAAGTCCAGCAGCTAAGTGGCTGCCCTTGTTACTGCTCCTCTAACATCAGTGCAGACTGGCAGGGTAGGAGTGACTTGTTTGATTCCTCGTGAGTGTTCATGCTTTCCTATCTCTATCAGATAAATGGCCATTGTAGGGAGGCAATTTGATGATTTCCTGCTGACAACCAAAAGGATGCCTACAGCCCACGCAACAAAATCACCACAGCTGAAAAAGGCATTGTGAGATTCAAAATAACTGGCAACAGACTCGTCGTGTGTCTATGTAAACACCATTGATGACTATTGCTGACGTCTTGAAGGGTTGTTCCATTTCACGGTCGAACATTGCAACTACCACCCTTTGTGACTCTTTTCAGAGGGGCACTCGAAAAAAAGGGCACAAATAAGAAATGGGATTGGGCCAAACTCTACCTCCTAACAGCAGACTGTTGGCTCACACATAACAGAGGACCAAAGACACTAGAACCTAACTAGGCTATTGAGTGGTTGGTTAAGATATTAGGTTAGAGAGTGTTACGTTTAGATATTAGGCTAGAGATGGATAAGATTAGGTATTAGGTTAGAGATGGTAAAGTTCAGGCAGTAGGCTAGAGATGGGTCATTTAAGTTTCAGGCAAGATATGGTTAGCATAGGTCTTATATATTATGGAAAGAGTACTAGCTTAGAGACAGTTGAAGGAAAGCTACGATAAGGGTAATGGAAGGACAGGAAAATGATCGTTGGGAAAGCAATGCATCATGGGAACAACGACAGGTTTGCTGACATTCCCCCTGCCATGTATTCCTCTCTTCTCATGCCTTGTTTTCTTAGGTTTTGGATTGGACATAAAAAAAAGCGGGTGAGTTACTTGGACGTAGGTTCCCAAGACACACTGTGTTTGTAGCACGGGTCCATTGTCCCACGCTTGACATGCTCTGGCAGGTCTCCCAGACCCAAACAACACAATACAGTCGCTGCTCAGGCTGAATCTGCTCCCGATGTCGCCTTGAACTGTGTGATTAAAAGTAAACAATCGGATGAGAAAAAGCTGAAAACAGGAGAATGAATCAGTCCCTTCCATCAAAAACACAATCCACTTTCCATTCCCCACAAAGACACTCACACAATGAAAATGTGCATATTTTTGGGGGTACAGCGAAATCACTCTGCCCTCTTGCATCCCATCACATCCTTATAGGTTAATAGGAAATGACCCTATTGTGTACAGTTTCCAGGGGGTACTTGCTTTGTTGTACCTACCAAAAAGGTTGTTGAACTTGTTCAATATTGTATATGTACATTGTTGTTGTTCAACATACTTCTATTTCAAGACTAGAAACAGAAGTATGCCTCTGTCTATTAAATTTTATTCACAGATTCCACTACATTCATAATGATGCTTAAAGGCAACCTTATAACATTGGTAGCAAGGCCACCATAATATTAATGATACATAAAGGAAAACTGTACAGGATCAGTTCATGGAAAATCCTTGTGGTTAGGTGTCCATGCAGGGGTACTTGAAGCGTTTCGGTGGCGCTGGTGTGGCGGTACACAAGACCAAAGGAAGGCTCAGGACCAGGGTTCTGATGGACAAATACTGGGCCTCACAGCAGAGTAGATCACAGAGGGACTACACAGGAACAGCTGCTGCGACAGCCAGGAGAGCGAAAACATTAGAGCAGAAATCCCCCGGACAGCCAGGCCTGTTCTTCATTACAGGAGGCTGATGGGAGGCCTGCAGAGCTTTAGGAGGCTGCAGGGTGATGAAGGCTTGAAGAGCTTTAGGAGGCTGCAGATTAACTCTGGGATCAAAGACCCGAGCAAGGATAACAAACAGCCCACAGACCCCCAACACCAGGAAATCCAACTGTCTGGATGGAGGGATAGATATATACAGTAGATGGATGGATGGGTAGAGGGATAGATATATCGATGGATGGATGGGTGGAGGGATAGATATATACAGTTGATGGATGGATGGGTGGAGGGATAGATATATGGATGGATGGAGGGGTAGATATATAGATGGATGGATGGGTGGAGGGATAGATATATACAGTAGATGGATGGATGGGTGGGGGAATAGATATATAGATGGATGGATGGGTGGAGGGATAGATGGATGGATGGATAGGTGGAGGGATAGATATATGGATGGATGGATGGAGGGGTAGATATATAGATGGGTGGACGGGTAGCGGAATAGATATATAGATGGATGGATGGTTGGAGGGAAAGATAGATCGATGGAGGAGTGGACTGATAGATAACACAACATACATAACCCATACATTTGAATGGGTTAAGTAACATAATGCATAGATTTATGCCTAAGGTTTTAGGTATGATTGACTTACATTCTTATCATTCCGACATAATAAACAGCAATTGAAAACAAAGTCTTCTTAAGAGTTTGGAGGGTTTTGTCACAAAGTAATCGCTCCTAAATGTCTCATCCGACCTGTTCATCCCCTCTGGAATGTCAATGGCGTCCCAGACAAAGCACAAGCAGGGCCTCCTCCTCACAGCCACCAATGCTCCCTGGCTGGGTTCAGACAGTCAACAGAGCCCTGTCACTGGAGCTGTCATTGAGACAAGCTCTGGGGCCGCGCAGGGCTGAGTCACACTCACACAAACAGGAATCACATGCACACACACACATTCGCGTGGTGGCACAGTTACAAAAGAACACGTTAATGCGAGTCACGCATATGTGTGTGCGCACACTATGCGCATGCTCACTGTATGTGCTTGCGTTGATACATGCACAATTCAACACACACTTGCAAGGGATTCATGTATATACACACACACCACAACCACACAAACACACACACACACACACAGACACACACACACACACACACACACAACCACAAAACCACAAAAGGAATTGCTGCAAATATATCCGCCCATACACACATGCACACAAGTGTGAAAAGAGTGTGCATAAAGGCACACACCACATGCAGTCTCATTTATGTATTTGAGAGGCTTTCAGACCAAGACAGAGTGCTCCCCCCCCCTCACACATCTCTATTCCACTGCAATTTCACTCACAGCACCATTATGTATTATCAAAATGTTATTCTGAAATAAGAAAAACTATTAGGTAATACAAATCATGTGAAGTTCAGCATTCAGAACGACTCGAAAGGACACCATGTTGGGAGACGTGTGGTTCCTTCATGAAAGCAGGCAGGTAATTTCCTTCTTTCTTCCTGCACGATTAAATGTTCTAATTCTATATACGGCAAAACAGTAGGGTAAGGTTTGAAAATGTGATGTCATAGTTTTGGCATTGATGTTCAAAGAGTTCAATAGAGTTTTAAATGAAACGAACGGGAGCGCAGATAAATCAGATTGACAAGTTATCAAAATCACCACACAACATCTGTTTCACAGGCTACAGAGGGATCCAGGATAAAGTGGACCATTGTTGTTTTAGTAAGCTCTATGTATGGTCATAGACTTATCCCTCTTACTATTTGCTGTTATGTTATTCAGCAGACACTTGTATCCAAAGCGGCTCTCAGTCAGTCCAGTACCTTGGCATCAAAGGATAGCTAACTGAACTAGGTTGACGTGTTTCAACCTGGATCCGTTTTCCCATAATTCTGTGACTAATGCGGACAACAATCTTTGGAATTGGTCCAGCCTTGAGCAGGCGTGCTTCAGCCTTTGCAGCTGTAAAACGGGCTGCAATGTAACCTCATGGGGCAAAAGCAACCCATCAATGTCCTCCATCCTCTCAAAGGGCTTAATGTTGCCACTGATAGGCTATTGTATTTGTAAGTGTCAACATTATCAACATTATGGAAAGGGAAATACAACTTTTTTCTTCACCTTTCGCTTGATCCGATCCGTTTGTTATTGTGTCTAACCATGTCTCTCTCTAGGAGAAGTCTGGCTGTGATTCACTGTGAGAGTTGAGTTGTTTCAGCCAATGTACCTATTGACATGACGTTCTCCACCTTCTTTCAACCACATCCTTTAGATAACACTAAGCTACGCTTTCGGCTGTCCAACTCAACAAACTATTGCAGGGACCCCTCTCCCCAACTTTCACTCAGGGCTCCACTGTTCTCTTCCTGCAACCACTGAGCTCAGAGCGGGACTTGGTTAGACACAATAACAAACAGACAGATCGAGTGAAAAGGAAAGAAAAGGATCCTTTCCTAGTGCTGTCCGACCCTTAGAATAAAAATCGTAGCCTCAGAGTGGCCAAAATAAGCACTTTTAGAGGATGTCCGTTGACGGGGCGCTATTGCCCATAAGCACTCTCTCTCACTTAATACCTGACCAGTTTCAATAATTGTCGACCTCATCAGTAGACCCATAATGATGGGAAAACAGGATCCAGATCTAAAATTCCAGAAGTTATCCTTTAAGGAGCCAGTAGGGATCAGGCTCAATAATCAAGGATGCCGACAGGTTCGGCTGTGGACATTGGGATTAGAACCCAGAACCTTTTGGGGTGGGTGCTGCACACCCCTTTCATCTGTTAAGTCTTGTTGAAGAGAACGCATGGCTGTAATTCCTGGGAATGCCGTCCTAATTTAAAGACATTTGGCAAAGTGGAGTCACGCTGCTTCACGAGGCCAACAGAAAATTACATTAATCTGCAGAGTTTATTTTTGTGGCTCATGTGATTTGGTCTCGTCAGTGTCCTCAGGTCGAATGTAAGACCCGGCCCAGTAACGAGGGGATCAAACTTAAGGTAACGTGCAACATGTAGTGAGACCAAAAGAGGAGAAATGCAAAGCATATGACCCCTCAGACCCCGTTGACCACATCAGGAATTATTGATACAAAGTGCGCGCATGGGGACTATAACAAACCAAACACCCAGCCAGGAGAGCTGAACAAAAACGTTTAAGTGTGTACTTCATCTTCCTTTGCTTTTGACTGAACATATTTGGAAAAAAAATAATCTAAACTTTGTTTTGGCAACTCCAGGTTTGGAAAAAGGAGGAATCCGCCCAAGTATTTGCAGCCAACCGTCTTGATTGGCTAATTAACATGAACTCTTAGTCCCGTGTCGCGGTCAGATAGCTTTGAGCATGGGTGGAGCACAAACCGTGTTAGAGACCGCATTTTTAGGACCCTGGACTTGTGCAGGACCTTTGTGTTTAGAGCAGTGCCTGAGAGGTTGGCCTTACTACTGAATGCTTGCCAAACTATCATGGCTTGTAAAAAAAACATGGCTTCTTACTGATGTCATCGAAATGAGCGAGTTGTCATGGCGACGCCAGTGTTCTGTACTTAATGTCTTGTAAACGTTTCTGGCCACAACGCAACGAAGCGTGAGGATTGTGGGAAAACTTAAAAACGACCCAATTCATTTGCTTTTCCTCCAGCCTTTCATGGGTTCAGTTTGTCCTCGTCAGCCCTGGAAGGAGGGATCGCTCTTTCTTCTCTGAGTTGGTTTCCTCTGGGTTTTGGGGAGTTTTACTTTGCCCTTTAGCCATTTGAGGCTCTCACTGTTATTCATGGAATTGAATGCAGGGGGCCATCTAATCATACCCCCCCCCCATTTGTCATACGTTTATTTTCCCAAGTGCTCATACTGTTTCCGTTCACAAGAGGCCGAAACGATTCTGTAACGCAATCGCTTGTTTGTTATCGCTGCACGTGCCAACCCTTTCCCATGCTCCTTGTGTGTTTAATCAATAGGTGTCCAACTGTTAACTCACACCAAAACACCAACGTCACCACGTCAACATGACCCCAACTCAGACTGAGAATAAAAACCATGAGTCATTTGTTCGGCATCAAGCGGATGGCTTAATTGCGCCGATGATCTAGAAATGTCCTTTGAGGAGAAATGCATTAACAACGCAACAACGCCCGACGAAATTTAATCTCCTGGTCCCTGGATACCCCATCCTTTTCTGCTGCTGCCCTGCATCTGTCTGTAAAGTTCATGGTGGAGGAGATTTTCAGACTGCTTCCAGCCCCGGGAAGGAGGTGTATCGAGTCTCATAGGAGCCCTTCACTGTACCGGAGGAAAATGTAATACTATAGACCCCTTAATGGATCGGGTCTGTCTAACCTGTGTGTGTGTGTGTGTGTGTGTGTGTGTGTGTGTGTGTGTGTGTGTGTGTGTGTGTGTGTGTACGTATTGTGTGCTTGGATATCCTCGTCAGCAAGCAGTAGAAACATGCACACGTGCACGTTCATGCACGTGAGCAAGGAGCCAACGCAAGGAGCGTCGGTTGTCTTTGCTCCAGTTTGGTTGTCTGGAAAGAAGCTGAAAAATAAATGAAATAAAAGTGAATCTAGGTTGCGGGGCAGGTTGAAGAAGAAGCAGAGCGATGGGGGGAGGCAGAGAGGGGGAGATGGTTGATGAATAGGTGCTTGATGAAGCGGTGGTAACACTATGTAGAACAAAGTCTTTAGTACAAGACACTAATACTCATATATAATTAAGAAAAATATCATTACACTAATTACTGTGAAATAATTGATCTTGTTAGGGAACAATCATGCGTGCACTGAGAGTGATGCAGCCGCAGGGAATCCTGCGCCAGAGCGTCTTGCACTGTAAAAAATACTTTATTCTTAATTTGACAAATATTTCTAATCGCCACCAGCCAAGGCTCAACTGCAGACAATAGAGGAAAGCTTGGTAAAAAGAAAATATATTTGAAATTAAATACTGACTATTGAAAGAATTAAGGTATCGAGTAGCATGCTTTGGGTGTGGGTGGAGAAATTATGAAAAAGGAAGTTGTTTTATATTCGTATAATGTTATTCATGAGGAAAATGATATTCTGGGCAGATTTGGTCAGAACAGAGGGTATTTAAATAATGTATCCGTTGTTTCTCTGTCATTCTAACCTTAATCCTGCCACATCTCTCAAACCAATATTACAAAGTAGAAACCTAGTACGAACTGAGTGATTTCCTTGCATAATCATTCCACCTTAGTGAAATCAGATGCTGCATTATCAGAGCACACTCGGGGCCTAACATAAGGATCACTGACGCATGAGCATAGAGCTATACATACACCACTGTACACACCACACATCTGGCAAACAGCTGTTGTGTTGTTGACCCCCATGCAGCTCATCATTTTGCGTCTTGAAACCAAACGCCTGGAGACCCCAAAGATACACCGCTGCTCATGGGAAAAGATTTTTTTTGCAAAGTGCTATCCAGGAACATTTTTTTTGTAGCAAGTAAAACAATCCTTTTTCTTGAGCCAGAGAAATATAGGTTTTATCCAGGAAAATGCAGTTCTCATTAAGGAAAATGCTCTTTTTATCCAGGAAAATGTCGTTGTTGTCCAGGAAAACACAGGTTCTTGTTTTTTTTTTTTTACTTTTTCCGGCAAACATTCGGAATTTCCTTGTCAGAAGAACCTTAAGCAGATCTTGTCATCTATGGCTTTTCTCTCTCTATCAATCTGCCACACATACTTCCAGCTCTCCCTCTCCCTTTGTCGTTCTAACCCTTCTTAGAGGAGACAAATCGTCCGTTCATTGAAAAATGTTAAAGCTCCTCCACTCTATGTCTATCCATCGTTCCTCTATTCCTCTGCGGGCCGACAGAAACTGGTCTAACTGACATTCTCACACAAGACAAAAGGAGTTGGAACTGGTTATATGTTCTCTTCTTATCCAAGTCTGTGAACCAGCTTAATATAATAAACTGCCGCTCAAGCTTGTTTTTCAGCCCTTTTTATAATAAAATATCCTTAGGTTTTGTAAAAGACAGTCAAAATGAAAGCCATTATTATTATTATTATTATTATTATTATTATTATTATTATTATTATTATTATTATGAGGCATGCTTGCCTGGGACGGCGTTTAAATCAATCATGCCGAAAACAGCGTTCTATGCACTGATGCATATGGCTTCGGATCATAACAGATGTGCTTCTCGTTGGATGTAACTAGGTTTTATTAAATCAGTCCCCCTCTCCAGAATCTCAGGTGAGGGGTTAGCACTGCAAGCATTCCGGAAGATTCCCTCGGAACCACGTCTGACTCATGGGCTCCAGCTTCCCACTCATCCATCTGCCTCCCTGATTGGATATTCATAGCATGGAGACTGCAGTAGGCTCATCGTGGAGAGTGGAATCCAGGTGTGCTTTTTAAAGGATTGCTTTTTCCCGTGTTTTTTTTCCCTCCAGATGAAGGCGTTGGCAGAGTGTCAGGTCGCGTGTCGGTTCGGCTGTGAATAATGTGGCGGCGGAGGTGGTGGTGGGGGGCGGGGGCGGTTAGGCCCGTGCGTCATCACGTTAAAGCCAGATAAGGGTGCACAGAAACGCTGGCCTCATCATTTTCGAGGAGGTGGACGAGAGTGTGCCCTTTATCTCTGCGTCATGGATGCTGCTGTGTGCTCGTGCGGGAAGGGGTGTGTGTGATAGGAAGGGGATGTGTGGGGAGGAAGGGGGTGTGTTTGAGGAGGAAGGGGGTGTGTGTGAGGAGGAAGGGGGTGTGTGTGAGGAGGAAGGGGGTGTGTGTGAGGAGGAAGGGGGTGTGTGTGAGGAGGAAGACAGCCCCCCGCCTCCCCCCCATGTGTTGAGGTGAGAGCTGTGAGTCCTGGGGCGCTGGGACCCAGCCCGGAGTCTGGTACTAATAACGTCTGACTCATCGACTACTAGACACAGCTGCCCTCCCTCGCCTCCCCAAGGACGACACCGAGTCTCAAGTTCAACTTTATTGTCACACTCAAAACCCATCGAGCAGCGATGGGAGGCTTGAATTCCAGGTTTCCTCCACAGTGCAGCATGTGACGATGGAGAGAGCGACAAGAGGCAGGGGAATATGAAAAAGAACGTGAGGATAACTTTCATAAACTCGTCGGTGGGGATGTATGTGGTCGAATGTGTATGTGATGTATGTTCTTGGGTTTTTATCAAGCTTCTTGTCTCAGCTCGTTTCCGGGCAGGCTTCACAGGGTGCTGTTTGGGCCTCAACAGTTTAGCAACTGGTTCTGCAGTTCAGATGTTTTATCGGACGGGTCCATTTCCCGTCCTGCGAGGGATACGGGGGGCTGTGTATGGATAGCGTGGTGGCTAGCAATGGGGTTATCAAACTCAAAGGCTCAGCAAAGGCTCAGCAATGCCGAATCGTTACGCCTGTGGGTGAACATCAGCCCGATGTCTAAACCCTCATGATCGTTTGACCAGGGAATTACCTTTATCTGAAGTCAGTGTGAAGGCCATTTCACAGCACCAAGCACCAAGCTCATATTCAGCCAGCTCCCATGTTAATAAATGAGTATTTCCAGACTGCAGGCGGAGCGGCGGAGCGGCGGAGCTGTGGCGTGTAGCAAGTTTTTCCAGGCCGAAGTTGTTCTGGCCTGGAGTCTATTCACTCCGCCTGGTGATTTTAACCAGGTTTTTTTAGGCTCTTATATGCATTGTAGAAGCCTAGTCTGCATGGGAATAACAATGGCGCAAAAACATTTGGCTTCTCGCTCTACGTTTGACTTTGGTGAAACAGGCTTAAGTTGCTTTGGATAAAAGCGTCTCCTAAACGACAGTGTGGTCAAATTGGCAAATCTATTTCTGGCGGCACACTCTAGTCATGCCCCACCTATCAGCTGACAGCTGGATTCAATCCACCACCACCCCAGCCCCCACCTGCTCTGATTCTGCTCTGTATTGTGTGTAACCTTACACAATGGGTTGAGGTACTTGATGTACCCCATCATGGATTGCTCAGTATTCCCTGTTGTCAAAATGTTGGTATTCGACATCTGCACGTCATGCTTAAAATCATGCAGCAGGGAACACCCTAAATGAGTGAAACCATACCACCAAACTACAGCGTGTGACCAATTCATGCAATAAATGGTTAGATCAGGGATTTCTGATAGAAGTATAGACCTGCTAGTAGTATATTCCTGGAATGGTGTCGTTTGTGTGTTATCTATGCCAATGTTCTGGTATTTGCATTTAACTGCATGGCAGTAAAATGTAGAGTAGAATGTAGCGTATACAGGCACAGTATTCTGTCATGTTCTCCTTCGTTTTCCACATGGATGTATCGGTTTTGCTTAGAGCAAAACAACACAATCTATCATACTTCTGGATATCAGCCATCCATTTTTTTTTTATATGACATGAACAGAACCTGACATCATAAAATGATGATCTTTCAATTGTAGAGAGTATGTTCGGTGTATTGATGATTTGATTGATTGATTTTTTCAATATTTGTATGTGTTTTGATGTGCATGCTTTGAGTGCAATATGTACATTCTGCTGTCAGGGATCTCTCGAATCAAAGCAATAACAAAACTAGTAGTTTGATGACATCATGAAGTAGCTTGGAAACATGGGGGTGGTTATGCTAGGTTAGGCAATCTGACGTGAATTAGGCAGAATTCATGTTCACAGGAGATGTTATGTATTGATTTCTCAAGTTAGTCAAGTCTCAAGTTAGTTAATGTGACATTGCATTTCTAACTTTGCCTTACTGCCATTAGATGAGTGGACAGCCCATACACCTCTAGATACAGAGATACTTACTTAAATGTAACGTTGTGGTCTAATAGGAAAAAAGTTTAAATATGTGTAGGCCTATCTAATACATTACTGAAATAACCTTATATTGTCATTAAACCAACATGATCTTTAGCACTCACATTACATTGCTGCATTTGCAGAGAATAGCTTCCACACAGAAGATGCAGTTTATTCTAACATCTATGGCACTGAGGATGAGCTCTAACTGCCATTTACGCGACGGATGATACAATAAGTATTATTGTAGCTTCTGTTATTTAAATTTGGGATTCCGGCAGTAAGAGAAACCAAAGTATGATGCTGGCTTCCTGCTGATGATTGGCAGCTTTGCCATATTGCGGTTGCTTAGGGACCGTTGCTTTGATTTTCTGAATGTAACGGACACATTTGTCAAATTTTCCTACCAAGCGTGAAATGCAGTTTGTTTGTTGGGTTGTGACAGCGGGAACTAGAGCCTAACCACAGAGTTTGGGTGCCAGTTTCCTAGGGCAACCGATTCCATCCTAACAACTTTCTTGAGAAAATATATTTTACACAACTGAAAAGATTTGTTACATAAAGTCTCATTTCACAGCATATTCAAATTGTCAAAGTGGTTTCTGAAATGGGTTAAATTTGCATGGAGGCTATTGGCCCAACACGGAAAACAGAAGATATCACTGTCATTAATTACAACTGACGATTGGTAAGTTGCCACTATAAAACTTTGTTAATATTAGCCTTCATGTAAGCAGTCCAAGTATTTGCTGAAACTTTATAGTCTATTATATCTTCTTACTTTGTTTTCTATATTTAACTGCCGCAACTCAGAGTTTACATAGTTTTTGGCTGTTACTTTGGCATTTCATTGGCAGGCCATTAGTAGATCAAACAAGACCTTTTCGGTGCTTATTCCCATGATGCACTGGTGTTCCACTAGAGCGCTCCCCTGACTTGAACTATTCCCACCCTGATAGCTAAACATGACCTTATTACATCATGGAAATATGCACTGGAAAAGGACATCTAATGTAGTGGGAGACCAAGTGAAAAACATCTCTTTCTGAACTCCATCCCACCAGCCATCGGTCTCTGCCAGAAAACCAACGATGGGCTTGGTTTTATGTTTTTAACTTCTAACTATCTTTCACATTTTCCTTTTTTTCCCTCCTCTGATTCCTTGGGCTAGCTCAAGTCAAGGTATGTTTTTATCATTTAATCCTGACGCAATGACTATAATATTTGGCCTACCTCGTCGCCCGAGGCTTCGGACAAAAACTTGGTAAGAGTTTAAGTGAGTAAATCTGTGGACGACCCAAACATCTTCAGTCAGCCTCTTTATTTTCCAATGGGCTGAGTATAGATTCATTTGATATCACCACCCTGTGGAAACAGGAGGTGCTCTTTAATGATGTAACTCATCTCAAGAAAACTTGATTAGAAATTTCAGATCTAAACCTCATTGGTTCATATTGCCCATATATATCTATCTATAGATAGATAGATAGATTTAGAAACCCAGAGAAACAGCAAGTAGGATGCCAGCTGACAGTTCAGGTCTTCTTCCGTTTGATGATTCCTCAATTATTTCTTAAACTCTCAGCTTTGGAGCAGCTGACACACATTAATTAAAGTGGAGCTTGAACCAACAAACTTGTATGCCAGCTGTCTCCCCTCCTCTGAGGGAGGCCCGGACCCGTTGCTCATCTTCTGCCCCATCAGACATATGATGAACCCCCTGAAAGATCTTCTGCCTTTCACGAATCCTGTTTATTAGTACACTCTAATAAACATTTAGGTCTTCTTTCCTTTCCCTCGTTGTCTTTGTCCCTTTGGTATACATTTTCTTTGTTTTATTGTTTTTCTCACCACTCTCCTCTCCTTGTTTATCTTTTTCTCCTCCCTCTTCGTCGTCTCCCTTCTTTTCTGGAGGAATTTAGCAAGCGGGACAGAGACTCTGAGGGTTTGATGGTTCTGGCCCAGAGAAAGGACATTCACCAGGGTTCAGGAACGGCAGGGATCGGAAAACGAGACGCTTAGCATCGCAGACAGCGCTATCGGCGGTGGTCAGGGTTTAACCTTGACGGTCTGCCGGGGGGTGGGGGCTGAGGGGAGGGCTATTCATCGGGTGTAGCCGGGGCACTGGCTGGATTTATTGGCCTTTGGGTGTCACCCGGTGACAAGGTGCACATTCTTTCGGTGCGTTATGGGAGCAGATGATAGTGGTTGGAGGCCGCCGGTAAATAACTTGGAGGTTATGTCTTTTATTGAGTTATATATGGTGCTGATATTTACGACGGGGCCAGACTTGAACAAGAAGAAAATAAAAACATACGCATATTTATCGCTGTGCGATTATTAACTGTACTGCTCCGGCTGGGCGGGGGGGAGCAGGAGGAGCGGCAGGGGTCTTTTATGTTGTGGTTATTTTCTTTTTATTTGTCGGGGCTCTGAACGTGATACCTGATAAAGATGCAAATATATTGGTGCCAAGGCAACAAAAATTGCGCGCACATGCGCAAACACCTCTTCATATAATCAACACGAGGTCACAATAGGCTAGCAGGTCTCATGTGGGTTAATGCACAGCTGTGTATCAAATATTAGAGGGACATAAGCATTGGTTAACGAGAGAGCGAGACAGAGAGAGAGAGGGGGGAGGGACTCCCGGGGACTGCTAATGAGAGACATGCTGGATCTGGCCTTTCGCCGCGGTCATCAGAAAGGAAGCCCCTTAACCAGGAGTGTCACTGCTGCCATCACGCCGGCTATAAGTACGCTATTAAAATGCATTAGCTCCCGCGACGCACCGCCGCACGCCCCGGCCCTCGCCATCATGATGCCAAGGTGGACGCCGCCGAAGCCCGCTTTCCAAATGTGTTCCCTACAAAGACCGCCTTCACCCGGGGCCAAGAACGTTTGGGACGGGGAGGGAATGGGCATTTTTTGCCGTGGATGAATGCATGCCACTCTTGTACGGGCGAAGAAGCGTATGCCTGCATGCCACGTGTCAAGAGGCTGTCCTGGAGTAGACGAAAGGGTTGGGAGTGAAGGCGTATTCAGCTCCTAAGACGGCGCTCTGGAATACCTTTGGTCAGCATTTCTTTTGGAGGGATGAATGTGTGCGAAGATGTTAAGTCCATAATGAGATCATGTCCACTTGACAAATGGGGAAGTTTAGCTCCTTGGCAAAATAAACTCTTAAACTGAAGATTAATAAGGGTTTTAGCATTTTGAACTGGTGGGCTGTATTAATAGTACACATGAAGTCAATATTTTTTCAGTTAAAAGGTCATAAATCAAGGAATCAAAGGAATCAGTAATCCATCTCGGGGACGGCCTATGTCTTTGCAGAATAAATCTTTTGCAAACTAGTAGAAAAAAATGACTTTATAAAAGATGTCCGTCCCCACTTTTCATTCATTTGCTCTTAAAGGGAATACAAAGAGATGGTATCATTTCAGTTGGTTTTCCAAAAGGTCAATGCCAAAATAAATAAAAGACCATAAATATGGATGTGCGGTGGAATCCCTCCTGCCGGCCAGATCTTTGGTCTGCTTAATAACCTTGATGCTCTCTGCATCCAACTCCAACCCCACTCTCTCCCTGGTCTGAACATCTGGATCCTACGGGACATCACCCAGACCCATCACTGTGGTCTAGAACCACACTGTCCCCCACCCCTTTGTCCCCCCTTTCCTTGGCTGGCCACCGGGGGGGGGGTTTGGTTTTATATGATTTAATTTAGACTAACAACACATAAAAAACCACCCAGGGTTTGGCCCTCGCACCAGTTTCAAGTGGACCTGGATGGAAAAACAAGTCGACTACCAAACGCACATCAAATCGCATATTGTCGCAGATGTGTGTGGGGGGGACAACGAAATCTGACCAAAATCTCCAGCTTGGCTTCTTCCCTACCACCCGTCTGCCTGCCAGTCAGCCCCCCCCCCAAATCTCCAGTACCGGGCATCCTCTATTAGCGCTGGTTTCCCGGGCCAACATCAACCATGAGTGATCAAACTGAATAATTACAGTCTCTTGGACAACGCTCATTTTTC
>JAOPUD010000009.1:6995793-7011979 GCA_027122715.1 Trisopterus minutus
GGGGGAGGGAGAGAGAGAGAGAGAGAGAGAGAGAGAGAGAGAGAGAGAGAGAGAGAGAGAGAGATCAGGCAAGTTGGCAAGGATCAGGGACACAGCGCCATACAGGGGAATGTACCATCTCTGATGTGTGTCATATCAAAGCTAGCTTTGTAGAATTTTTCTAGAAGATAAATAAAATATTTTTCTTTATAATCAAGGTACATGAATCTCATGATATAATGATGCACTCCTACAAAAATAATTCTAATTCTATAAACTTCTTCACTGATTCCTATAGCTACTCTGCTACCAGTTGTGCGGTCACTATTCTCAGCCTCAGCAAGTCCAGTACTATGGGTGAAAGTGTTCTGCAATGACTAAATGTAAATGGAACTCAACATGACGCAGCCAAAGGAGGACACCAGAAGCCTCCGCCACAGAGCCCGACTCAAAAGAGAACGGTGTTGGCTTTCCTCGCCCGGGGGGCCCTGAAATGTAGATCGGTTAGATCTTATCACCGCTT
This sequence comes from Trisopterus minutus, assembly GCA_027122715.1. Lineage (NCBI taxonomy): Eukaryota > Metazoa > Chordata > Actinopteri > Gadiformes > Gadidae > Trisopterus > Trisopterus minutus. The sequence continues at coordinate 6,996,296 of JAOPUD010000009.1, forward strand.
CCTAGGGTTATTATTTCTGACAGCATTCATCTGCACTCCTGAGCTGGAGCCTGGTGTACCTCTGTGCTGCAGCGAGCAGGGCATGCCTGGGCATTCCCGCCAAAGGGATAAAGATAGACGTATGTACCGTATATATATAAATATACACATCATGTTGGACAAGACGGGAGCGCTGCCTGCAGCAGGGTACATCCTTGATATCCTGCATGAACCCAAGTCTTCAACAAAGGGACATCGATGCAGAGGCTACAGTTTTGTTACTGTTGGCTGTGAGCATCATCTCTCTACACAAACATACTGCACACACGACCGCATAAAGGATTCTTCAGTGGTATCAGGGTTTAAGTTACATGTTGGCTGTCATGATGGTGGGGAAGATTGCTTAAGGCAGCTTTCGAAGCCGAGTCATTAGAACTACACATAAAAACGACCAGACGCACAATTCTATTTTAAAGGGGGAATACATAAGCGTTCGCTGACTCCTTAACTTTGAAGTTGTTAAGTGTCTAAAACACCTATATTTTCCTTTCGGAAAATACACATGTGCTGCCAACATGGGATAGATACGCTGGATAGATGTAGGCTGGTGTTTTGCAAAGTAGTAAAACTTGTAGCACAAGTAATACAGAGGACATTGGCAAGAGTGTTATTGATTATATGCAGCAGCTGTACCCATATCATAACATTGGTTAAAATGTCGAGATTCAGATGCTTGACTCTTCTATTCCAATCCATTATCATGAAAACACGACACTGGCACTGACAAAAATAGCCGTGCAGCAGAGGAAGTGCTTGTGAGAGGAAACGCTTGTTATCTGTGGGAACTTTCGGCACTCGAAAACACACCTTCATAATACGCTCGCACTGCGAGGCTACCACCCCAACACTCTCACACTCGTTTTCCCACCATCATTCTCTCTTAAACACCCTCTCCTCCCTCACACACACACACAAAGTCAGAAAGAGAGACACATAAACAGACATGCACACACACAAAGGAGGACACACCAACCCAAGGATTTCATAAAGTATTGGGACGGAGGAGAAGGAGAGACAGAGAATAAGGAGGTGTGTGTGTGTGTGTGTGTGTGTGTGTGTGTGTGTGTGTGTGTGTGTGTGTGTGTGTGTGTCAGTTCCTCTCTATATCAACTTCCCTTTTCATACATGAAAAACACGGTGAGAAAACGAGGCCCGCCCACGCATCAGGTATATAAAGGTCAAGGATATACACAACCCACGGTAGCAGAGCTAATCAGAGGAGTTGAAAGCAGGGTTTTCGAAAAGCAGACAATCCTGAAAAGAATGACAAACAACACCATGCATCTAAAACAGCCCAGAGATTAATCCCCTCGCCACAGAGTTTAAGTCACATTTTTAGTGATGCGACCCACAAGAGCGTGTGTGCGTCCTTATAACCTGATCTAGCTTCAAATATTAAAGTATGGAGATGAATGCAGTCGAAGCCTCTGAATAACTACGGCCGGCTTTAATAGAAGCCCCGTCTTGCCAGCTCGGCAGTGGGCTTTGAAGTCCCCCAGCAGACGGCCCTGTGTGTTGCACAACACAGGGATTAGATCACATCTGATTTGAATCAGGCCCAGTGGCTTTGTTTTGCTGCTGCCAAACCAACCCTTCTCTCCTCTGACTCTCCAGAGCCTTTGTGGAGGACCTGGTTATGATCTACAAGAGACTTTGGGGTCGATGAGACTTTTGTGTTCTTTTTTTAGTCCTATTGATGATTGCCATGTAAACAAATGTTGCAACACATAAACCGCAACTGTACGATCCATGGCGACCCAGATTACATTTTGCAATGCCCGTTGTCATTAACCAGGGGCTTTTAACCATAGCACCTTACAGCAAATACTTTCTTTCATGAGCAGGTAGGGGTTATGCATCTCACTCTAGGAGTGTCTACAATTTTTGGATATGGATGCGAGACAACCCCAAAAACTCTGACCTTTGCAGTGTGTTAAAACCATGGTTGAGGAGCATTTGACAGTAGAGAGCTCTTACCTGCATGTTTTCCCGGAGGTCCGTGGCCTCTCTCAACGGAACCATGGCCGTCTTGAAGACGTCGTCCAGGGCCTTGATCAGCAGCACCCGCATGCTGGCGTACTCCCTGCTCCGCTTGGCCTTTCGCACCGACAGCCCCCGCTTGTGGGGCTTGCCGCCCCCTCGTCGGTTGGTGATGGCGACGTGGACGAACAGCCAGGCGTGCGGCAGCACCTCCCCGGTGAGAGACTGCAGCGGTATGTGCCGGAAGCCAGGCTGAAGACACTCAAAGGGGATGGTGTACTGGCCGATGAACTCGTCGCCGATGTAGTCGTCGTCCAGCACCACGAAGCGCACCATGGCCAGCTCGGGGAGGTTGATCTGGAACTCAAAGCTCTCGTCGAACAGCGGGTTCTCCCCGTTCTGGGTGACCGTCTTAGTCCTCTGTTCGGCGCAGTCCGCGGGTATGCCGTGGATCTCCACGTACACGTAGGGGTCCACCACGTCGCCCTTGGCCCCGGAGCCTTTGGGTTTGGGGAAGTTCTGTCCGCTGATGATCTTGATGTGCAGCAGCTGTGGGGACACGCCGGGCACAGAGTCTTTGGTGTTGGCGCTGAAGTAGGACACCTGTTCCCTCATGATGGCCGGGCGCAGGACGTAGCCGCAGCTTCCGTTCTGACGGAACCAGCCGATGTTCAGGTCCATCATGAGACCGGGCGTCTGGTAGTTCATCGCAACGATCTGACAACCGCACTTCCAGAAGTCTTGAGGATTCATGTTGCTCGAGTCGATCCGCATCGGGCTGGGGTAAACGCGCGCCAGATACTTTTTGTTGTAATTCACAAAATCGCCCGGATTTTCGCTCGCACAGCGGCTCGCAAAGACCTCGTTGAAGGAGCACAGCTCCCAGGGCCGCTGGTTCTGAAAGGACGTCGGAAAATCTTTGAACTCCACCGATTTACACAGGGTCACCAGGTCGGAGAGGTCCTTGGAGAGCTGAAACTTCTTGGGTGCAGGAGTCTGCTGTTCCCCAGACTCGATGGTCATCCGTTGGGACATCTCCGCGCCCTCGTCCTCATCTGTCACCTCACCCTCTGAACCGGTGACGTTTGTGCCGAGCTTCTTGCCCTTCAGCAGGATTCGCCCTTTCATTTCAAAGGGCGAGGGGAGGTAGAGCTCCTCGGGTTTTGGAGGGTCGAGGTAGAGCTTGTCGCCCAGGATCTTTTTCAGGTGCTGGAAGATGACCCTCTGCTGCTTCAGGGAACAGTGATTTTCGAGACACAGTAAAAGCGGGAACTCTGACGCCACAAAGGCGTACTTGTTGATGATGTCGATGACGCTGCGGAAAACGATCTGCGAGGTCATGGTGTGTCCGGTGTAGATGACCGGTTCGTTGTCGGGCCCGTCCCACACGTCCAGCTCTACGCTACGGCAGCCCATCTTAAGGGCCCGGATGTACCCTGTGATGTCCGAGGGCCCCCTGAACTGATCCTCGATCAGGTACGTGTTGTGCGAGGCATTGATGTAATAGTGAGACAGTGGCTGGTTCATGTCTTGGCACACTGTCTTTTGTTCCGGTTCAAAGATATGGCACTCCGGCGACATAAGGTAGTTAGTGAAGCCGTCCAGGGAAAGCCAGCCTTTGAGCTGGCCCTCTCGGGAAGGTTCGTAGCTCTGGATCACCTCCAGGCTTGTCTCCTCGCTCACTTGAGCCATGCCTTGCTCGGCCTCGAGGAAAATCATCAGGTCCTTGGTATCCAGAAACTCTTTGTTGCTGGAAAACTGAACAAAAAGGAAATAGATTTCTGGTCGGGTGCAGAGGTCATGAAACACTTCGATGAACTCCTCTTTTGTCACGTCAGGGCCCGTTTTGTCCTTCGCCTTGTGGAACTCCTTGAATTTCAACTCTATCTTAACATTTTTCAGTCCCGGGTTTAGATTCTTCACCAGCTGCACCGCTGCACATATGTTCACCTGCTTACTGTTGTGGACGTCGGACTCGTCGAAGAGTTCCCCAAGCCAAGAGGAGCGCATGCTGTTCTGGATGCTCTCGATCATGTTCAAGGTGTGCTTCCCATAAGAGATCAGGTACCTCAGACCCGTCACCCAGATGTTCGCCACATCCGCGGAGTTCGCCACCAGGTCCAGCGACTCGTAGCTCTCCCCGTAGATGATCGAGAAGGCGCAGTCCTCCGATATCTGATCGTAGGTGCCGTTGGTCCGGAACGTGTCCGTGTTCTTGCCCGTCCGCACCTCCTTGACGGACTTGACGTCGATCTTGGCCTTCTCCGACTCCTTCTTCGAGGGCTCCCACCTCAGCGACTGCATGTCGGCGTCGAGCAGGAAGTAGCGGTGGTAGACACGGGAGTTGGAGCGCACCTTTTTCAGCTCCGAGCCGTCCACCATGGCGTTGATGCAGTCGCTGGCACTGCTGATCTTCTTCTCCGTGGGCATGCTGCTGAAGGACACCGTCTTCTTCCTCTCTTTGCGCTGCCGCGAGCCATCCTACAGGAGGGGGGGAAAAGGAGAGGAAATATTGCCATTTAGCTTTATTATTACTTAATTTAGAACGTAGTCTACCTCATTAAAAAGCAGGTAGAGGTGAGGCATGTTGCTCAAGGATCAGCGGAGAGCAAACCATCGAGCCACTACCACAATCTATATGCTGGTTGGATTGCGTTCATGAGGTTAAGTTAATTAGAAGTTAATAACAAGCATTTATTGTGTTATTAATATGCACTATATTGTCCTAATAACGATGTTGTTAGGGAAGAGAAGTTCACAACAATGGCAACCACCGAAACATTAAAATGCTCATTCCCTAGTTAGACTTCCTGAAATACTAGTGGAAATTTCACAATTGATAAAAAAAAGTCTGAAAGGTCTGGAAAAACAGCTTGCATTAACCAACACCGATTGAAATTTAACCGTGTTTGACCTGAGGGTTATTTCATTAAACCATAGCTCTATATTTTGAAAGCATTACAGGTTTTGGGCCTGAGCACCACTGGAGACGTTTTTCCTTTTAAACCCAAACCCTCCCAACCTCTGAGAGCTCAGGGGCCACGGATGATCAGCCTTGACTTGATTTAATTGAGAAAATAACCACACAATTGTGCGGAAGTGAGCGCTCTTAAGCCCAGTGCTGTTTGTGTGCTTGACCCCGCACAAATCCCCCCCCCAAACTCATCTCATCTTGCTGAATGGAGGTGGCCTTAAAAAATGGGTCCTGGAAGAAAATCACTGGGGCAGTCCGGATTACTCTGCTCAAACAACAATGTATTACACAACAAATTGATGTTTTTAGGTTTTCCATTTATGAATGCTAATCCCTGTCCCAGAAAGTCTAAAATGTTAACCCAATTATCCCCATTGTTAGCAAACATCCAACAGATGTGAAACTCTCAATCTGTTCTTCTGCTTTGTTGGACATGTTTTAATTGTCACAGCACTCAATGTTTTATTGGCAGCATGAAAAGCAAAGAACCTTTTGCAGGTGCTTGAATATTAAAGAATGATGGAATAGAGCACACAGCCCGACGTGACCCTGAACAATTACTGCTGCTTTGTTTGATATATTGACATATTGTTCACCCTTTTTGGTTTCCTATCGAGTTTCCTCACCCTGGATGTTTATCTTACAAAACCTCCGCCCAGCAACTGTTAGTTTTTTTTTTTTGTTTTTTTTACCATAAATGGTAATGACGACAGAGTTTAGACAGTGACATTTTATTGATGTGTTAAGCAAACTTAGTACTTACACAATGTACTGTCTCCAGTTCTGATATTCTTGTACAAATAGAATCTAGCCCCTGGACCAAAATGTTCCATTAAGTCGAGTGGTTATTAAATTCCTTGGATTAGCGTCGGTCAAACTCAATACTTTTGGCATTAGTGTGGTAAGGGGGCTGTTGCTTGTATTATTTGGGTTATGAGTTAATAGAAGTAGCCTTTATAAGTAGGTATTCAGTCAAGGACAGAGCCTTTCATCTAAATAACCGGAAGGCGTTCAGATATGTCTGCTGTTTCAGGCATTATGAAAGGAAACACTTTCAGACTGGAAGACAATACGCTTTTTCTTTTTTAATTTGATCACTAATCTATTCCACAAGGTGAAATAGAATTTAGACTACAAATGCCGTACCTGTATGATTGGTTTGGTGCATATAAATGGGCAATTTATTTAGTCTTTCAACCTATTCAGGTCTCTGTATGGTATACAAACAAGGTAAATAATCAAGTAAAGTAAAGCATAAATTGTACTGTAGATACGGCACAACCAAACAATATTTCTGCAATGGATTATTATGAATGGAAATATTTTCTATAGCTAGTATATAGCAAGGGTACACCTAAGAAAACACAAGGTGGACAACTCAAAGCACTATCTTCAACAGTCACTAATCAAATCATCTCACATAAATGTTCCTTGTAAAATTAAGTTTAGAAAAACAAAGCAGACGTTTCCATTTCCCCGGAGCACGAAGCACACATTTCTCACCCTTTTTTTTTTTATAGTGGCTCATGTTGACTATACACAAATTGATGAGTGCGATTATTCCTCACTCCCAAAATAAACCATAAGAAGAAGCGCTTCGGAGACCATCAGCACAAACTGCTCATCAGGCTCCCCTACAGAAACACAGGGACCAGAGTCGACACAACGTAGGGATCGGGCCGCGAGCCCACCGCCGACAGATAGAGAACATACAGGAGGCCGCTTAAACATGACAATGCTCAAATCTCCTAGTGTGTATCCAGAAACAATGGGAACATACCGTATGTGTCCTCAAGCCTGCGGACTAGACTATAACCCTGTATGGAGGAATTAACAGGATTTTCAGTTCAATCTGCCAACCAATCATAGATTCTCCACTGCTGGGTTTAGGGGACACATGGGACATGACCATGTTAAGCTGCACTCTTAACACACTCATTCAAGTACTTTCTCTGCAGAAAACCACCCGACCTTTCTTCGCGGCTGGTTCCGAGGCCGAAAACAGATGCAGCCTTATTAAAAGTGACTAGACTGTAAATCCTCTTACTGCACTAGGTAGCTCACAGTGACAGTGCATGTTGATCCCAAGACGTGGCGCACGTGTGCCACTGGAATCAATAGGGAACTTTAGTGGCTCATGTACCTTGAAGAAACCCCATGCTCTAGTACAGGGAGGAGGGCATGGGAGAGGGATGCAAAGGAGGGTGACTGTGAGTGTGTACACACAAATAACACGGCTTCCTTTTGCGCCGTCTACTGCTCAGGTATGGCTCATCAGGTAACACAGGGGCTTAAGCCAGCAGGCATGACTGAATATAATCCTTATTATCCCAGCAAGAATTTTCCCCGCTCCCTCTTCGTTTCCCTCTAATGCAGTTATTTCACTCGGTTTGACCTTGAGCTGCAGATGATAAAACACACATTACATGTTCACATACTCAAATCAAGAATATGGATATCAAATAAATTGATAGTTAGGAGTGCATAGGTTTTTGTATACATCTTAATCACCATTCATAATTTTAGTAGTGTTATAATATCACTTTGAAAAGACAGCATTAATGTACATTGTACAAGTGTGCATTATCGTATTGCATTTACACAACGGATTCTGTTTTACTGAACACAGACAGACATTTCAAACTGTAAGCTATAACAAAATGGGTGAGCAGTTCTTGGCAACACAGTTTCCTAACGGTAGCAGCAGGGGTCTGGTTCTAACCAAAGGCGGGTCCTTCGTGACCTTGACTACCAGGCACAGTGTTATCCTCGGGATTTCCTGTGGACCGTGGCTTAGATCCAGTAAACAATTGCAGCTTATGTCCAGTAAACAATGGCGGCTAATGTCCAGTTCACAATAGGGCACACCCATGGGTCATGGGTCTAGCACTAGAAGCAGAACTTCCTGAGGTCTATTTTTTATTTTGTTTGGTAACCAACGAGTGCACCACCTGCTCTGATGCAGTTGGTGGGAAAACAAGGCAGAGATCACTTCCTTGGCTCATAATATAGCAGCTCTAGTGCTATCTGCACTAAAAACAACTTGAAATGCAGAGGCGGGAGAAGGAAAGAGATTTCTGCTGCTTCCATCGCCACAAATACCACGAGATGATTCACTCACTTGAAAGACCATGGTAATTAACACTCTCTCCAAAATAAAAACCAGATGATAATGTTGTCCACTAGACCAGAGACCTATATTTAAAACAAGCTTAGGAGTAGACATACTGGCCAGAACCAGGAATTTCTGTCTTACAAAAGACACAAATACTTCCAACTACTCTGCAGCAGACAGTTCTGCAGTGGACCAGCGACAGAGGAAAAACATCAAACAAAACCGTCGTTTGTGTGCCCTTGTCCGGACAAATCAAGGGTTATCAGGTTCTAAGGTACTTTTTGGGATAAAATGAGTAGTTTAGTTTTGGTCGTACTCGTCGTAGATGGAAGACATAAAAAAGAAAAATAAGACTGAACAGAGCTCCAAGACCTTCTACAGCAGCAGTGACGACAAGCAGTTCTGAAGAAGTCCACCTGATTACAAACATGCATTAAATCCAGCATGGGAAGGGAACAAGCAGTGTGCTTGTTTGTGTGTGTATATATATATATACTGTATATATATATATATATATATATATATACATACACACATATATATATATATATATATACACATACATATATATACACATACATAAATATATATACATACACACACACACAGAGAGGATGAGAGAGTATGAAAATATAAGAGAGAGGACGAGAGAGAACAAGAGAAAGAGAGCGAGAGATATATAGAAACATAGAGACACGGAAACAGAGACGAGAGAAAGAACAAGAGACAGCGAGAGCCCTACCAAAATACTCCAGTTCTCAGAGGTATGCGAATCCCCTAATGGACCAGAGGATCCTTTTTTCTGGCTCACTGACCAGGTAAGGACTGTATGTGCAGGATGTCACAGAGGACTCATTAGTCTCTGGTCTAAAGACTCTCGTCAAGTCTCCTCAGCAGACCTGGCCAATATCACAACATGCCATGTCGTCTATCTATGTACAAAAACAAGCCCTGAATATGATATGTCCTATACTTGCTATAAATCTGAAATGATGCGCCTGGGGTTAAAAAAGTCCATTCTTTCAGCTTAGATATGTCTAATGTGCTGGTAGATTGCAGTAAATATTTTTTCATATGCCTGCACAAATGTTCAAATTTATGATGTGAAGGTGATCGTCTGACTGCTAAATGGGGTTCCCGACTATAAAGTGCAGTAAGTGTTTTTTCTTTGAAAGCTCCATAAGCCCATTTAAAAAGACAAATACTCTATATAACCCTCTAGTAGTCCAGTTTGTCTTAACCAGCCCATAAGAAATCTGATGAGAACATGACTAGACCTTAAGGACATGCTCACTGACAACAGTGATGACACACACAGGAAATGATGCAAGACGGTCTCTAACGGACAGTGGGAGTTGTGCAGAAGAAAGAGAAGAGACTTTCACAAAGGTCTTCTGAGTCAGCGCAACAAGTGGCTTGAGGAAAGAAAAAAAAGCTTTGACAGCTATGACCAAAAAAGTGTGTACCATTAAAAAAAATATTAAAACAACGGCGAGCCAAAGTGAGGTTCTGAAGGTGATTCATGTCACAACTCCAGTCAAACAAACTGAAGAATTATGTCTGGCGACTGTGTAGACAGCCAAACTATCCTGCCAAGTGCCAACACACTAAGCTGCCCTGCCTGGCTGTAAATCAGGAAGAGAACTGGCTAAAACAATTACAAAATGACTGGGCGAGCAGACAAGCGTGTCGGCCACAGCCAAATCCCAACATTGGCAGTTCCTTTTGTCGCTGTTGCCAATGTCTTGCCTACACTTTTTTTCTCATCATATATGCTTAAACCCTGAGTAATCACTTTGATGGGATGATTAATTTTAAAAGGGCTGGAATAAACAATCAGATCAATAATACACGTTCAAAACATTCTCATAACATTATAGTCAACATTGAGTTGGTTGTATGTCTTTAATTGTCCAATGGAATCATCCTGATGGTCTTCTTTATCACATTCAATTCTATTTTTTCCCCAGGTAAAGTGACCCCAACAATTATGCAGCAATCATTTAGCCCATGTTTATAGTTTCTTTAAAAGGGCATGTTGTCCGCATAGGTGCATACCAAAGTTCCTCTTTTCATGTTACATTCTGCAGCTCTACAGCTGCCCATCTCAGCCCGATTCCTGATGAGTTCAAACTTAGTGAAGAGCCAGCTGCTGTTGTCCAACACATAGCATCACAGTTGGTAAATTGTTGCTATTGCCCCTCACCGATTACAATCGATAATGATGCGCGATTGATTCATGAGTCGTCCAATTGGGTACAGATGCTGGCATTCACCTACGGTACCCCCTTCTAGTTGGTAGCCTTGCCTTCCATCTCGAAGGGCATTCCAATCAATAAAAAGTTACCAAATATTCATTATTCAATTCAATTATGAAGCAAATACTCCAAATAAATCCAACTTCATTGGTTAAACTGTTGTAATAAAATGCCCATTAGTTTGCAAAGTCCTTGACTTGTTGAACTTATTAGTAATCTAATTAATAATCTGAATAATTACTGTACTAGCCCACGATAATTCCTGCAGCACACTTGGGACTCCATGGCTGACCCAAAGTCCAGAGCCATAAAATGGCCCTGAGCCACATTGTCCTAAACTCGCTTGTTATAAGAGGTTTCCTTTTTGGGGGGGGTTGAATCGTTTCAGCCATAATTTCTGCCATTTACATTGTTTACTGCATGGACAAGCCCTGCTCCTTGCTACCTCTGATGAATGTGCCTCCGTCTGGGCCTGCACATTAATCAATATTCAAATCAATTACAATTAAACTCAAGTAGTCAGGGACTGGAAATTAGAGGCCACCTCCCTTAACACGTGTGTAAAAGTGGTGGGTTGATAGCTCAATAGCTGACGTCACAGCGTCAATTAGAATAAATGCTAAGCTAGGCACTAATGCTCAATTTCAACATAGAAGACAGCTCCCTAAATATGTCAAAAAGGTTTGGTGTTGATATCTCATTCCATGATGTAACAGCGTCAATAAGAGTAATTGTGTGCATGCGTATGTACATGTGGTTTTGAGAGTTACCTACAGCCATGATTCTCTTGAAAAGGGCGGCCGCTGGGAAAGGCGGACAACTACCAGGCAGAATGGAATAAAAGGCCCAACACAGAGGGAGACACCTCTGAAGGCATTCATCGCTCAAAGCTTTCTCACAACATCATTAACCCATCGAAGAGCTCACAAATACTGAGATTTGGCTACACTGGGACTGAATTAAACAAGATATGAAAATATGAGGGTTAGGCTTTAGACACTGAATATCATGAAGAAACCTGGAAGATTCACCCTTGGTGCATCCAGGCTTTTAATCAAAGACAATGAGAAGTTAAGGAGGAGGCAAAGAGTACACAGCTTCCTGGAGCACAGAAAAGATGATAAGAACTTCTGACTGCAGAGAACCGTTGAGTCAGGGCAACACTTTTGTTCCCCTGACGCTGACAAACAGCCAATGGCAATCAGGAAGCGCTGCTGAAACCTCAGACATCAGAAATCCAGATGGATTATCAAACCCTGCCAACAACCGCTTCTCGTAGCAGAGAGTTCGACCCCAGAAGTTATGTCTCTCTCCTCTTGTAGTACAAAGTATGACCCGCAAAATATCTCAAGAGAAGAGGCTGTGCAGCAATAAGAAATGTATAAACCAGATCACTAGTGTGATACCAAATCTGGATCCAATGTGTAATTCTACCCCTTTGGTTTTTTTTTTTGTGCCCAGGCTCTGATCAACAGGTTCTGTTTCGGATATTCGACTCTATCCGCGTCATCTTTGAAATGTTTTTTTGACTTGGTTTAAAACGTTTGTTTTTCCAAGAAGGCTAAAACAGGCGACTATTAGTCAACCTACTATTTTTAGCTACTGCCATAATAAACTCGGATGCAATAGAATAAAATAGATGACTAACTAGCCTAATGGTATCAGCTCCCACTCATCTGCTGATAAGAGGGAAGGGGTGAGGGCGCTAGAACCCTAAATTGTGTGTGCTGTTAAAAGTTATTTATTTCAAGTTTAATTATTTTGTAAACTATTATATATTTACTCCAACCGCCTGGGTTGGAGAAAAGGCTGGCTATATTAACAGAGTAGGAAATGGAATGCTCGATCTGAGATTAGGATTGCCATAATATTGAGATATGAAGCTGAGCTTGTCTGTTCCTGAAGAACGCTGTGGTGACTTGTTACAATGTTTTAGCTCAGTAGAACAAAAATTGAAGGTCTGGACCTGCCCATTCTCTCTAGTTGCACTAGGGACCATCACCTCTGTACTGACAAAGCCTCACCTGAATGGTGAACCGGTGATTGTTTGTTTGTCCAAATGTTTGTTATGTTTTTTACATTCATTCAATTCCAACCAGCAGATTACCTTATCAAGTAACATAACCACATCATATGATAGCATTTTATCAAAATCAATGCAGCATTTTATTTTCTCAACTGCAATTCAAAATATTTGGCTTTTAGAAAAACAGTTTGGTTTTGTTGTACATTTTCAAGCAAGTACAACATGAGCATGACACGAATACAGCACAGAGTGCCACCAAATCCAACTCATTAGCTACTGCTGTTGGATTTTACCCCTGCCTTTTCCAATACGCCCTGCCGTTAAATGATCAATCAATAACCATGAGCAGTGTTGGCGTCACAGCTCCGCAAGAACATTTAAGAGCCTGTCTGCCAGTCTGCTTGCTCATTGTAGTTGTGTTGACTGTCAAAACAATGATCTGTGTCGTAACACGGCGCTGAGGGCTAGGCTAGGGTGACGCGTGAGTAACACGAGATAGAGGAGCCGCCACCCACCCACCAAAGAGGAATAACAAATCAATAGAAGGATTAATTTGTTATGCATAGGATCGATGTGTCTGTGACTTTGAACCGCATTGATCCAGAGGTACATGGCGCTAGGGACTGGGCTTGTCATGAATGCTAGTTCTGTGTTGCTGGTTTCTTATGAGAGTTCAGAGTCTCCAGAACTTCAACATGCTATGGTTGTCTCAATGGTGCGCAGACAACAATAGCATATATAAACTCCATATAAAGCCTCAATTTGAACATTTTCTTAAGATTGATTGAGATACACATTTCTATTATGTTTGCCTACTGACTTGAGTTACAAACAAAACTCTGCCATCGCTATAAATAATATAGCATATATCTTCTAATGTAATAGTCATATTGTTAAACAGATCAACTCTCAGAAATAGTAACTTGTTACTTCACCAGTCATCATGAATAATCTATTTTTGCATTGTTCTGCATTTGAAGAAATGTGTAACAAATGTGTAACACTGTTTATCTGTGGGGCCTTTGGGGAGGAAACCTATTCATTCACATATAGAGCAGCCTAACCACCCATTTATTCCTGATGAATAAACTATTTAATTGCATGCCTGCTACTTCCAATTAACATTGAGTACTTTCCTATGTTTTATTTAGCGTACTGCCTCCGCAGCCTACGCATTCACTTTCTATGTCATTAAACCTGACCTTTAAACAAAAAAAAAAGCTGTTAAGGGGACAGACATTGAAAAATCCATAAAGAGACACTTGCCTCTCATCAATACCACTGCAGCCAAACTTTGAACTGAGAATCTATGACTCAACTACTACTACTTTAATACAATGGTGTGGGGCAGACTAGGCATTTTTCATGAGCTATCGTTCATATTGAATGGCCGGGACGGCCATTCAATATGCTATGCGGGAATAGCAATTAAAAAGCTAATATATAATTTCCTGAGCAGGCTGATTTCACCTAAAGAGTATGGGGGACAATAGAGAAGATTAATAGATCTCATTTACACCAACCTTACTTCATTACAAACATGAATAAATCCACTGCTCTTTCACACACTCAGAATCACACCTCAACATGATAGTAGATATAACCCTGCACCTAAAAAAAGTTTGAGATTAATCTTGAATGATTTATAGCCTCACTATATATAAAGGGAAATATCTTTTCCCCTTGGAAACATGGACAATGTCTGATGTTTACTTTGGAGAGAAGAATAGCGACAGGTTGCCCTTGGGCAGCTAAACATTTCTTTACTTTGGCTAAGATTCGCTAAGCGGTTTGCATGGATCAGAAGACAAACCACAGGTTGAAACCACTCTGTGGCTAAGAGTTGTTTTAAAAAACAGATGCGTCAGCTCCTAAACTCACCTTTATCCCGCTCTCTTATCACCTCCTCACTTCTCTTATATGTTTTAATGGGCGTCATCCGTGTTGGTTTCATGAACGTTTTTATTGTCCAACTGCATGTTGTAATACAGTTTAGACATTTTTATTAGCAGTCAGTGTACTTTTTTTATTACAGTGCATTTTCTCGCGTAGTTTGTTTACCTTTCTATTTCCCCTGCCAAGTGAGGCACAATGTGGTGCACGGTTATGTTGCAATGTATATAAATCAGGCTTTGGCTTGAATTATTTGTTCTGTAGATATGAGGCAACTGTAACTCTGACACATAATCAGTAAAAATAAAAGAATCGTTATTGAAAGGTGTCACTTTCAAATGTGCACAGGGAATAAAAATACAAACATGTTTCCTTCAGTAAAAGTGCTCTTGAGATGGCAAAACAATATAAAAAAGCAGGTGAATATGCAAAAGATTGCGCTACCGGTGTAGGGACGAGGTTATTCATTAATGTCAGCTGTGTTTAAATGGTATTGGATAACAAGCAAACACTCCTTTAGTGTTGAATCAGGTGCAACCTACATACATTTAGGTCAAGTAAACATTTGATATAATATGCATATGTTCTAGCCATATCTAAAGAGGGTTAGCGATTACCCCGCCCCCCCCCCTCCCCCAAAAGAAAAATGCATTTGTGTGCCCAGCATGCCAAGAGTACACATTATATAACATCATAAACTCATAGGGAAGCTGGTCCCAGCCCTGTGTACATTACAGGAGCATGTGTGCAGTCTGCGACCCATATGACGTGTAGTCCTAGGCCAGGCTGATGACGTCTGCTGACATGGCTGATGTCTGGTGAAACCCTCATGAAGAAGGGTAGTTGATTTTACCTGTGAGCCATTTCTTTATACATTCATTAAATCATTAAACCCATTAAACTCATTAAACCATTAACCCCATCCGCTAGAGGAAAACTAAATGGGATCCATCAATTCCTGCCTGTTAATCATATTCAAAAGGTTTTGACTTTTTACCCCGAACAACGAGTTATTCCAGACAACGCTGGCGCATCACAACTTCCTGTCAGCAGAAACCCTCTAGAACACTGTGCCGTACCACAGAGGACGGGGTGAGGCCTGACCACCTCCCCGCCTAAGTGCCCCCCATGTCGTGTGAATGATGATTACAGCAACCATTGGCCCGGAACAACCCGGGGCGAGATGAGGTTCTTGGAAAGCCCCATAGAGAGGGCTGCTGGGGAAGGGGAGGGGCTTTTAATCGACAACCCACGTCAATAACAAAAAGTAGAAACTAGGGTGGTGGCTGGACCCAAAGCAGGGAACGCAACCGGGAAGGGGAATGAGGACACACACACACACACACACACACACACACACACACACACACACACACACACACACACACACACACACACA
>JAOPUD010000009.1:7012833-7024145 GCA_027122715.1 Trisopterus minutus
CACACACACACACACACACACACACACACACACACACACACACACACACACACACACACACACACACACACTTCAGGGCTGTCTGTTAAAGTGATGTAAGCAATTTTTTATGTATTATTTATTTGTTCGGTAAAATAGGCCCTCAGGTTCTATATTTCGAAAGCCATTGCTGATGGCTATTCGAGTGTTCACTGTAGCCTGTTTGGTTAGCAACATTGGTCTCCACGTCCCTGCTCCCTGCAGTAAACAGAAAGAAATTCTGCTATTGTGTTCCCACTTTATCAGGAGAAAGCACTCCCCTGATCGAAAACAAAAGCTGCTGAAGAAAGAAAGAAGAAAAGAAAGCGACATGATAAAGGATCTTTATTTTCAGGTAGAACGTTAGATCCCGGTTGTACACAATTATGATGGTGTCACCTTCTCCAAATACTTCACTAGTTACAAATCCTTGTTGCACTTTTCACTTATTTGAATTGCAGCCATTGATCGGGAGTAAGAATTAATAAATAACCTAACCTATTATACAATTAAAAAAATGAATTGGTTGACCTAAAATTCTCAATTGATTGCGGAAATGGTTTATGGTTTTATTGTCGATATGATCAGAGAGGAGAGCGTAGCAGCTCATTGCACATTGAAGACAGACCTTATAAAAGGTCTCTGGCTAAATTATACAAGTTGCATTTTTTAACAGTTTTACCATAAATCAAATTTATAGAGCTGGGAAAGAGGTTGATGTTAGTGGTTAACTTGTTGCTGAACAGTCAATCCAAAATCCTTTTGGAGTGATTAACAGTCTAAGTTTAAAAGGCACAACAGGCATATGTAATGCCTACAGTCCCATTCAACTCAATGAATTATTTTATTGTCGTGTGAGTCAGTGCTCTCCATCACCACGTACAAAGCGGCTAATTACATTAACGCAGTTTTTTTTCAGTACCACCAGGCCTGAAATAAATTCCAGGGGAAACATCGAATTAAAAATCAATGTTTAGAAGTGTATCCCACTAGCTCTGCAAAACACACACATAATGTATACAATGCAGTCAAACCGCTGAACATGGAAACACAACCAACTTATCCCAGCACCTGCAACATGGCCATGTGCTTGAAAGGCAGTTGTGTGTAGGTAGCACTAAGAGATGCAGTTGCCGGCTCAAGCTATAAAAAAACTGCAAAAAAACAGGTTACACGGCAGCAGCATACCCTATGACGAGAAAGGGCCCAGGTGGTAGGTGATCACAGATGCGGTGACCCATTACATTGCAGATATATGTTCCTTATATAGTATAACCCCACAGTGTGTGGATGCGCTGGGCTCATTATGGAGAGCCGTTGTTTTAGATGATCACGTCTAATGGAGGGTTAGGAGAGGTCAAGGAGACCTATATTATAACGCTACGAAGTGTGGCGCTAAAACTCAGTGTTCATATTCCAGCTGAAAGAGAGGGATTACTTGCTCTGTAAAACATCAATAAAACACAATCCCGAGCTCTATTGAGTAAAAAAGCAAAACAAATCTTGAGCTTTGCCATTGATACAACTCTGTTGCCATAGATGCACAGGTAATGTAATACTATTGTGTGTACAGACTATGCATAAATGAAATTATACCTATAGTGTGAGTGACTATTTACTTATTATTATAAGTATAATTATAAGTATTCAGTATTCAGTATTTCAGTGTGTACTATCAAATGCATGTTCCTGTGGACACATAACGTGTTAAATAGAAATGCATTCATAAAATAATTGAACATAGCTTTCTAATAACTACATACATAACGTAGCCCTCCCACATATCAGTGTTTTGTCTGTGCTACAGCCATGTCCTTGTTTTGTCAAAGTTGTTTCTTGTTAGGATATCATGGAAAATAAAATGTAAACAATTAAATAACACTTATTGAATACCCTTGTTACATGAATGATTTAACATGTTTTTTGTTTCCATTTTTGTTTTCTTTTTACAGTGGGTGGTACGAAAGATCCCCAGATTGACAGTGCCATCAGGGTTTGCAAAAAGTTTGCAAATGCCTTTTCCTTCAGTTGAAATAAGAAGAGATATGGCCCTGGTACTGGCTGAGCTCGGTCTACCTTCTCACAAACTCATCACCGAGTCCCTAGTCAGGTGGGGTTCAAGACTACGGATGGAAGAAAGAGTGTTGGAACAGAAGAGTCGCAGGTCCTTGGAGCATGCGAGAAAAGCAGGTACCTGGTGCCCACCTGGCAGGAGTCAATGAATAAGTCAGTCCACTGAAGGAATTTACTGATGCCTGGTGTGTCTCTCATACCTCAGACCTCGACCTGTGAAACAACAGCCTCCTGCAGCCAGATAATGGGGAGACAGCTCACCAAACAAAATCAGGAGCAACACACTGAACTACCTCAACAATAAACACAGTGACCCTGTAACACCGGAACCCCGCGACAGGGCCTCACCCATGGATCACTGGTTCCGGACAACCTAGACAGCAGATGACAAAGTGGACGGTATCAAGAGAAGAGCTGTTGCAGAGCGGATGTCTCTGCTGTGCTAGCTGGGGAAAACTAATCCAAGCCTGGCACGAGCGGTGCACCAAGAAGAAGCTGCTGAAGCTGTAAAAAAGAAAAGGAAAAGTCTGGCAAGCTTCTTCTAGAAGAAGACAGTGCCGTCTACCTCCCAGTCAAAGATGGAAAAAAATTTAAGCTAAGCTGTCGCCCTACATCTGAGTGAGACAGACCCTGACACAGACCTACTGCAGTGGGGGAAGCTGCATGAAGACAACTTCCAAAAAAAAAAAGTTAAGGGCTAAGAAATATGTCTCTGTTCAAGACACAAGTGGCCCTTTGGGGAGAGCGTTCTCAGTGCGGGGGGTATAATTGTAACATGCCAAAGAGCATGCCTCAAGCCTCGATGCCTCAAGCCTCGATTCCTCAAGAAAATCTAACTCCCCAGAAAGTTAGGGATATTATTTTGTTTGAGCAATAATTCATTCATTTTATCGTTATTCTTGATTATGTATTGTATACAAGTTGGCGTGTTTTTCACAAGACATTTTTTCTATTTGATAAAAATAAAAAGATCTTTGCACAACAATGACAGCCAATTGGGGCCGTTTTCTTTATTTTTTGTTTATCCTTTAAACGCCGATTTGTTCACAGGCCAAGGCTACTTGGAATGGGATTCATTTGTATTGTGTTAATAAAGGAAATATGAATTACAACCCTAGCAAGCACACAAAAGTTCCTGAATGGAAACGTCTCAGGTCAGGTTCCTTTAAGTAGCTCAAATGGCAGTAAGTGTGACAAGGTAGTCCACGTTGCGCTTAACCACATCCTGCCCCGACTACAGATATTTAAAAATTACACGCTTGAACTGCAGTGTTGCGACTCACTGGTGTGCGGCAGACAACCTTGTAAGCAGTAAGCACAGCTTCTGACAGCCATTTGCTTTTGCTCGGTGAAATGTTCACCATCACCAGCTGCCAAAAACACAGAATAAGCAAAAAAAAAATTGAGCTCAGCGCCAAGAAAACATTGGCCTGTAAACAAATGTGAAGCTTGCTTCATATTTAATAGCATATTGTTTTATAGCCTTCAGTTGAAGCCTCCAGGGTAACGCGTTCATGCTTAAACTGATTGAGCATTAGAAATTGAAGGGGGATATTGAAACCACAGATAAGCAGGTGATCAGCTGCCCACACCTGACAAACCAGTCACTTAACTAATAATATATACAGTACAGTGTAGCCTCAGCCTATATGAATTTCACCTTGTGGTCTACAAAAACAAAACAAAAAATTGCAAATGACTGAGCCTTAAATCTTCATTACAGGCCATGTAGAGACATTTCAAAAGAATAGGTGCTTTGTATTTTAAATAAATAAAACTCCAGTGATTGACAACCCTAACATTAACCAAAAGTAAACGGTGGTTCTTATTGTCAACCGCCTACAGACTCCCCCTCCACCCAACCCCGACTGAAAGGTTGGGAAAATCTGTTGGGATTGCACTCCATCCCTTTCATTCTGGACGCATCCCCCTGAAAACATGTTGTCGCAGACCTGTGTGGCATCGTACTGTCTGAGTTCGTGTTGGCACAGCGATGGGCACAAAACCAACGGAACACACACACACACAACATGCTGCGCCCATCCTCTAGAACTGGACCACCTTCTGACAAACCTCAGAGACTAGCCGGCCGAATAATTCCAGAGGCGGTAGTGAAGAGGACGGTCCAAATGGTATTTACATAGAGCTCCCCCCCGCCATACTCTGTACCCCCCCTCCCGGCCACTGCATGCATCACACTGCATCCCATAGACATGACTGAACTGCATAACATGTCAATTGAAAATGAGGAAAGGCAACGGAAAAAAAAAAGAGCCCAGTCTCTGTCTGCGTTCTTTAGAGGGAGCCCGTGTAAGTCATCCAAGCGCAAGGCTCATTGAAACTCAAGGCATAGGTTGCTGGGTTGCAGGGGAATTAACCTGGTGCCCATACATGTCAAGGGTACCCCCTGAAATCAAACTTCAACCCCTCCAATGTTGTTTTTATATCGTCCTTCAGTAATGTATTAATAAAGCTTGTTTGCCAAGTACATGCAGCTTACTGCGTATAGTACCAAATGACCCTCTGAGAACTTTGTCACTTTAAAATGTGTGCTGCAGAACACAGTGTGTGGCTTCTGGTTTGTTTTGCCATGCCATTTGACATTAGGCCTACAACAAAGCATGCTATACATCTCTTGAGATTGATACATTTCAGTCCCACTGCATAGGTCCACGCAACACAGTAATAAAGGCAATGGCGCTGTGCCACTGGCTTACTGCCTAGGGTGATGTAACCAGAAAATAACCGCATCCCATTCCCTTCTTAAGCTCACCTGAGTAACTAGCAAGCACACCAATATCCAGGCACCTGAACACTGCTATAGAGTTCATCCACATACAATGCTCACCATTAATAATACCAAGATCAATAACAGTTGAAATGTATTGCATTTGAATGTCATATGTACCCTGAAATAGTTTTTCTCTTCTGCTAAATAATAGCATTATATGTCATGGACCTAGAATGTCTCTGTCCGTCTGTCTGTCTTGCTCAAATGCAAGGCTTTATCCACAAAGTAAATATAGCCCCGTTCTGTACAGTGACATCTATAAAACAGCATGTTACTGATGATTACATGAGTATTGATTTGATGCAGATTTACAGATAGAGTAAAACAATGACGACGCGTCAACCTATCAAGCTTCAGCAGTTGAAGTTCTTTTTCCAGACTTTTGTTTTCATAATAACACAATGCAACTTAATGTGTTCAGAAACGTGTGTGTGTCTGTGTGTGTGCGCGCGCGTGTGCGTTTGCGTGTGTGAGTACCGTTTGAATCCACATGTTAATATGCATCATATATATTGAAATTGTATTAAACTAGTAAAGACAGTGACTCGAATGTATAATGTTCAACCTCGATGCAAAACAGGATATGGTGCTTCTGATGATCTCATTACTGGCCTAGATTGTGCAAACCACCCATTTGTACCGTCACTACCATGTTTCTATGGGCGAGGTTGCTGAAAATGGGGAAACACCCTATAGAGTTTTAAGAAACAAGATCGGCTATACTGCATGCGTAGGATTGGGTGCCCCCAGACATGCACGCTGAATCGCAGCAACCCAAATCATACAGTTGACGGCCAGGACCGCTTACCTTTATAATGCTGCTCCGGCGTGGTATTCCAGATTTGGCATCCATTCCGACCGATGTGTTGGCGGCATCAAGACCAGCTTGACTGCCCGGTACAGCGATGGAACCAGACCCAACCATGTTTGCTGATATCCCACAGTCCCCGTTCGAGAACGACGCTTCGCAATGCGTCTTGCCGGCGGTCCCCTCGTCTCCAGGCACGGGAGGATCCCCTGTACTCGACGGAGGCAGTCCTCTGTCGTTCTCCCCAGACTCGGCCATGGGCACACTCTCACACGGACCAACGTTGGCTGTCAATCTCCGGTGTGGGGAAAGACTTGGGGATGTATTTGGCTTTCCTTCAATTCCCTGCCTGGCCTATTGGCGTGGCGTTATTACATGTGCAGAAAACCAGTCCATATCATCTTTTGTAGCAGAAGCACATCAGGTAGCGTCTTCTCCGTGCATTGTGCGCTGCAAACAAATCACAGCGATTATTGTATTGACGCTTAAGGACAAGAGAAGTAACAGATATTCAGCGTCTTGCAGTTCAAAGAAACGCGTGGAGTGGACGAGCACAAGGCTCACTATTAAATGATTTCGCTGACATTGGAAGCGGATGTTACGATGAATGCAATATTCTTCCTGCATGCATTTACGCAGAATGCACATCGAAAGAGCAACTTGGGCTATTTTTTTCAAATGACGCATTATGCTTATCAACAAGTTTCTAATCATCTCACTCTTAGACTCATGAGAGTGTTTGGGTCACCCTGGTCGTAGTTCCGTGTTCCCCTCAGTAACGTTATATTTGCCTAACGTCTCGGTAGCAGTTACTCGGTAAACAACAACAACGCTATTTTCCTTAAGAAAATCGCGTTGTTGTTGTTGTTGCTGGGTTTTTTTTTTTCCCGCAAAGTTCATTAACAACCGTCCAAACTTGCCTTTCGGGGGCTCTGTCACTCCGGTGAAGACACGGCGGTCCATAAGTCGCTCCTGCTGGCGGAGTGCAGACTGCTGCGGCTGGACGCGAGGGCTTTCTGCTTTGTACTACCAGGCTAAGAGGTGCTAGCCTTGGAGCTAGGTGGTTTCTTTTCCTAGGCTAATAGGTACTAGGTCTTGTAGCTACGTGGGTTGTATTATACTAGGCCAATAGGTGCTAGCGTGGTAGTTTGCACTACTAGGCTATTAAAGGCTATAGCCAAGCTAGGTGGTTTAGTTTCCCCCAGTGGAACTCACAGCATCACCAGTTGCAAACCAACTTGTCTTAATGATTTTTTTTTTCTTAAAGGTGTGGTATGCAAGTTTCACATAATTAGTAATTTCGTTAGAATGTAGTAAAACATTGTTAAACCACTATCTTCCATAATGTTTCATGTTGCATGATGATACGTGTCGTTTTTGTTAGTTTTTTTCGTGAGTGATGGATCCACATTTCTGCTTGGGTATCTCGTCTAGACCACTCCATCTGTGCGCTAGACGAGAGGAGCTGGAACAACCAATGAGCGACGGACAACAAAGTGCGGGATCAATCATTGTATAAAGAACAAGCATTGATCTGACAAGTTAAGAAAATGCCCATTTCATAGTTAGTTTGCACTGTCAAGTCAGCCAGAAGCAGCTAATTATACTTGGAAAAGGAACATGTCTTCTGAACATTTGAGGAATTAAGTAGGCCTATCACTGCTTATATTGACATTAATATTCAGAGTACTTTATTATTCCAGGGGGCACTTACTACAGATAAAGCACGTATGTTTTGACAAAGGGTTTTCTAGCTTTGTTTATTTATGCATTATTGTTTACTAAAGTAAACACTATAGGCTATGTATTTGTTATACTGTATGCAGTAGCCTAATAGTGATACCAAGTTCACAAAGACTACGCCTACTACTAAAACAGTCGGGAATTTATATGGTAAAGACATGGATTAAATTACAGACGTGTTGTTGATTTTGGCAGGAAGTGCATATAGGTCAGGTAGTGCATATAGCACATGCAGATGAAACAGCAAATTGTAAATGAGCGAAGCTTCCAGTTCAACAAAATGCACATACTGCACTTTAAAGCATCATGCTGGCGATAACGTCTCAAATCAAGTTATTGTTTTAAGGGTAGGGTAGGACATTTGCAGAAACAAGCCAGAGTGCAATGCAAAATATTTTTTGTCAACAAATAATAAGCCAATGACAAAGACTGATGGATTTAACTCTTAACTTATATAGCCTAGTGAAGACCAGTGTAGGCTCCGTCCTTCCACCAAAATAGCCTATGTATTTAGAGGATTCAATTTAAATGGATGTTTTAAACTTTTTTATCCATGCGTAAACTAGTGTGGTGAATGGCTTTTCAAAGGTGCAATCCCCCTCATCTTTGAACTGCTACTCGCTGGGTTGGCATTCTTTAATACATCCATGTTTGGAGATGTTAGTTATGAGTTTTTTCCCTGTTTGATAACAAAAAGAAGGCTATCACTCCTTCAAAGAAAGTAGATATCGAAATGTAAACTGGCAATACAACTGCACACTGTCATGTTATCAAAAGTAAGAAATACAGTTTTGGTTTTCTAAATGTGTTTCACTCTTTTTTGTGTTTTTGCATAAAGACATTCCAAGTAGCCAAAAAAAGGATGGTTTTGGTTTATAGCCAATAGTAGGCCTACTGAAAATACCTATGGCGACGGTTGTGACTGACCTGTTGCCCAAGCGGGTAGAGTAACAGCTAGAATAAAAGAGGAGGTGATGCACGGTACCCTGAGGCTACCCATCCATTCGCTTTTGTGTTGCTGACACCTTGCTGTACATGATGAAACTATAAACCCTTTCTCCAGCGACACCTAGGAAGATATTCGCCTGAATAACATCTAATTTGATGGTGAATTTTGAACCCGTACAGAGAATTCAACAAACACGCAGAGAATACAGTCCATTTGATCACATAGATTATACATCATTCAAGACATGGTTTATCTTATCATCCATCATCAAAATTCAAAACTCCATTTGTCAGATCTTAGAAAGGTTGGATCCAGAGCAGCATGTAAACATCTTCCTCTCCAAAAACTTAAGTGAAGCACTGCACTTACACTCAAAGTAGGCCTGTATTTAAAACAGGGCTCCAAGAATTCCGGGTGAAACAGAAAACCAAACTACATAATAGACAGAATAATCTCACTGTCAAACAGGGGTCTGTCCAGGGGGATAATTATTTAACTCTGTCTTCCTATATCCAACCTATATTAACCTCTATATTCAGCCACCATTTGTCCTCAATTCCATTAGTCTATCAGATGTTCAAACATGTTAAATGATCAGAAGCAAGGGTTAGAGTAACCATTGTTGAAAAAAGATCCAATTCTATGTTGGGAGATAAGATAAATACCTGCCTGTGTGTGTGTGTGTACGTGTGTGTGTGTGTGTGTGTGTGTGTGTGTGTGTGTGTACATGTGTGTGTGTGTGTGTGTGTACATGTGTGTGTGTGTGTGTGTGTGTGCACATGCGCTTATGTGTTCGAGTGACAATAAAAAAAACGTCTCAAATAAGAGTTACAAGCCGTTTCATTTCTTTATTTGTTCAGTTTGTAAAGTCTGTGAGCTGTATTGTGTGAATCTTATAACTCTAACTTGACTGTAAATCCCTCCTCTTTAATCAATATTCTGAGTGTTGTACAATAGAGCCACCTACTGACGGTAATGGATTACTGTCAGGAGTATTCTCCATTGAGATCGACTTCAGCTGTAATCTTGATAAAGTACACATTTGAACAACCAACATAGAATGAATGTCTGCATCTGCTCATTTATTATTTTATAATCAAAGCCCAATTTAAAACGAAGATCAAAACACATTACAGACTTTGTATTGATGGGAGGGATTGTGAGCAGTTTGATCGTTACGAAGAAGCACACTCGATATGGCTGTGAGAGAATCTAAAGTGAATCACCACTTTAAATGACCTAATAACCCTTCAATGGTCTCTTTCTGGTCGATACCTACCACATGTAATTATTGTCAGGATTTTTCTCTGTTTGTTAATTTGTTTCCAATAGTATTTGTGGAGTCTTGCAAGTCTCTAGCATATGCCTAGGCCTACTCATAATTGTTTGTACTTGTAGTGTTTAAGTATTTAACCAAAGAAAACATTTCCACCTAAAATGATAATCCTCACCCAGGGAAGACAATTTAAAATGCACTTAACCATTTGCCTGTTAATTTAGCCTTAAAACATATAGAATATTTCAATCAAATTGGCCTGTCTGAAATGCAGATATAATCTGTGATAAAGTTTGTCTGTGAAGTGGAAAGGTAAACAATTTTTAGTTGATCTATAACGTATACAATAGCCATAGATAAGGCTCACTACATTATCACAAAGGAGCTATACATTGCTTGATCCAATTCTAGCACACACACCCTTAGCATACAGGACGTTAGCGATGTCATGTGTCAGGGGGGATTTATTTCTTCCTGTATACTGGGATGATCTCATTGGGGCACTTGCATTCGGCCGGACACGAAAAGCTGACCCAGGAGTTGCCACACCCATACTTTATTTTCAGAGACGGGCAGTTGAGGTATCTGTTTATATATGGACACGGGTTGGCTGGAAACAAAGAGATGGGAGGAAGATGCTGATGAGAACTGACCACTTTGAATCAGGCAGGAGGTAGGGGGGGGGTTAGTCTAGTGTTTTTGGTGTTTGACCCCCATCCAAAAGGTATGGGATTCCAATGCCAAATGTCTGTAGTCTACCTGTTAGAAATCCTTGAGCAAGATGCCCTTACGACCTGTTCAACTTAATGACAATCACTGTAGGTCAATTTTGATGAACGTATCTGCTTGAGTTCTAGATTAGAAATAGCAAAAGTAGATGTTTATTTCTGTAGACCCATAGGGGTGAGAAGAAATGACCCACCCACCCCAGAGTATAGTACTATAGTGTTTTGTGATCCAAAAATACATCAAATGTCCATTGTGTGATACTCACTGCAGAGTTTGTCTTCACAGTTTTTTGGACAGGAAGCACAGGCAGTTCCTTCTTTATATGGAGGCCATCCGATATAATTACCCCTATAAGAAAGAGATAGAAAGTTAGAAGTTTATCCCAGACAAGAAATGAGGGTGTCACAGCAGAATATACGAAGGATATATAGAAGGATATAGAGATAGATACACGCATACATACAAAGTCATGAAATAATAACAATAAGAGGATAGTGTAGTCGCTAATGTATGGATAGTATATAGTAAGTAAAGTGAGTAGATATTATATAGCGATATGGTACCTCACAGCTGACTCTAGCCCCAATGTCGACTGACTAAACTACAGGCGATATTCCTTCAGCTAAACACCCTGCACTACCTCAACCTACCTCTACCTCTACCTCAAGGTCACCACCGACACGTGTCTGAATTCACTTGGAAGCATCTGCTCAATAACTCCAACACTAAACAGGGTCTCGAAGGTGTGTCCAACGTACGCTCGGAAGTATTGGCAGCCGTAGAAGTAGCTTGTCCCACACTTGGTCATTCCACAGCCCACCTGCCAAGAGCTGTTCCACACCACCTGGGGCCAAGACACACACACACACACACACACACACACACACACACACACACACACACACACACACACACACACACACAC
>JAOPUD010000009.1:7150630-7166270 GCA_027122715.1 Trisopterus minutus
AGAGAGAGGGAGAGAGAGAGAGAGAGAGAGAGAGAGAGAGAGAGAGAGAGAGAGAGAGAGAGAGAAGGGGAAAGGGATGAGATACAGTGAGATATTAGGAGAAGGGTGAGACAAAGGAATATACCAAAATAAGTGGAGGTGATGAGCAGTGAGGAGGAGGACAGAGATACGGCAGAAGTGGTAAGTGAGAATGCAAGAGAGGAAGGGATATATCGGGGGAGAGTTGAGGGTTTGAGGGAGGAGAGAGAGCAGAATATGGAAATGTTATCCAAATGAGACGATGAGAAGAGAAGTGGCCCGGGGGTTGGTCATTATCTCGTCCATCACCAACCCAAGGCTCAAAGGCACTGGGGAAAACCTTGGGGCACATCACATGCAAGAGCCACAATGGAGTCGAGAGGAAACACAGACACAACCTTAGGAGAAGCTAGACTGTTTAGACCAGCTTAAAGGGGTCTCCAGTGTCTCCAAAGTACATGTAGACATATTTAAGCAAGATGGCCCAGCACCCAACATGCACCTAAATGACATGCACCTACAAATTCCATTGCAGAAGTCGCGTCAGGGATGGGAATACATCATTTATTTTGTGTGGTACACAATGATTTAAATACAGAAACCAAATATAGCAACAATGAGTGTCAAGCAATCCACTGTCCCAAATCAATCTTCCATTTCAATGAAACCAATGATGCGGTAATTACATTCCAGACCGTCCCAAGGTCCTTAGACCCTTCAGACTTATACAGCTGATAGTAAATGTATCTTCCAGCGGATTCATACCTAATGTGTTGCATGTAGCTTAGCAGTGTGGATGGGCAGACAGCTTTAGCATCAGCGGTAATGCTGCGGTAATGGTGGCACAAAGCACTTTTACCCACAAATACTGTGAATGCGTTTTATTAATCTGCCATGTTAATTTACACACACGTCATTATAAGATGCATTGCTATTGAAGGATAACAATTACACATGGGCAACTTCATGTATTGCTGCAAAGGCATCCTTGGTTGGTTTTGATGAGGGTACCAATAGCTTTGCCGTTCAGGAAATTAGAGGTCTGGTATAGAGGTCTAGTATACAGGTAGCTCTATAAAGCGTGTATTTTCCTTACCGGCAGGTTCAGGCGGTATGCGTCGACGGGCTCGTGGAAGGGCCAGGCAAAGTGGTGCCTCCACAGGGACTTCATCATGGCCTTCTGGAGGAACTGCAGCTGGTTGGTGACCCGGCTCGGTCGGCCCGGGTCCCGGACAGGGGGGTGGGGGAAGCTGGCGGGCCCCTGGGGCTGGGAGTGGCCCAGCGAGGGGCTCTCGAAGTCCTCGTACAGCAGGGAGGGCTTGCGGATGCGCTTGCCTGCGCCGGAGTTGCTGTGGGTGTCCATCCCGCCCCCGGACAGCCCTAGCAGTGAGCTGGAGGGAGGGGGTCGGGGGAGAAGGAGAGGAGGACAGGGAAAATGATGGAGAAATCAGTCTCGCAGCATTTGGCTAAAAAGGACAACATAAAGGGATGTAAAGTGCCAATTAAGTTCAAGTATGTAGGCATATCATCTCAAATCGAAAGGCATACATTATTTTTTTTCAATGTCTGCTGGTTTTCTCAAGCAACTTTCCTCTCGTGGGCGCTCGATAGGCTAAGTGTGAACATGTCAGAATAAGTACTTTCGCAAGCATTGTGACCTGCTTCATATTGACACTCTGCCGTAACCAAGAGTGGATCTGAAAACCCAATGATTTCCTCCAAACCACGCTTATGCGATATTTAGGTTGCCAAGTAGAGATGAGTGCACCGTGACCGATTAAGTCCTCTGGAGATGATGCGCAGATTTGTATTATTAGTTCCCCCTTCTCTTACTATTTTACCACAAGAAATGTCCAATGTATTTTTGTTTAATCCAATTGATGATGCCCTTAATATCTATATCAACTTATGAGTGACTCTACAAATCAATATTGGAGCACATCAAAAAAATCTAAGTAGGCCTAAAGCATGACCACGTTTCTGTAGTGACATTTCACTACAGAATCATTTCACATACATGTGAAATGAATTAAACTTACAGGGCCTTGGTTGAACAATCTGCAGCATTTATAAAGGATAGCATTTTTCAACAATGGAAGCACTTTACAATACACATTGCCAACACACACTAGCGTTTGGTCTGGTTTTGCTGCTGAGCAAGTCGTCAACACCTAGCTAGGAGGAACAGAGCTCAAACCAGCAACCGTCAGACGGCCTGCTCTGCCTTGTGCTGCTGAACGGGTAAAAGTGGAACTGATTGGATGAGTTCTAGACAACAACCACATGATGACGCCCCCTCCTCAACCACCGGTAGACAGTGTGCGTGTACATTTAGGCTGTAACCCAATTGCCTATCTATTAGGGATGTAAAAAATGTGTCGACTCAACGATCGATTCTCGACTCGTGCTCAAGTGGACTATAAAAATAGAATCGAAAATCATCATTTTAATATAAATATTTTTTATATACAGATTACACCGTGCCATGTCCCCAGACCGAGGCTGGAGAAAATGTACAGCGAAGTAGCAGGCTCCCTCCGTGAGATCCTGTCCTTAGCGGAGAAAGTTTCCATCGCCTCCGAAGCTTCGGCAGCGTTGACTACGGAGTCGTACTTGACCATGGCCGTTCACTTTTTTACTGACTGGGTTGTGCGGAGTGCGATCCTGTAGACCCACTCAATGCCAGAGAGGCACACTGCGGAATACATGGCCAACATCCTGCCAGCCACCGTTGAAGATTGCGTGCATGACAACACGTTGAACTAATTAAGTGGTTTCATGTCTTAAACTAATTCCCTTGCAAAGAGGAGGCGCGCAGCATCAATATCCTAATTTTAAAAATGAGTCGGCCGACACTGACGCATTTCGCCTATTGTAAATTGACATGAGACATTGTAAACGTTCACAATCCTGCTCTACGCTCTGTGATATTTTATTCATCATAATTTCTATTAACTTCATTTAAAAAATGCATTATTGGTGTGCTCCTGAGCGCAACCTTTGAAATATGACGGGCGGGCGCTGTCTTAAAGGAAAGAGTCGATTTGTCGCCTCATGACTCCAACACGTCAACTCACAAAATACTGAGTCGGTAACATCCCTACTATCTATCCAATTGCATTATATCTCTCACGCTTTAGTTATTTTGAGGCTTGTTGAAAACAATCTTATCACGTCTTCTTAAGGTAAATTTAATTTGTGACTACTTTCCTAAGTAAAGTACTGTGTGCAGTTATATACATCATGCATCAAAACAAAGTCCATATGTAGCCTTGTTAGTTGCCATTAAATAGTCAGAAAATCATAGTTTGTTCAGCCCTACAAATAAAGTTGGTTCCACAGCAATAATAACAACAGTTGGATAGCCAGACAAATATGTATTGCACTCTGACGGTTATAAAAAAATGACAGATATTCATTTTTTTACAGCAGTGGTCAGACGAGGTACGAGAAGCCTGAATTTCATGTTCTTGAAGCAAGCATTTGTTTTTTGAAGCCAACACATTTGGGGTAATTTTTAGCACAAGAAATGATGGTGAAAAAATGCCCATTGTGCTTTTTGTGCATACTGGTAATTAAAGCCTGTAATTCTAGATGCAAATCAATTGAAGACGAGCATGAGGGAAGAAAGAATTAAATAGTAAAATGTTCAGCATGGAACAGACAGACAGACGCATGGCCCATAGCACACGTGTGCTACTCATAGGAAATCGCAATAAGACTACAATAAGAGAATGCAGATGGTAAAGTAGTGCAGTTGTAGGAGGACAAGGAGGTCAACACATACATTTGACTAAAACTGTAACCATAAACAATTATCGAATGCCTAATCTATTATCTACACTGCTAAAGTTCTTCACATTTGAAATTCCTCATTCATGGAAGTCAAAAAAGGTCCCCAAAACCCCATTATGGGCTTCCGGGCACTCGGGTATCAAGAAATCTATATACAATAATTTAAAGCTCCCCTTGAAGTCAAAACTGACACATGCACCACAGTCTGACAGGAACACCAAGCTTGCGTTCTTATATTCTTACCAGGATTCAGATAATAATTGCATTTTTAAACTTAAACCTTCACTATATTTTCTAATTAGCAATTTCTAGTGGCTTGAGTTCAAAGAGTTATTATACAAATAGTATACAATTAGCTGACGAGCATTACTGAAAAATCATTGGCGCGTTTTATTCTTGAGAAACTTTTACTTCCCGTATACTTTGGAGTAAATATCAGCAGTAGGAAAGTTACATTGTAGTATTACTTGGTGGGCCCTTGGCGACCAAAAGAGTGACTGGCGGCGTACACAGCAAACCAGCTGGTGATCGCGTGGTACGCGGGACGCCCCGCCCCCACTGTTTGTAAACACTCCAAGGCTGAACGTCCCGACGGAATGACAACCAGCCGGACGGGGGACACGCAGTGCAACGATGTCCTCATCAACAACAACAACAACATCAGCCGCGTAACACTAGACCCTGCCGGTGTAGCACGGTGCCAACTTGCTTTTGTTCAGCATTGTAAACCAGGCTGCTGGGTGTCGCCAAGCTACGACTGGCTCATCAGACGGCCGGTTTTATACCCTGGCTACGCAAACAAGTCAGCAGATACCAGCCGTTGTCACCGTGCAAGACCGTAGAAACACTAATGTGCAGAAAACGGCGACGGATATAATTCGCGGGTCTGACTGACGTCTGACTGCTGAACGTTCACAGCGACGGACAAATGAATGAAGTGACGGCGCCAGCAGCAGACGTCCAGCCATGTTGCACTGGCGTTCACTGCTGGCCACATAAAAACATGGACACGGCGGTGTGCATATTAGACCGAAAGGTGCAATGAAGGTGCAGTACTGTATTTCAGTTCCTATCAATGTCGTTGACGTTCGGGCGAATACCCCACCATCCATGCTAGCTTGGATAGAAAGGATAGCTTAACGTTACAGTAAAGCTAGTGAGATGGCAACACCCAGAGCCCCGCTTATATATGTAAATGACAGGTATATTGTACCTGTCGCGGGTTGGGTTGATGGCCGCTTCCATCCGGGTGGATCCGGTTTGTTATTGTTATCCAAATCGCCCAGAGTTGAGGCGGTTCTTGGACAACGATGTGTACTGCACAACTCTGCAGTGAAATGGCGCCCTAACGCTTCCGCTAAGCTCTTTATAAACCAACAACGTGTCAGCACGTAGTATTTCCGGTTACGTCATGGATACCGGGGGATTTCATTGGCTGTGCGTAAAGACGTAGGCGTATCAAGGCCCCACGCCCAAAACCGCTATGGAACATCTCGTCCTTTTCAGTACCATGTACACCTTTAAATTGGTCTGCTATACTTAGGTATTTTATAAAATACTGATGAAGAATACTAAGTATTAATGTAAACCTTTGCTCAAAATACTTCCACATACAGAAACGCCCTACTATTGTGTGTGCCTACGTAGTCAGGTGCGGTAATGTACCGCTACATCTTTGGAGGACCACCCCACCTACTAATACATCATTGATGGCTGCACATGTAACCCTAGAATGGTCATTCACTTGAGCTGGCAAAATATTCGGCTAGCCGAATAAACTTGGAAATAGATTGGATATGCCTAATGTCAGCTTTATGTTATTTACAAGAGGCGAACAATTTATATCCGAACAGAAGATGGCGCACATGCTTGCTTTAGAATCAAGACCAACAGAACGTTGCTACATAACTTTGCTTATATAAGAACAAAACAGCAAGTTTATGAGTTGGTTTATTTTCAAGTTTCAAATACAGAAAGATAAAAGATTCAACATTATTATTAAATTACACTTAAAATACACAAATTAAGTTTATTTAAAAAGCAATGTAGAACTAAGTATTCTCTCAGGAATGTAAAGGCCTCATAAGGTATTTATATTTTAAAAAGACACATTGTAAATAAATAGATATTATTTTTTTATGTGCACATTAAAAACAATTCTCAAACCTTTTAGTCAGGGCAATGGACATATTTCTGTGTGATGAAAGAATGAAGATGATTAAAGACAAAGTGGATCTGCAAAGTGTATGAAGTCAATTATATATAACACCTGTGCCCACCAATTCCATAGCAAGGTATAAAAAACAACTTAAGGTATAATATGTAACATTTCCGCATTTAAAAACCTTGTTGAGTTGTGTACTTAAATTAAACCAAATGTTTCCAACAACGTACATCCAAGAAAGATCTGTAGTATATTATAGCCATCCGGCAAGCTAAGCAGTCTTTCCCACACAAAGACTTGCTTGGGTGAGTCATTTACAATAAAAAATCAACATTTATCCATTCGAGAGAATGCTTTTTACTATTGAAGAGCTATCAGGATACACACAAACAGTGATTTTAATTATTGGTACCATTTTGAATCGGACCAATTAGTTATGAGTTATTAATTATACCAATTAATTTCTATAGCCGGTTTGATTGCATTTTAGTTAAGCCATTATTGAGCCTAAAGAAACCATCACAGGCCCAATGTAATTCTGTAGGAAACATTGTAATGTGTATGGTCCTGTTATAAAATGACAACAACGTCCAACACTTTCATTTAGTTATTTTAAGTCTGATTGAGACTGGTTTTGACCATGGAACAGCGCTACTTCCCCACATAACATTATTTACAGCTAGTTATTTAATGATACTTGTGGCTATTTTATTAGGATGAAATGACAAAAAAATAACAAACATGACGTCAATAAAAGTTTAATACATTAACGTCAGGCATGCTACTTCACAATGTCACCATACTAGAGTGTATTTTGTTATTGTTTTGATTGAGAGACCCCTAGCGGCAGAAATGACATATTATACCTTTACAAGAGACAAATTGCAACAAGAAAAAAAACTCATCTTCCTCCCCCTTCTTCCTCCGCCCGCTGGAAGCCCCGGTTTTGGTTGTCGACCAGCTGGGCGTAGCACCCCCCTTGCTCCATCAGCTCTAGGTGGGTTCCCTGCTCCACCACGCGGCCCTTCTCAAGCACCAGGATCTCGTGGGCCCTCTCCACGGCGCTCAGCTTGAGGGAGATCAGCAGCACCGAGCACGGGCTGTTGCCCTGCCCCAGCAGGGCCTTGAACACCTGGGTGTGGATGGAGACGAATGATGAGCGTCCAGCGTTCAGAAAAAAACAGCCAGCCGACTAGACGGGGGGTTCAGGGCTTAAGGGTGGGAAAGGGTTTGAACTTTGAGCACGTTGGAGAGGTTTTATAAAAGCCTCCCCAACAAAAAAGATTAACTGAGAGAGTCCTTGTCTAGATTTTTGGGTATTCAAATAAAGTCATGATGACCAACATCAGTGGTATTGTCTCCAGTAGTTCTTTAACCCACCTGATGTTCTGTCTCTGCGTCGAGGTCGCTGGTGGCGTTGTCCAGCACTAGCACCTTGGGCTGCCGGATCAGAGCTCTGGCGATGGCAATCCTCTGCCTCTGGCCCCCCGACACCATGCCCCCCCTCTCCCCCACGTCTAGAGAGACAGAGAGAGACACAGAGAGACCGGAGAGTGAGAGGAGGGAGGGGGACAAGTGAGAAAGAGGAGGGAGACGATAGACAGGGAGAAGAGATGGTGTGATAGAGGAAGAGAGCCAGGGAGGGAGGGAGAGAGAGAGGGAGAAACAGAGAGAAGAACTTAGTGACTTCATCATGTGTTGATGAGGTTTTTCAGACACAATGGAGCCATGAAGGACAGCCTCGCCTTTTGTGTATGTGTGCAAAGTTTAATGTTTGAGGGTTTGTGTGTCAAAAATCACTTTTCTACTAAACAAAATATATTTGCTGTTATCCTTGTGCCCACTATGAAAAGCTGGAATTTGTCACTTAACCGTTAAACGCGTGAGTGACAAAAATACCCGACACAAGTATCAGCCAGTGGGCATCCAGAAACCTCTGACACATTCAACAATTAACAATGTTCTTTATTAAAAAATCGTCCATAAGTCAGGACACCAACCCTATCTCTGTCCAGCTCAACTGGTAGAGAACGGCCTTAGCAGCGCCAGGGTTGTGTGTGCACTCACTGTCTAGTTAAAAGCTTTGGTTAAAAGCTTTCCCCAAATGGCATCTAAGATATGATATGTTGGCCACACCTGTTTGGTATCCCTTTGGGAATTTCATGATTTCGTCATGGATGGAAGCCATCTTGGCCGCTCTGTGCATATCGTCATCAGTAGCGTGCTCAAAGCCGTATTTGATGTTCTCCGCGATGGACCGGGCAAACAGCACACACTCCTGGCTCACGACAGCAATCTGGCAAAAAAAGACATACAATTATAGAAAATAATCATACAGCCATAGCTTACTATTAGTAAATACTGATTTCTTCACGATCGATAGCCTTAGACTTAACCCCATGGCCTTAATAATAAGCATGTCATCCAATAGTCATATATAGACAGTTAGTGTCCTTATGCATATCCATCCATCTTAAAGATGTCTATGTCAAAATCAAAGTGCTATATAGTAGCAACACACACACATACAGTATGTGTTATAGGAATGAAATCAAGAGAGAGCGAGAGAATGTACAGAAGATTGTGTATTATGGCAGCACCTTGTGATGCTCCTTATAGCTATTGAGGTTCTCTCCGTCCAGCAGGATACTGCCGGCCTGGGGCTGATAGAAGCGCTCCAGCAGCCGCACGCAGGTGGTCTTCCCAGAGCTGTTGGACCCCACCAGGGCCGTGATCTGTCCGGGCTTCAGCTTCAGGGACAAATCCTGGGGTGGAAGGAGCAGAGGATGGAGGAGGGGGACGTTAATAGAGAGGAGGGGGTGGACTGTGAGGAATAGATTACTGATCTTTTGTCAAGTGAGACTAGTTGAGTAGTTGAGAGACTAGTTGATTTGTTGGCACACACGAAGATGTGTGTAATATGCATGTAATAAACAAAATAGTTAAAACTGCTTGAACCGTAATCAGTAAACACAGTTTATTGTTAATTGTTGTGAAAATCAATGACACATTGATAATGTATCTATCATCAAGGAAACATATCTAACGTTTGATCTGTGTTTGCGATTATCGATACACAAATCGACATTGAAAATAGTTTTGAGAATTGGTCCTAGAACAAGGGCAGCCAAACAGACATTCAGACAGACAGACACACAAATGTGGTGAGAGTGTGGTAAAATAACACAGTACCATGAGCACAGGGATTTGCTTGCCAGGGTAGGTAAATGTGACGTTCTTGAACTCCACGCGACCTTCCACCCCTTGGGGGTCCCGGGTGCCGACAGGGGGACGCTGGGGATTCCGATCAAGATACTCGAAAATCTTCTCCGAACCTCCGATCGCTTTCTTTACGTCTGGGTAACAACGCATCACAGCCTGAGAAGAGAGCAGAGCTAACATTTAGAGAAATGTACATTTAACTTATGAAACTGTAACTGTTAAACAGACAATATAGTCTGGAAAAATAACTACACAGTTAATCATAACTAACTAAACAATCCAACTGAACTGACAAGACAAGAACTGGTGGTTTGCAATTTGAGTTTAGATCTAAACAAGTGGTATATGTTCTGTTTTTTCCGACCAGAATTGGTGTTTTTTCTTACGTCCACCGCCGAGGCGAACTGGAGCTCATAGAGTACGAAGGCGACCAGGTCTCCACTGCTGACCGTGCCCCCGGTGACCAGCGTCCCTCCGTAGTACAGGATGAACACCTTCAGCGCTAGAGTGCTGCTCTGCAGGGGGTTCAGGGACAACAGCACCGTTGTTCAGTCTCTTACCCGAAACCTTCGATCCAAAGACACTTACAAAGAAATTCAGCGACGTGATGTTACAGAGCAGGGAGGGGGCAGGACATTTGGTCTACAGGTACACTGCTGACATTGGGGATTGTACCCAGCGCCGTTGAACTGGTAGTCCAACACACTAACCACTATACTATTCTGTCTTTCCACTTATCGACAGATGCAGCATTTTTCCCTCACAACTCACATTATTGGCCCAGGTGGAGACGGCGTAGGCGAGGGATTCCTGTTTGTTCAGGCCGTAGATGGCGTCCAGCCGCTCCTCATAGCGCTTGATCTCGCCGTCCTCGTTGGCAAAGCACCGCACCGTCTTCATGTTGGAGAAGGTCTCGGTGGCAACCTCGTTGGCCTGGGCAATGCACTCACTGACCTTTTTAGAGATCGCCTGAAGGGAAAAGAGGAGTGATGAGGCTGAGTATTTATATGTGTTGGACGATACCCGGGCAGTTCATGCTTTTAACAAGGAGCATTCATCCCAGCTATTCTTCAATAACCTGTTAGCCGAACAGGGATAAGCATATTATTTTAATGGCATTCTGTTGATGTCGTTAAGGATGTTGATCATGCTGAAGTATTCTTCTTCATTATTTATTTAATTGATTATCGTTTTATTCTTGGTAGGCAGGAAGTAAGTATTTACTTGGTGTTTTGTGTTGGCAGTCGCTTTATCAGCACTTAGAAACACAATTGCAGCACAATAAGACACACAATTGTTGGAATAAAATTATGATTTTGCTTATTTAGCGGGCTTTCCCAAAGAATTCAATACAAAACAAAAACAAACAAACTCAAAACTATGCAAATGAGTTCAAATCTGAATAATAATACATGAAATCACAAAACTCAGGGACCCCAGGGTAGCACCCAGAGGAACCCCATCCACACCTGATGGAAGGTTCCGGAGCACTCGGGTATGATCCAGAGGATTGGCAGCCCCATGCAGGTGAAGAGGGAGATCTGCCACGACTGGCTGAACATGAAGTAGAGGATGAAGAGCAGTCTCGCAGTGTACCACATGACCAGACTCAGCTGCTCGCTCAGTGCCTCGCTCATGCTGTTGGTATCCGTGGTGATACGCGACACAATGTCCCCTAAAGCCGGACAGATAGTTCAATTGAAAATTATGATACTGAATGATGTTGCCCCCACCCCCAGTCTGACAGCCCACCTCACCACCTTAACTAACACATTTTCTGCGGGAAACCCTGATATATATATATATACTGTATATATTTGAGATCTTTAAATACATATACTGTATATATATATTTTTTTTTTTAACTACAGATGATGATTAAATATAATGATGATGATGAACCATTCTGAAAATCCAAAACAGACTTGATAATCATGGAATGATGTGATGTATGATGATATTTGTTGAAAGCCCTCGATGACCCCGTGTTGGTTTGTTAATTTCCATAGACAGCCACAAGAGAGGGCTAGGGGGCTACAGCTTAGCTGTTATTTGTTGAATAAACAATTATGTTGATGTATGTGTTCATTCTTTAATAAATTAACTTTTTTTTGCTGTAGGTATTATGGTCAAATACAGGCCTGGTCATATAGATAATCACATTTAATTTAGCCTGTAAGTCCATGTTTTGTTGAACAGTTCCCCAGAGGAATAATACATTATTGGGGTCATTGGTGTCAATATTTGGAAGCCCAGGGACGGGGGGGGACGGGGGGGGGAGGGGATTACCTGTCGGGTTGGCGTCAAAGAAAGCGATCTCCTGTTTGAGCACGGACTGAAAGACCTTGCCCTGCACTGAAGTGTGGATGCAGCTCATGGTGACATTGTACACAAGGTCACACACAAACTCAAGTACCGCGCTGCAAGTAAACAAACAAACAAATGTCAAATACGACTTGGAAATAGTGCTGGGAGGTATGACCAACAATTTATATCACAGTATTTTTCGGTTTGACGGTATATTATGGTATTTCTTTTTTCAGGTGTTCACTAGTGCTGCCACTAAGAACTAATTTTATAACAACTAATCGTTCAATTACCTGACTAATCTAAACGATTAAATTAAAATAAATTGTTAAAAATAATAATAATTAAAAAAAATTCTAATAAATACCCGCTGAAAGTATACCCGCTGAAAGCGGAAGTATACCCGCTGAAAGCGGGTATTATTCACGCAGCTATGCTGTGTGAATAAAGACCAGTTATTCAGGTGCTGCCTGGTAACAATTAAACCAAAAGACGCAGCAAGCTGCTTTTTGTTTTTTTACTATAGACTTCAACAAGGAAAGGCAGAGTGGTGCACCTCGCCACGCCTTGTGTCTGATCTAGGCTTAAGTAAGGTGCTTTTACTTTCACTTTGATTTTCTAAAAATATGCTTGCTCGTGCTGATACACAAAACTCTCTTCTATTGTAACACGCGTTCAGAGTAGCAATGCTGAATTCAGTGATGTGGTGAAGCCTTCACCTACATTCCAACAACACTTACACTGTATGCCCTGTTTAAATGTATATTAGAAGACACCTTTCTGACTAACAGTGAATGACAATATAGATCACTACGAAGCACGTCTGTGTTTATTAATTCAAGGTCTGTAGTGAAGCAAAGAAAATATTGGTTGACTAAAATTCGGGAAACTAAAGATCCCACTAGGGCTGTTTGGGGGAAGTCAGTGGGATTCAGATCCAAACACGGTCTGAGTCTGACTCGGTAAGGGCCGAGTGTCAATGTGAAGCGTTCACACCTGACCTAACCCTAACCCTAACCCTAACCCTGACCAGATCTCGACAAACCAATCAATTAACCGACATGAACTTGACAGCCCGAATTAATTAATCTTCATCAAAGATTTTTACAGCAAGAGATCTCACCCATGCCCATAAAGGTCTACAGTTAAACTTTAGCCAGTAGACCAAGATAAAATAGGATAATATAAGATAGTATTTAGGACTATTCTGCCTTGTGCAAACAGTTTAGTAGTATACCTTCCGATGGTAATTATTGCCATAATAGTGATGGCATGGGTGAAGGCGTCTGGATTCTCTTTATCCATGATCCAGTCTGCCATGTGTCCCGTGTAATGAGGTATCGCCATCTCACCTGAGGGAGACCAAGAGAGACGGATCAGACACAAAACACATCCATCTCACTATACACGTTTTAGGAACATCTGGCTATCAACAATCGTCAAAATCTAAAGCAGAGGTTTTCACGGGTCACCAGAGCCATCACAAACACAAGTAGCACTTCTAACACACTTCAGTGTTTCGTATAATTAATAAGAAGTCCCCAGAACCATCACAGACACATTCAGCACCAACGCTCAGATTAACGTACATTTGAGGACCTCATCACCACTAACACACATCCAGTCATACATACGCTATGAGGACCTCATCACCACTAACACACATCCAGTCTTACATACGCTATGAGGACCTCATCACCACTGACCCACATCCAGACTTACATACCATACGAGGACAGAGTGACCAGCAGCATCACAAACAGAAAGCGGCCGGAGTAGGGTCGCATGAAGCCCAACAACTTCTTCAGGGAGTTGGGAGTGCTCCCCGACTGGGCATCTTCTTTTTTTCCGCTGCTCTTCTCCTTCTGGAACAGCGAGGACACGTACCGGTCCCAGTACAACCAGGTGACTGCCGTGATGCCATATCCGTGCAACAGCTGCCCCACAAAAACAAAGAGGATCATGGGGTTGTTAATGCATTTAAATGACTGGAAAGATCATTTGGTTGTCGATGAACAAATGTCCTTTACTCCTTAGATTTAGGATCTGGGACTATCAAAGTGTATCACTGATGTTTTTTATTCTAAAGTTATTTTTCTGGACTGAAGAACAGGAATTTAACTTCAATAAGAAAGGTTTAGATGTTAGATATTGTGGCCAAACTGGCCATAACATTTGGTATAAGTTTCTGTATTGCTGCGGTTTAGATTGACGTAAAACCATTCAACCTTACTGTCTGTGACATTTTAATACAAGTTTAGTCTCTTAATCTACATTCAGGAATACATTCACATTCAAATCAGTTACACTTTAACGACGTTGTATTTGATATGATAATAAAACAATAACGCAATAGTCATAAATACAGAAAAGCCCTTACCCTTTGCCAGGAGTACCAGCTCCACAGTTCCTCTGCATTGGACCAGCCGCCCCCCCACAGAAGACTCACATACACCGGGAAGTGAAAGCACAGGACCCCGATGGTCTGGCGCCCCTGGAAGCTGCTCATCCACGACGAGCCCCATGACAAGCTGAGGAAGAGCAAGGCGCAGGCTCGGAGTATCCCTCCGCCCCACAAAGTGACGTACGGGTGGGCGACCAGCAGGGGTGAGAGGGGGGCAGAGCGGATGGATTGCACCACACACGCGTCTACCAGAACGAAGGCCGCCGCAGCGAAGGGACTACTTTTGGACATCATGCCCTGGTGCAAATAAGTGTAGTGAGAGAGAACAGAAATAACCTGAGAAAGAGAGATTCAGAAAGAGAGAGGTCATGCTTCTGAAAGGTTAAATAAAGAAGTAAATAAACATTAACAAAGTGTATTAAACATTGCCCGTCATGAACCATGTTCTCAGAAACAAGTGCTCTTTGCTGCGAGTCGAAACCTAAGGTGACTTTCATTTTCACATAGAAGTTGGTTTGCTAATATCATCGCGTTAAACACTAGATAAGCGTAATATTATATACATATTATAAGTAAACATTGAAAAACGCTCCATCTATAAAATGCCCACAATAGTTTTTGTCACAACAGTTACCTTGGCTTTGAATTCCACCCGGAAACAATACGGAGTCCAGAAAGTCCAACCTGCATTAAGAAAATGATCAGTCATGCAAGTCGGTCCTTGTTGATAATATAGTAATAATAATAGTGCATTTGCAAAATGACAAATCGATCCAATACAGAGAAGAATCGATCTGCTCATCAGTGAACTACTCACGCACTGTCGACGCTTCAGGTGCCCAACTGAAAGCGAAAGTAACCTAACATGGAAAGTCCCGCTGCCTGCTCGGCTGAACCACATCCAGAGGACGATCCCGCAAACTATCCAAGGCTGGCGGCATTATGTGTTCTTTGTTGTGATGGATAGTCCTTAAAATATTACACAAATGTGGCTAACTTCAACCCCTTTCCGTAACGTTGACCAGCTTTTCAGCTCCAGCGACGACACCACGTGGGAAGGATAATAATAACAGACTGACAGTAATAGCGCCCCCTTGTGGCTTACTGTTGTGAAGCAAACAACAAGGCTATTTTAAGCATAGAAAGTAGGGTCATGTGTAACAGTTCTAGTATCCTAATCCAAAATGTATTACAGTCTATAAAATTTTAGACTGAACCTTCGTTATCAATTCTTAATAAACATCATGTCTTTGTGTTAAGGCACAATGACCCATCTTAGTGTTGTACTGTTTTATAACCCTAATAAATGTCAACATAAAACCTAAGAGCAGACTTTCCTCCCAGACATTCCCCGAGTACTGGGCCAGTTTGTTTATTGAGGTATTCAAGTTTAAATGTATGTGGTTGTGAAGTGTGAAGGTAGAGCCGACGAGGTGTAAGACAAACTTACAATTGTTGGCAAATGAGGGAAGTAAATCACAGTGTCAGTGGGAGTATCAAAGTATCATTTGTTTCTTCTTCAGATAACACAGGTTTTCATGATGTTTACAATGCTGTTGAATACATCTTTAAAAAATCTTTGCAAAATATAGAAGAAAGTCAAGGGATTATGGCTAGAAAGGTAAACAACACACTTGCGTGTGTATGTGTGCATGTTTGTGTGTGTGTGGGTGTGTGTGTGTGTGTGTGTGTGTGTGTGTGTGTGTGTGTGTGTGTGTGTGTGTGTGTGT
>JAOPUD010000009.1:7187933-7198653 GCA_027122715.1 Trisopterus minutus
CCCCTGTCATTGAAATCCCAAGTGTGGGATAACTTCGGATTCCAGGTTAATTATCAAAATGGGGAAAGAC
The DNA here is from genome assembly GCA_027122715.1 of Trisopterus minutus. Lineage (NCBI taxonomy): Eukaryota > Metazoa > Chordata > Actinopteri > Gadiformes > Gadidae > Trisopterus > Trisopterus minutus. The sequence continues at coordinate 7,188,004 of JAOPUD010000009.1, forward strand.
GAGTGGAAAAGTCGAAAGATGTGTGTTGACATTGTTCAACAGTGATCGGCTAGGCAAATGGCAACACATCGAACATGCCTCACCCTGACTGCTTCCGACAAGCTGGACTCACTGAGTGGTGAGGGGTGTTCGTTGATGTGATCAAGTATCGTAGCAAAATACATTTTACAAAATGCCAAATAAAACACGACAGAAACTATTTCGCTACGATACTTGATTTGGAACATCGACAAACACCACTTACCACTCGGTGAGTTGTATAGGCTATTTCTGAAAACTAAGGGTTTAGGGTTGTTTTTGGGACAGGTTTGTGAATGCCCATAGCCAGCCATTCTGAAGCAGGCAGGGTTGGTTCGAGATGAGCCAAATACCCAAGACAGGACCAATAGTAAACATTGTTGTGTCAACCACAATTTCAGCCTAGACAACCCAGAAAGGGGGCTCAATGTGCTAAATACCGGAAATTGCCCTTTACTAAAAAAAAAAAATTCCCAAAGGCACTACTGAAGTCATTTTCTCATATGATAATGCGAAGAGCTGCTGAAGTAGCCATTATTGGCTTGCACTGGTCAGATTTTTCATGCGGCTTGCGACAGACCAGAACAGCCCATTATTATGAACAGTACTTAAACAAAAATATCCGACAACACACACAGTGAACTTCTTGATGAATGTTTCACAGTATCAATGTTCCACATTGACTGACTTTTCATTCAAACAGTTTGTTTTTGGCACTAGTGCCTTTTTTGAGGGGTTGGTTGCATTCATTTCCATTTACAAGTTTTTGCAGAACCTCAAAAGTACACTTCAGTTTTTTTGGGTAGCTCAAATCCAGTGAGTACATGATGCCAAACAAGAGGGTGACTGCATTCCCAACATCACAAAGGTCATGAAGCACTTCCACACCTTCAATGATTATTCCAACATCTTCAAGGCTGTCTGTTGGTCCAGCGTCTTCTTTCTTGATGGCAAAGACTCCCAGTACCGCTGGTCCATAGCGTCCTGGTTGTCCTCAACATCCTTAAAAACATGAAAGATAAACTTCAGTCACGACGTACTACACAAAAAAAAAAGAATAATAATTGCTTTGCTAAATTATGTTTATCCAGCTCCAACTTTCCAACATTCCAGAGAATATTTAGTGTAGTTTTTCATCCTTTTTCAGCTATTGGTATCATGGTTTGTCGTCGACCATGGATATGTTAATTAAAATAGGGCTCTATACGTTTATTTTGAGAAACTAAACAGCAAGCCACAAACAACTATTAATGTAAAAAATAATTTAGAAGGCACCGGTAAAAATACTCTCTTATGAGGTTTTCAAGGTCTTCGTTGAGGTACACAGTTAGGGCTTTCAGTGTGCAGGCTCTTCTGTTTTCAACACAGTCATTCTATAGCAGAGAACATGGGAAATGTTAAGGTTGGGTTATATAATTATTGTATTATACAGCAATCAACACTAGAGATGCATCAATGTTTAAGCTACTCAATTTAGCATGCAAATTCAACACAACAAAAAAGTAAGAAAATCCAACTGACGATGGGTCAGAAGTCAGAATTTAGGGATTATTTTCATGTAAAACCTTAGCCAGGAAGAAGTTGTGCAATGTAGCTATCCTAATAAGAAAATTCTCTTCCACCCACTAGATAAGGTCTTAAATATTGCTTTGAATATAACATGGAAATAGCTACACAATTAGTAAAGTAACAAAAGATATTCTAGATGAGCACACATTAGAATAATAATGCCTTTTCAATGTCTGCCTAGATGTGCTTTAATTTCCGACCTGCAGCTCCTCATTTCTTCCTGAATACTTTCATCAGTTGGGAAGAGTGGTGATCCAGCTGGTACATGAATTTAGATATCAAGGGAATGGTAGTGATCCGAGTAAACTCTGCTTCTACAAACATTTAATGACAAAGAAAAACAAGAAAAGAAAAGTTGTAAGTAAGTTGTTCTTATTAGTAATTATTGAAATGCACGAGAAGCTATGGTAATTTATTTGGATGATTCTTTATCCAAGATGAGGGTTGGGCAGTTAGTCATTTATTAAAAAAAAAAAATATTCCAAAATGGCAACAGTAATTATGGTCAGGAAATCTGCTGTGTAATGCGCACATTCATAATAAATGTATTAGGAGTATGTCAACATCATGCTATAGAAGTCTTATAGCCTTAGGTGAACATTTATTTTAATGTTATCCCTTCCAAAATAATTAAATGTCTTTACACAGTATAGGACTAACCTCATGTTCAGAAAAGAGCTGGCCACCTTCTCTGCAATGAAAGGCTTTTCTTCAATCACTTCATGCCGCCAGTAGGCAAGTGTCCTCTCCATTTTCTCCTAAACCACCTGTTGGTTGTTTCCCTTTGTCACCTCAGACTAAAGTGCCACCCTCTCCTCCTCAAGTTTCTCTTTGGACAATCCTGTTGGATAGTCAGGATAGTAGTTGACTGCTAATCTAGGTTTCTTCACTTGATTCGAAGAGGTACGTGGATCACTGTCCTTACGCTTGAGGGAATTAACATCCAGCTCTGCACATCCAATGTTCCGCAGCTTAGTCCGGTAGTTTGCCATTTTATATTTCAAACTTATCTTCCATCCGGAGAAGCCAGTAACTGAACCTCACACCCTGAAACATGGATATTTCTTCACTAGTGCCTCAGCTACTCCATCAATTTCAGCAATGGGGGATAGGCTTTATACCTCATGATTTCGGAGGCCAAACCCTCAAGAATTTCAGACTTCATTCTTAGAATAGGATCGAAGAGTGTGCCATTACTTTTAAAGTCATCATTTGCACGCTGGAGTTGGACCTTCACATCGTAGACAAACTCGGGTACAGGAAAGACATCTGGCCATGGCTCACCACTTAGGGATGAAGTTGACTCGGATGATGACAGAATGTCAGTGTCAACAGTTGAAATGGAATCTGCCTCGTCAAGGCTGCGTTCCACTGAAGAGAGGCAAGGGCTACTTGTTGATATAGGAATTCGGAGGTAAATCACTTTGAGTGTATATTTGTTTTGAATGTCTTGAGGTGGATGTCAAATTCATGAATTCCTCAAAATCGACGTCCTTTTATTGCAGTCTAAAGCCTGACACATGACATTGTCTTTTTATCTCACTTTTCAGTTCCTCAACCGATTCAGGTATTCCCAAAGGCAGCGTTACTTTCGATGTGTCATTATCACCCCAGATGATGCGAAGAACTGCTGAAGTAGACATTTCGACCATCAAGAAACGACTACTTGGGTACTTTTATGTTGCATAATATACCAGTTTGCCAATCTGTGAATAACAGATTTATCTCTTGTCTAATGTGTGAACACTTGTAAAAAAAATATTTTTATTAGACAGTCTTTTTACAGGTATGTTGCTAGCTACAGTGGACCCCTTTGTTTGTTTTGAGTCTAGGCTGTGTATTATAAGATTTAACTTCAGCGCACACAGTACGGACAGGTCGTGGATCTTAAAGATATTCGCTGATTTTAAAACCAAAGGGATTTTTTGGGGTGTTTTCCAGAATCGCTGACTCCACCTTTAAATTTAGAAAATTATGTTCGTTTAATAAAAACTGGTTTGAATCTTTATTTTTCAATTGTCCTATTTTAAATAGATTTTAAATCATATGAGGTTATCATGTCATTTAAATCTGGGACGTTACAGAACAAAAATATGAGGTGGATAATTTCAAAATCTTAAAATAAATGCAAACAGTTTCATTTTAACACATTATGATAGACATTGTATGAATTTTTTTTTAAGCATGTTAAGGAAAATAATTTTAAACTAAATCACTCACACAAAATGATGAATTTTAAGAGCATGGACAATTCATCTACATGAAAGCACAAATTTTTTTTTTTTTTATTAATGTTTGTGTACACACAACCTTCTTAATGTTTTAACAACTGCAATAGACATTTCTTTTTTTTTTATCTTTAAATGTCATTGACCCAAACATAATCTGTCAAATTAAAATAACAAAGAATATTTACCAGATATTTACCACGTATATATATATCTTTTGTGGCCGACCATTCGGCAGTTTCCACTCGGGCTGAACGATTTCAGGAAAAGATCTAATTGTGATTTTTCTGGCAGATATTCAGATTTCAATTTGATTCACGATTTTCTTCAAATCAAGCTTCGGTGCAATATTCACAATGTACAGTAATATTTACAAACATGACATCATACCATTAAAACATTACATTCCATTACTCTAATGCAAGAATGAAAACTAAAGTTAAGAATTGATTTCAAATGTATTTATTAAGAAACATGCATGTAAACTAAATTCCTTGACCAACGGCAGTTGTTACAACTGAATTGTTGTTTTTGTGTCATCTTCAACAGCATTTTCTGGACAAAAAAAGATCATAACAGAACATAACATTAAATGAGAATGATAATGGTAAACTTTGCAAGGCAGATTTTCTAACAAGAGAACAAAGTAAATCCAAGAAAGCCATATTACAGACAACAGTAAGGAAATCGATTATCAAAAGCACATAACACAGTATTCATTATCTACCATTGATGATAAATAATTTTTATTATAATATTAATTATTCAAACTAGGTATTTGTAAGGGCTTAAAAAAACTATGCAGACTATACTGAAGACAATACACACACATCTGATTAAATCCGTATGAATCAATGAATTAAGAGAAACACACTCACACAAACACACTTGCACACAAACGCACACTTGGACACTTACCGATTGCAAGATGCAGCCTGTGTCCAAAACATTGAAGTCTGGTCCACTGATTAAGTTCCATAGCTTTGATGAGGTTTGCTTCATTGTCTGTTGTGATGCACCTCTGGTCCTCTTCTTTCAGACACCAGCTTGACAGACACTTGACAGGCATTCCTCAGCTCTGTTTCCACTTTTTCTTTACACTCCGCGTACAGCTGTGGTTCAACTGTCATCTCTGTCTTTGGTGACCGTGTTTAATGGACACCATGTCCTTGGCAATGTGGTGTGTTATGGCAGTCATTATCTCCCGGTGTCTTCGGCTGCTCTTATCATACGGCAAAGGACGCTGTAATTGTAATCTGTTGGCTACTATGGGCCTGCGTATCCATTCCGCTAGACTTTTCACCTGACTATTTCGTCGTGCAAATGCCTGTGGTGATTTTTCAAGTGCCGTTATAAATTGGTTGTGTTACCGCTGGATGTTGCAACTTTAGCGCGACAGGTTTTGCACAGTACGTGTTTCTGGTGCATGTCGGCAGCCTCAAACCCGAAATACTCCCAAATGACCAATGTGCTATTTTTCTTCGGGATTAAATCCCCTAACTCTGCTTCTGGTCCAGCTGAAGCCATTTCCGAAATGAAGGAGCAGGTGGAGCAGGTTATACTTTAATTGATTAGCATGACCTGTCTACGAGCAGCATGCCGCTTCTGATTGGTTGGCAGGATGGTAGAGGGACGGCATGCAGGCCACACGTAAAATAGTTGACAACAGATCTCGGCTTTGGCGATCACGTGATCGCGTTGTCTGAAATCGCAATTTCGATCAGAAAACGATAAATCTTTCAGCCTTAGGTTCCACACTTGTAGTTGACCAAGGGATAGTTGTCAGTTCATTTAACTCAGCCACTACAATCTCTCTTTCTGAATATGACTGGATTTCAAATGCTCTATAGTGCTCTCTGTACCACAATGCTAATCTTCTGCATATGAAGATTAATGTGTTTTCTAATGTACACATCTGAAGTATCTCTGCAAATTCAGGCAGTCCACCAACTGATCCATGCACAATAATCATCCCATTTCTGTATTCAATACCATTGCTGGAGACACTCTGTGCTAGTGTGACTGTTGTGAGATCAGGGATTTTTTGTCTTAGGTGAAGTGATAGATCCTCTTTCATTACATCCAGTGGAATTGTTGAGACATTTGTCACATCAAAACCAGATCTCTGGTAACTCCTTGTGTGCATGTGATAACCAATCATAAGCTTGTGCTTATTTACCAAAGGGTCTAATGTTTTTGTCCAAAACTTCACAATGGGGCCAAACAGCTTTATCATTTCTGGATAATGCTTGAGAAAGTGATGTTTTGGCCGGAGTCTCTGATCTGGAAACACTTCTTTATATCTATGTCTGTGCTCTGAGATTTTATACTCTAAATATGCCACAGACTCCTCACAGTGGAAAGTTGCGACAACCAGCTCTACAATATCTTTCAAATCTAGAATCACTTTCCAGGCTCGCTCATCTTCAGGGATCATGTGACCAATCATAAATGGTATTAACCTTAGTAACACCAATTTTCGTGTGCGTTTCCACCAATAGTTTTACTATTTAAAAAACGGAGTGGCACCAAGTGGGGACGATTCTTTTTGTCAGCAGACAGCACACAATTTGTGTATTTTACGTGAAATACCATGGGGGTTGCAAACTTCAAAATCATCTACGTATAGACAGACCGATATTCTCAACTCTTCTCCTGACAGAAAATGAATGAAGTTCTGGCAATCTTCAAAACATCTGTAATGCAGTTGGTCACTAACTATCTGTTGCTGTCTCCTGTTTTCAATAACCTGGTTGAGCACTTCCTTTTGATTAAGTAGCTGCTGTAAAAACGTTATCAAAGGAACATACTGAAAGCTTCTTTTAGCTTTAGCATCAAGTATAAACTGAACTGGCTTTACAATATTACAATTATCGTTATAATATTGACTCCTCTTAAAAGCTTTGGCTAATGGTCCTTCCTTTCCTAAAGCTTTTGATAGAGGATTAGATTAAGAAAGTGAACATCTTAACTCTTTGATAAGTTCCTGGTCAACTCATAGGTTCTTTTTATTAAAGAAGTCAACAAGAATGTTGTTAAACGCAGGCAACAGGGCAGAACTCACCAAATACTCCAACTCATTTAACAGCTCATCAACAGCAGTTGCTGCTACATGGAAACAGTTTTCCAACTTTAATAAGACGAATGCCAATTTCTGTTCTATAATTTTTGGCAAGTCCTCATGATCTGGGACCAGTGCACCATGTTCATGTTCAGTATCATCATTTGACTCATCCCTCTCAGTTAAACATGCATCTCCCAAAGTAGAATTTTGTGACTCTGGTGTGTAGTTTCTCACAATACCAGCTTTGAAATCTTTCAGTGTGTATTTATTGTACTTTCTGTTCTTGTGAGTTTGATATGTTCCATAAATATTTGTTGTATACAAATAATTATCAAACATCATATGGTTTCATGTCTTTTTAGATGGTCATTAACATGACTTCATGACATGATTATCATGAAAGATGATCTTTCAACGAGGCAACATGGCTACGTGAACAATGACAGCAAAATGTGCCATCTACTAATTTCTAAAATGTATGATCAATATGTGACCTACATAGGTGACATTGCAGTGCATTCCAAGTTTTAAATTTGCAGTTTAAATATATGCATGGATAGGGGTTTCTGCGGCCAAAATGGCCATGTTTTAACCTGTAGTGCTTCAATAGCTGATATCTTGTACTTTCTTCTGCAGCACACTCTCTACACTTCCACATTCACATATCTGAAAATTAAACTAAACAAAAGAAAACATGATTTTCCAATGCAGTACAAGTTACATAATTGTATGAGGTTACTTCAAGGTAGAGTAGGCCTATACGTTGATAATCCAATACACTGTCAAAATACGCAAATGTCTGCTGCTTGGCATGGCGAATGACAACAGGAAACCTGAGCTTGAAGACACCCCCCTGTCATTGAAATCCCAAGTGTGGGATAAATTCAGACAAGTCGAAAGCTGTGTGCCGACATTGTTCAACAGCGATCGGCTATGCAAATGGAAACACATTGAACATGCCTCAAGACGCCTCACCCTGACTGCTCCTGACGAGCTGGCTGTTGCCCTGCATGGTTAACTCCGCCGTCGGTGTGTGAATGAATGGGTGAATGTCAGTCAACACTGTATAGCGCTTTGGATAAAAGCGCTGTATAAATGAGGACCATTTACCGTTTACCATTACACATGCACACACATTTAAAAAGGCACAATCCAGGTAATTATTTTTATATTTATGAGCACTTCAGAGCTTAAGAGAGCTGCAGGAATATTTTATTTAAACCCTTAAAGTTTACATACCCTTTGTTCACATACCAGCTTAAAGAGCCTAGACTGAGCATTAACACTAGATTTTTTTTTTCATTCATTTTATTTATTGGAGAATTGCAGCAGTATTTTTTTATATTTGTTACACATTTTATTTGTATGTTTCATACTGACAGCTAAAACTGTTTAACTGTTGTGTTTAATTGTTACAAATTAAACTTATGTTTGTTCTAACAAACAAGCAGTTTTTTCATTTTTCCCCTTAACCATGAACCGTACCGTCCTGTACCGTAACGTGACTTTTGTGTACCGTTACACCCCTAGTGTGCGTGTGTGTGTTGTAATAGTACCTGTCCTCCCAGTATGTAGCTGGGCTGTTCTCCGTTCATCTGTGACCCGCCCAGGAACAGGTCAGCTGACCCGGGCAGAGAAAAGGACCCGGACCCTGAAGGATTAAAGGGGAATGTGGTTCAACATCTTGATTGCAGTTAAAATCCTTAAAATCCAATGTAGTTAACAGCAGCATTTGAATTGAGTACTCTGCAGTAGATTTGTGCAATTTTACTTTAGTTCACTATCTCCTTAACTGACGTAAACCTGGAATATAGCACTTTCTGTGAATTTTATATATCCAGCATACCCTCCTTTATTTATTTGTATTTATTGAACTAGTTTATGCTGGTATGGTAAATCGTCATCAGACGATAACCAACAGTTTCCGAGATTGACTTTAGTGTAGCTTAACAGTAGTCTGCCTCATTCATCTTATTGTAGGACATCCTTATTCTAATGTTGTCTAACAACAGCACACCCTTCTCGGATACAGTCTAACCATTGTACACCAAGGTAAGGTACTCTAGGTGAGGGCGGAGGCGGGACCTGTGGAGTTTGGCGTGTGCGGTGAGTCGTCGTTCTGCGTGGCCACCAGGGCCGTCTTCATGGCGTAGATGTTGGCCTCCTCCTGGAACTTCCCGATGTTCTTCTTGTAGCGGATCCTCTTGTTGCCGAACCAGTTGGAAACCTGCCGGCCCAGACAGCGACAGTATGAAGACCACAGGTCCATACGGATCAGCCCGGGACGCCAGGCTGGAGACCCTGACTTCTTACAATTATGGACATCTTTCATACAATTTGGTTCAGTCCATTTCAAATCTGTCCTTAGTATCCGTGTCCCAGTGAACGATTAAACACGTTGCACCACACTTAGTGACAAGTAGTGGTTTGCTTGTGGGTGGGATATATGGTTATATAGGTTTAATGAAAAGCGGTACCATGGGAAATAAATGATTCATGCTTACTCAGATGGCAAACAAAAACTACAAATTCTCGCATTCCCCACAGCATTTCCAAAAGCCCACCAGGAGGAAATAACAATGACTCGACCTTTGAATGGTTAGCTGTGGTTACCTGGGAGACGGTGATGCCACACTGCTTGGCCAGCTCCTCTTTAGCCTCCTCGCTCGGGTAGGGGTTGGACAGGTGGGAGTAGAAGTACTCATTCAGCACCTCGGTAGCCTGCTTGCTGAAGTTACGCCGCTTGCGCCTGAGCACACACACAGATAAGCATGAAAACTAAATGAATGAACTGATTGAAAACAGAAACCAATTGTTATAGTCCAGTAGAAAACATAAAGGTCAAAGACAAAAAACATAAAGGTCATGAGTAAACGTTGGTTATTAGGTAAGAGGTGATAAGTATATGGTTTTTAGGTTATTGAGGTTTGAAGGTGCGTTCATAGCGAAGCAAAACTTTTGGCCATCCACCCAACATTGATCCCCATACTCCCCAACACCCCTACAGTGGTTAGTCTATGAGAGACACTAATTAGGGTGTCCGTCACCAAAACCGAAACTGGCGCTTGCTGCACAGAACCACGTCCGGGGCACTGAGCCATCACTCAAAACCTCATTAGCCAATGTGCGGGCAGCATAACCGCAAACCAAGACAGTGAGGGCAAAACCAGTGAGAGAGAAGTAGAGGGAAGGGAAAACAAAAGGACATATCAAATGTATCATATAAAAATGTAAAAGACCAAGATGATTACATTGTTGCATTATTATTTGCTTCAGTTCATTTTTTATTCCGTCTTATATTCTTATTTTTATTTGCATTTGTAGAAGTACTGGCTGATTATCCTGACACAATTCTGATTCCACACACGTACACAGTCCTCCACTCACCTGGCGTCCAGGAAGCGGGCCCGCAGGATCATGACTGCTTCGCAGGTGCTCTGCTTCAGCTGCGTCTGGATGGAGCTGAACTTGCGGTGGATGATGCCCACCATGCGCTCGATCTCCCGCGGCGACACGGGCCGCGTTCGTGACTGCTCCCGCAGGAGGTTCATCACGTGCGTGGTAAACTCGCTGCAGGCCTGCCAGGATGGAGATAGAGGAGAAGGAGGAGGAGGAGCGGGGAGCAGGGGGTAGTGGAGATGAGAGCCAGGAGGAGGCAGAGGTACTGCTGGCCGTTACAATGTGGAGCCCTCATTGTGTGTGATTGTGTGTGTGTGTGTGTGTGTGTGTGTGTGTGTGTGTGTGTGTGTGTGTGTGTGTGTGTGTGTGTGT
>JAOPUD010000009.1:7264429-7286444 GCA_027122715.1 Trisopterus minutus
TGTGTGTGTGTGTGTGTGTGTGTGTGTGTGTGTGTGTGTGTGTGTGTGTGTGTGTGTGTGTGTGTGAGAGAGAGAGAAAGAGTGAGTGTGAATGCTTTCTGTCAACGTGTATTTCTCCATGGATTATTACTAAAATATGCTTTTAAACCTCCCACTTTTCCATTGATCTTTACAGGGCCATTTAGTGATAAGATAGTATCCATCCACGATCCAAAACCAGATGCAATCTTTTATTCCAACTTTGTGTTGTTCTTGTTGTTTTGTTGCATGTGTCTTAGTTCTCTGTCGATGGGCACCAAGACCGGCTACAGGCTGTTCTCTATCACCTCGGTGGACAAAATGGACTCCATCCACGAGGGAGGTAAGGACAGAACAGGCTCTAGCCACCCAATCATCAAACATTCACCTTAGAGTGGGCAACAGGAGTATAATCAATGGTCATATGTTCAGGTTTTCCCCTTGTTGTTGTGGTTGTTGTACTTGAAGCGTACAGTGACCTGCCTCCAGCAGTGTCAAAGCCCTGTTCGGGTCAGATAATGTTTGTTTGGCAAACTCCCACAACTGGTTTGAGTTACAGAGAAAGCGCCTCAGGCTTCGAGAAGTCAGAGCTTAGTAAGGGGATTCTTATCTGGACAAGCAGTCATTTAATCTGACACACAGAAATATACAATGATATAACAGCCAATGAGTCACCGGTTGACATAGTGTGAACATGTGACCTTCCTAATCTGTTTATAGAATGTTAATTAAGACAGAGATGTGGTAGGTGTTAAATGTTGATTACATCGCTATTGTGTACAATGAGAGATTACAATTAAAAAATAATAATAATCTGGTGGTTGGCTCATAATACAAAATCACCTCGCACATCCTCTTTAGCTAGCAACCAGTGCCTTGCTCAACAACAATAGTTATTTTGGTTTTGTTCAAAAGGTGTGGTCAAATTCTGTCATCACCCAAGAGTGTGATGATTTTATCCTGATAAACAATGGTTTAAGAACACACCAAGGGAAGAATAGGATACGTGTACTTGTGTCTAAATGGTACAGTAAGGTATGTAATTACACAAAAAACAAACTGGCCATCATTTGTTTCAAGCCTCAAGTTTGAACCCGACTGTTTAGTTTGGCTTTCATACGGTATACCCTGATTTGTAGCCTAGACCAAGAAATCTAGATGTTGGGGTTCGAACTCCTGCCATGGCACCTGCATTACCTTTGGATAAACGTGCCTGATCAATGACTACAATAGGCCGGTGTTGACCTTTGACCTGGTTCCCCAGTGGAGTGCCCGGAGGTGTTCATCGTGGAGCGGCTGTTCTCCAGCAGCCTGGTGGTGGTGGTCAGCCTGGACACGCCGCGACGTATGAACGTCTACCACTTCAAGAAGGGCACGGAGATCTGCAACTACAGCTACTCCAACAACATCCTCTCAGTCCGGCTCAACAGACAGGTGAGTAGGAGACCGACATAGATGTGATCCTACCATGCCCCTGAGTTGTATGATGAATTTGTAACATATTCAGTTTCTATTATTATTAAACAATATTCAGTTAAAATCACACAAATATTGCATTATGAAAATGTTAAATTATACTATATTTTCTGTTCCCAAAGACATAAGATAATGGCGTGCTATTGATGCTGTCTCTCTCTCTCTCTCTCCCTCTCTCTCTCTCTCTCTCTCTCTCTCTCTCTCTCTCTCTCTCGTGCTCCTGCTCAGCGTCTGGTGGTGTGTCTTGAGGAGTCCATCTACATCCACAACATCAAGGACATGAAACTGCTGAAGACACTGCTCAACACACCCTCCAACCCTACGGGTAGACGCACGCACGCACGCACGCACGCACGCACGCACGCACGCACGCACACACACTATCCCTCACACATACACAGTTCCAAAAAGGAATAGACTTACAGTAAAAGATCCTAGTGCCCAGTCCTGCGCGTGAAGAGAGTGTGCTAGCTACCGTTAACTTAGCCCCTCTCCACCTCTTCACCCCCAGGTCTCTGTGCCCTCTCCGTAAACCACGGCAACTCCTACCTGGCCTACCCTGGCAGTGCCACCAATGGGGAGATCATCGTCTACGACGCCAATAACCTGGTAGCTGCCTCTCTCCGGTCGCCTATACCACCGAACCCATTACCGTTACGTGGGACCTCTTGGTTCCAATCCGTGCCTGTGATAGTGTGGTAACTTTGGGTGTGTGTGTGTGTGTGTGTGCGTCCCTGTCTGTCCCTCAGAGCAACGTGACTATGATCCCAGCGCACGACAGCCCGCTGGCCGCGGTCACCTTCAACACATCTGGGACCAAGCTGGCCAGTGCCTCAGAGAAGGTCAGCACTGCACTCTGTCCATCCCTCTAGGTTTATCTTCACAGTTAGGCCTTTTCCTTTTTCTCTGTCCATCTCTTTGTGTTTATCTTCAGTTAGTCCTTCCCTCTGCTTACTTTCAGTATAGGGCAATAATGTCGTGGATGCTAAAATTTGTGTATATTTCAATTGACAGCAGTTCAGGCAGGCTCTAGCCCTTGGAGGAATGCAGAGGTTGGGAGTATGAGCCTCACCTAAAGCAACAGTCATTTACTTAATGAACAATTTCAATGTTATAAGAGCAAAGCTGATTTTATTTTGTTCATTCCTTGTTGTGCTAATCTGCAACCTTCTATCTTGACTTTCCTTAATGGGTTACTCTGACGTTCCTCATAGCACACCACTTAATGGTGCTTTAGGTAAGATAGAAGAGCAATTATTAGTACAACAAACAATTATTATTAGTACAACAAACAATGTTGCAAGTTTGAGGTTCACCTGCTACACCTGAGATTCACAACACTGAGCGCTCAAACCTATTCTGGTGTTTCAAGCATAAAAGCCCTCAGACGTGACTGTTCAAGCCTCAACCTGTTACTCAAGCCTCGACGTATGTGGTTCCTAACACAGTAACAAGAGCAATGCAGCGCTTCACTTTACTGTTGCAGTTGCAGCAATTGCAGTTGTTTGCAAACTGCACCATCAAATTGAACTGAGCCTCATCAATGCTGAGGTTGTAAGCTCAAGCCTCTCCTGGCACATCAGATGTTTCCATCCTTTGATTCTGTTTAAGAAGACTGAACATGACTTGCTGCCTGCTCTCCGTCTATGCTTTCCCTCCCAGGGGACCGTGATCAGGGTTTTCACCGTTCCTGAAGGACACAAGCTATTTGAGTTCCGTAGAGGCATGAAGAGGTGAGTGATCGTTTATAGTAGCCCTTCTCTGAATGTGGTGCTATCTACACTATATGGCTACATGCATGTGATGGGTTGTCTGTGGAAAAAAGTCTTTCAGAGCATATGTGTATATTACATGGGACATATAATTGAACATTTTCATTTTCAGTACTGATTATTTGTGTGTGTGTGTGTGTGTGTGTGTGTGTGTGTCAGGTATGTCAGCATCAGCTCATTGTCCTTCAGTGCAGACGGACAGTTCCTGTGCGCCTCCAGCAACACTGAGACCGTCCACATCTTCAAACTGGAACAGCACACTCCCAAGTAACCACACACACAACACACACACTACACACACGCCTGCTTGGCATCGCTGGCCTGGAGCCTCAACGGCAAATACCTGGCCTCTGCCATGGAGAAAATGGTCAATATCTGGCAGGTCAATGGTAAACAAGCCTTCTGTCCTTTGTTTCCTTGCATTAGTTCAAGATCCTTACAGTACATTGAAATCAGTCTTTTAACACATTTCAAATCCCTATGTAAGGTTTTAGTTGGTTCAGTTTTGTGGAAGTTCTATGTTGAACTCCAAAGTGGGTTTTTTTTTACAATTCCGGTATTCTGACCATTGAGCCCCCTTTCTGGTTTGGCTAGGTTGAAATAGAGTAGTTGACAGTGAAATTTTGACAATTGGTCCTGTCTCGGGTATTAGGCTCATTTCAAATCACCCCTGCCTGCTTCAGAATGGCTGTCTAAGGGCATTCACAAACCTGTCCTTAAAACAAGAAAGGGGCTCAATGTTCAAAATACCGGAATTGTGCTTTAAATGTGATTGCATGAAAACTGTAGCCTGGAAATCCAGACCCACATCTAGAAAGCTGTAGGGTCTGGCAACGAATAATGAAAATGGCCCAACTCAAGGGGCGGCACCAAGGATGCATTTGAAAATATCACTCTACGCAATTGGATAATACTACGACCCATCAGAAGAATACAAGGGGTGACGTATCCATACCAGCGTAGCTAACCTATAGAGTCTGCAAACACACTCTCATTAGCCTTCACAAACACATTTTACACTGGTTTTTCTTCTTACACGTGAGTCTCCTCCCTCTCGTGTGTAAATTAGCAGCAGCCCTTATTCTAGACCTTGGGTGGGTCAACAGCAGGTTCAACACGATTATGGCGTCAACCCATGCTGTACATTATTGTTCAGTAAAGATTAAAGGTGGTGTAGGTAAAGTTAGAGTGAGGCAGAAGAGAGCAACATTTTGAAAATAAACACCCTTGAATAAGCCCTCCCATTCTCTCGGTGCACCCTCCTTCCCTCTTCCCCCCCCCCTCCCCTTCCCTGAACCAATCAAGGAAAAGATGCCCTGACTTGTCAGATATTTGCCGGGACCAGTCGAAATTCGAAATAGTATTATACAGAGGCAGGTGCCCAGTCAATCATAGCATATATTTCACAGAACATTTGACTCACAGAAGGCTACGCCATTTGTAAAAAAAAAAATACACTTCTATCGCACGTACAGCACCTTTTTCACCACACAGATCCCTTTTCACTGTCAAAATATTTGGTTAATTCAGAACCATGCGGTCTGACTGACGAGGCTTCCCCCCCGCTATCAGGTGGTAAGGGCATCTTGGACATCCAGCCCCACTGGGTGTCTGCACTGGCCTGGCCTGAGGGGGAGGCAGTCTCTCTGTGGTGCAGTGAGCCCAAGGACCTGCTGCTGGTGGGCCGCATGGATGGCTCCTTGGGGCTCATCGAGGTGCTGGATGCCTCCACTATGCAACGTACAGAGCTGGCACACTGCTGCAGGAAAGACGGTGAGCATAATTCAATGAATGACATGAAGATGGTCCAGAAGTTCTTGGTCATCTGTCGACCATCCAATTGACCATCCTCATCTCTACAAGTCCTCATTCCAGTGGTGTTTCACAACTGATGTTGACTCTATGGTTCACATTAGTGGCCGTGATGCAGATAGCGTGGTTCAGTGAGGACAAGCCGTTTGCCGTGGGCTACGCTGATGGAAAGCTGCTCATCGGATCCAAAGAGCCCTTGGAAAAAGGAGCCATCGTGGTGATTGATGCACATAAGGTAAAGAAACGTGAAAAAATATCAGAAGCCACTTTTCTATCTCCGACCTTGGTGTCAATGATACCAGTGCTACGTCCTATATAAGTCTACACTGCAGACAATGTGGTACCGCTATGGTATGAGACCAAGGCAGTTAAGGTTGAAAGTCTATACGAGGACTAAATCTATGTATTTTCAGGAGTCCATTACCAGCATGAAGTGGGATGCCAGCGGTCGGATGCTGCTGACCTGTGCCAAAGAAGAGACTGTGAAGCTGTGGGCCAGCCCAGACTCTGAGTCAGGCTCACGCTCTGGCTGGCACTGCCTGCAGAGCCTCAGCCATCCCTCTGTGGTGAACAGCGTGGCCTGGTGTAGCCTGCCTGGACGTGCTCCCAAGCCTCGCAGCATGCTAGCCACGTAGGTGTTCTACTGCAGAAGGGGGGTGTTAAGATTACATAACACACAAGAAATGCTGGCAGTCGGTAATGACCAGACATTAGTCGGTCACAAATAAATGACAGTTTTTGAGCCATACATAACACTGCCTATAGAATGGAGACCAGTGTGCTCCTTTAGATCCATACAGTTGTATAAAACAGATTAAACAGAAGCATCTTTAGCAAGTTAACTAATTGACAAACAAATGGAAATTAATATTACACTTTGTGTAATATTTAGCTGATTCAAAAGAAATGTGCATGCCTGCCTGACCTTAATTGTACTGAAAGGCAGTATAAGACTGAATAATCTTCATCACGGAAAACCACCTGCATGATGTTACTTGGATTTCAACTGGCATGCATGTAAACATTTTCCAACCACACAGTTCTAAAGGGCAATGGAAACTCTTTTGTTGTCATTCGTCAGATAATTTTTTCTGGCCTCAGTGATGACCTCGTTGCAACCTCTGATTCAGATGCTTAAGTGTACATAGTGCTTTACATTGAGTAAACAGATCATGCTCCCTGCATCTGATTGATTTGGTATTGAACCAATTAATTGTTGAATGTGTGTGACATATGCTGTAAAGAACTAGCCCTTTGCTCTTGCAAAGGACCTCCTCCCGTTCGTGTAGATTTCCTGCAGAAGTGTCCCGAGTTTGGCTAATCACAAATGTCTATATAATATGGGGCTAGTTCCATACGACTGGCCTTATGGGAGTGCCATTAATGCATTTTCATAAACAACTAAGGTGGCTGCTGCTGATTTGTCACATGTTTCGTTGCTGATTGGTTCTAGGTCTATCCAATTGGGTCAAGAGATATTTTGGTCTTTGCCCTTTGATAATGCCTCTTGGAAATCTGAAATTAACTGAGATGTTCTATTCTGATATACATTTGCGAATGTATCTGGTGATGTCAGGCTGGTAGAGAACGACATCGACTTTTTCTTCTTTAAACTTAAAAAGCAGTTTTTGTCTTTCTTTGTTGCAAAGCTTGCGCAAAACTTTCAAATAAGCTACTGTCTTGCACGGTGTTGGCACTGCAGTTTACACACACAATACAGTCTATGTTGATATGTGTAAATGGATGCAGTGCCGTCCTGGGTACCTATTTCAAAATAAAAGAAAAGCCTGTAAGTTGCCACACTAAAACATTAAGGGCCCTAGTTAGACGGCGTCAAACGCAAACGTTGAAGCGCAAAGTCAAAGTAGCTTTGTGGGCGGTTCTATGGCGCTGCTGCTATTATGGCGGCGAGATAAATGAGCTTTGCGCCCAGTGCAAATCTAAAATGGATTGGTCTGAAACCCGTAGGTGTGTTTTGGGCGTCACGTGCAATAAACCAATGAGAGTTCCAACTGCCATCCCCTTTAAGAGCCAGCGCATTTGACTTGACGAGTTGCTATTTTGACAGCGCGTTTGCAGTTTCCGCTGAGACAGATGCATGACCACATTTCAAACTTCAAATGGCTGTTTATCGCCAAATAATAGGTATAATTCACACATGGAATAGCGTTTTCTTCTCCAACTTCAGAAACACTGATTCGTCATGTAAATTGCGGCAAAGACAACTTCGCACATGATATGCGGACGCGGTCTATTTAATGATATGCGGCAATACATTAACAAATATCGTTTGTTACCAGTATACATTATCGTTACCGCCTTGTGTTCATAATATGCATGTGCCCCCCCGTTAATATACACCGCCATGGACAGTATTATTTGTTACTTGTTTACTTGTTAATTGTTTGCATGTTTACGCTGTGTATAGCCTATGTGTGTGTAAGCGTATTGCAGTTCCGACCTGCCATGGCACGTCAAAATAACAATACTAACTGCGCCATTCGCTAGTGCATTTAGACCAGGGCCCCGTTTCCCGATAACGATGGATCCACGCTCGTACGATCATTATAACGATGCATCTTTCGATGCACCGAATTTTTTATATGCCTTGCGATAGGGTTGCCGGCGTTTGATTGTAACCTATGAAACAGACAGTTCTGTTTTTAGCTGGGAATAGGAGGTGTGTCCCTCGTGAGTTGCCGTAAGGGAAAATTCGTGAGGGACACACCTCCTTTTCCCAGCGAAACACAGAACAGTCTGTTACACCTACATTGCGGCTGCGCAGTTTTTTGTGTTTTAATAAAACACATCCAATACCACTGAATGTCCAGCTGGTGTCTCCACTGAGGCTATAGTAACGATGCTCGTAGCGCTCTACGAGTACCCCTGGAGGCGTCGTTAGCAACGAGGGTTTTAACGACGCTCGTTAGCAACGATGCTTTCGGGAAACGGGGTGAAAACTCAACGACGCTCGTACGATGGACTTCACGATCCACGTAGGCTAACGATGCTTTCGGGAAACGGGGCCCAGTGCTGTGTTTCAATATCCATACTTCAATGAGTACACTTAAACGTAGTACACTATCCGCACTCACTAAGTGCGCTAATTTTCGTCGTCATCTAGCTGGCTTATTACATAGGTAACACATAGCTAATGATGCTGCTCGCTAGAGAAGCGACAACAACCCACAAAATTTGAGACACTATCAAAAGCTTCATAATTTACCTGTGTTTTCGATCGTAACACGCCACTCATTTGCTGTTGTTGATGTTTTTGATTCCGTGGTCATGTAAAAAAGACCGTTGATGACCAATGCAATCGAGTGACAAGTCACCGTCACCAAGCCGCACGTGCGGGGACGAATCAAATCATGGATCTATCCCATTGGCTAGCTAGCCCGAACAGCCATATTCCCATTGGCTGTAAGAGCTGTAGATGGAATCGGATTGAGTTATTTAGGGTGTGCGGCGCGCACTGTGTGCAGAGATGCGTTCAGGGAATGGCGTGTACCTCAGGGAAAACCTAAGTGTTCTACCCATAGAAATATTGAATTGCTATATCCCTATTCCCAGCGATTTATTGGGGGGGACATTTTGGGCATATCTGAACATTGGGGGGGACTACATTGGGGTACCCCCCAATGTATATGGCGGCTACGCCTATGGTGTCTTTCCTGTCACTCCGGTGCTTGTTTACCTGTATGTATTGTCCTTAATGTTATTGAGGGGCCATCTCAGGGACGCAAAATGAGTTTCAGTGCCCGACTGACAATAAATTGTATCGTATTGTATGACAGACTATCATTACAAAAATGTGCTTGAGCTCACAAAGAAGGTTAATATGGAATGTTTCACTCAGGATCAGGTGCTTAGTTAAGTCTGTCCTAGACTACGGTTGTCTACATGCATGCTTCCCCTTGAATCACCACACTGTTACACTGCAGTTTCACACTTTTACTTGTTGCTTGTAGGCAAATTTCTACTTGGCTAAAGTAGAATACTTGGCTAAGTATCAATGGCAATGTAACAATCACATTGACAGTCAGTAACCATCAATGCAGCAAATGTGACTCATTTTAACATGTGTGCAACAGCACTTGAATGAGTAAACTGTTGAGGTAAATGTGTGTTTGTTCTGTAATTCACCGACACCGGTACACTCTGACTCATTATATCAAGCCAAACCTGAACTCACTTGGTGCCAAGGCACATTTCTAGACTTTGACTGAAGACATCGTAGGTCTGGTAGTGTGATGGTACACGGAGTGTGCGGAAGCACATGTACGCCCCTGGATAATGGTTTTAAACCACCTCCACCACATCTTTCATTGGGATCTCCCAGCCAACCCAGAACTTGATGAGCTGTTTAAGCTTGTCCTGGGAGACTGCATAAAAACAGAAGAAAACGCATTTCTTAAGAACTCACTGCATTATTTCTGTCATAATTTCTTCAATGGGGTCTGACTAGTACATATGGGCAAACCTTTTCTTCAATGGGGTCTGACTTCCACATATGAGCAAAAGCAGTAGGGGTGAAAGTGGCGCCTCTCAGTCATCTGTCTTGTGCCACTTTGGTGCAGTTCCGCAACCCTCACCTACGAGTGACAGTCTGCTATATGATACGATACAACTTTATTGTCAGTCGGGCACTGAATTTAATTTTGTGTCCCTGGGATGGCCCCTCAAGAACATTTAGGACAATACATACAGGTAAACAAGCACCGGAGTGACACTGCTACACACTACACACTTCTGGAAGTGTGAAGTGTGTAGCAGTGGCAGTGCGACAGCAGGCAGAGCCAGGGGGCCATTCCAGGGACAGCTGACCAGTAGCATGAGGCAGTGTTGCAGGACACTGGACAGTGTGGCAGGAGGCAGTAGGCTAATGACACATACCACTAACAGTACTCAGATTCTGCTCCTGTTGTGGCAGTTCATCCACTTTATAATGTGGTTGAAACATCAACATGCTGTAATCATTCCTGTGCTGATGAAATGCAACAGGAACTTTTTTTTTGTTCTGGCTATCATCTTCCTGGGGCCACTGAATAAAGGCAACCCAAGAAAACAGAATGAGCATTACTTACTACCATTTAGATTTTGTTGTTCATACAATTAATTTATTAGCACTTATACATCTGTAATGATAAAATAGTCATTTATATATTACATATCAGTCAGAAAAGAAGAGTTAATACCTCGGGACTGCAAGTAGCCTCGGCCTGGGATGGTAACACTTGTGTGGTGGCATCAGGTCTTGCTTCCAACAAGTGCAGAACATAAGTCTCTTTCAGACCTTGCTTGATCTGTTTCATTCAGCTGTCCTATAATCTGTCCAAAAACAGGTAAGAGTTTGCAAAGGATTAATGCTTTTGGATGACGCACCCTCACTCTAGACCGTCCTGAGACGATTTTTACCCAACTGATGATGTGTTGTAATCCTGCTAACCCATCCTTCCAGTATGAGAGGAACTGCAGGTTCAGACATATTCCCTATATATTCAACAGTAATGGCAGATAATTCAGAATCGTTAACTGCAGGAGCATCTGACTTCACTGTTATGTTTTGCATGCTGAACTGCTAATACACTCATGCTGGGAACAAATCATGGTTCATATCAACATACAATACAGCACAGTGTGACAATCCTGCTGGTCTCTGAAAGAATATATTACATTGGCAAACATTTTAAAAGGTTCTGCAACAGTGATAAGGGCTTCTCCATTTTCATGTTCCTGGAAAATCATATAGGGAAAGGTTACCTCCTTTTTCTCTGCTTTCCCGCCCAGTGAGTAGGTAAACTACCGCTGTTCATATTGTTGCTTTATTGTATATGGTTACCTTGCTTGTTACCCTTAGAATGTGGCTGTAACATTAGCTTTACTGTCGCTAATGTAAAGGTAGATAGCATCAGGTATGTGTGTGAATACACATGCTGTTAACGCGAGTGTTGTACACTTTGTTATTTGGATAACTGTTCTGCTGTTGGTGTTATGGCACGCTCGATATCTGCCTTTAGCCTCATTGAAAAGACGGGGTGTGCACCTCTGCAAACCAGGGTGATCAGATGAGAATGGGGTTAGGCGTCTTACACAATGGGGCTACAGGCACTAATCTTCTGGGTCAAACGGGAAAGCTTGAACGACCCTAACCTAACCCTAACCCTAAACCTGTGTCTACAAGCCATTGTGTTACATCCACTGTAGGCCATACTCCCACCCTCCACCTTGCCCTGCCTCTGTCCTCCTCATTAGCATGTAATGCTACTGACAGAGAAACGGCATCATTGTGGTAGTGGCTGTAATTCTGCACCAAATTTCGGGAGACTTCCGATACAGTATTAGGGGACCACTAAGGCCTATGTAAAAGCATCAAAAAAGCAGCATGTCATGGGACCTAAACTAGACTGGTTCACATTGTTGTACCATAAATGGCTAACCTTAAACGAATCCACTATGGATACGGACTACGGACAGTCCGGATTATGTACATTGCTGGATTGCTGTCCATAGGACTGACTGAAGATACAAGGACTGTGCACGTGCATTCATGTTTTGCAACACCTATTTGAGGATATGGGGGTGAACTGTGATCAGCTCTACATTACAAAACCATTTGGATTTACTGAAAATATCTGTTTGCTTGGTGGATAGACTATTTGGATACTGTGATTATGCTGGTCAGATACTTAAGATACGTAGTGGTATACATAGTGTTATACTCCAGACAACTGCAAACGTATTGAAGACCCCTGTCTGTAGAAGTGTACACAAGTCTAAATGAGGTGTTTTCATACATTGGACAACAGTGCTGTACAACATTGCTGTAAATGTGGACTTACTGCATCCTTAAGGAGATTGTGCAGCAGCCAAGAGTGGTTGGTCTCTTTCAAAATTGAGCAGTCCATTTTCACAGCTAGTTTATTTATGGCCTCTCTCTGCCCCACAGATAGAGTTGTGAGTTGTTGCTCTCACAGACTTCATGAAGCTTTGACAGAAAAGTATGAAATCAGCAAAACATTTCTCCAAGTGTTATACGGGGCTCTCAAGTCTCACGCATTCGGCGTGAGACACACGAAATTCAACCCATGCACACGCTCACACGCCACACTTTGTATTCCTCACGCAGAGAAAATACCAGGATAGCGCCCACCAAATTGCGTCGCCATTTTACAGTGGAACAGGGAGGAATCAAATGACATGCCCTCTTTTTGATACACTTTTAAAAATATTTTTTGGCGGAATTTCTAAATCGTCCGGGATTTTATTAAAGCCTCATACATGTTTAAATGTATGCATGTATGAGAATACATGTCACATTGAATTTAGGTCGTTCTGAACTCAGTCCAAAACATGAGAGCCCTGGTTATATCAATATATTACACATTGGTCCCTGGAAGTTTAGTTTACTTCTCCGAAAACACTGTGTATATCAAATGAGATTGACAAGCACTGGCATTGGCCAGCACAGTAATGAAATGACAACAGTAAACCAATGTATTGTGCACTCCCATTTGTGGGGTGCCACCAGACATGTAGCACAGCTGGACTAAGTCCTGTCAGGCATGGGCCACTATGAAGAAAGGCCTGCCCTATCATCCGCTCAGCCATTATGAACATGTCCTTTTGTAGGAATATTTTAGAAGTAGAGGGGACAAGGTGATCCGACTGGCCCTCAAAAAGCATGGCACCACATGAAGAAGATACAGAAGTCAGTGTTTATTGGTACTTTTATATATAATTGGGTCAATCCAGAATGACAAAACATGAATTATTTGTAAGAAAATACGAAGCCCAGCAAGACCATCCTGATTTGGTTTTTGGTCTCTTTGGTATATAGAGAATATGGGGGAAAGACATTACATTTCAAATTTACAAATTGAATTAATGCATTACGCATTAAAACCAGCAATTACTGAGCCATGAAATCCTTGAAAGATACAAACTTGTCTAGAGAACCTAGAACTTAACCAACATCGACACTATAGCCATGTTTGAGTTTGTGGATGACCAGGCTCAGTAAGTGCCTTGTCACCCATCTCCAATAACTACATCCCCTGAAAACACAACGATTAGTTTTATAAATAGGACAGTCCTTGGCAACAAATGTAATTAGAAGTGAGCTTTCCTGCAAGCCATGCACGTCTTTCTTTCCATTCTTCTAAAGTCTGTTAATTATCCCATTTTCACTCGTTTCATGAGTGATTATCAGATCATTTAGCTCCCTGAGCTTTTGAGATGGGTGTTACAACAATGAAACGTCTGGCCCAACAACAACAACCAACAGAAATGGTTCCATTGCTCATTAATTGATATCCTTGTGTTTTGCCATTGGAATAGATAGGCGGAAAATTGGTGTGAGGGACCAACGTGGTCACCCTGAATTTTTGGGATGCGGACTCACTAGACAGTATGGACAAAAACGATGGGTGGCAATTCCGTTTGAAAAGAGTGTTTATTTAAGTGTTTATTTAATTAAAATTTAAATAAATAAGCAAAAATAAATTCAGGGTTCCAAATTTAAATAAATGTTTCAAAAAAAAGCTTCTAGCAACTAAGCATAATTTAGCATATCATAGCATAGCATAGCGTAGCGTTACTAGTACTGGGGCCTCTACGTCTTTTTTTAGGAAATTTCCTTCCCTAAGGAGATGATCCGGAAGTAGTTGGAGGAAAGGTGGTCCAAATTCTAAAAATCCTTAGGAAAGGAGCCTTGATGCATCCTTTAAGCCTCCTTCAGCGTAGGTTACTTCTGACCAACCTTTACAAAAGGAAAGGAGATATATGTATCCCATAATCCTTTACGGCGGCAATATTTAGAAAACAGGCCACTGACGAAGTTTACCGACTCTACGCGAAGGCGCATGAGAGACAAAAGCAGAAGAAGAGAAGAAAATGAAATGTATAAGAATGGATAACAATTCCAGAAACATAATTATTTGAATCGACCATTGCTGGTTAGTAAGCACATAATATACACCATAAGAAAAGAAAATGCCAACTTCACATTTAAGAAAGACTATGAAGGGCAGTTAATTTCAACATTTTTCAAATGTGAATTGGGATTCAAGTGGCCTCAAATATTCCCATTGGCCAAGTCCGACATAAGTGATTCTCACTGTTGGCGATAACCTGATTGGAATCAATATGACAAGAAGGCATGGATCAAAAAGCGCTTGTTGTCCATCATCTCCGTAAAATTGTAGTTTCATGCTAGAGGTCAGCAATACACACACGTTGCACAATGACGTTGGTTAGGAAAGTGGAGTCTAAATAAATTTTAAACAGTGCTGTCTTTTCCTATGTTCGAAAGGTAGCAACTTTTCATCTCTCCTTGACACAATGACATTTGCCACAAAGGTTAAGGAAAAGAGGCATAAAGGTTTTAACTTTTTAACTTTTTAAACTATAACGCTTTTTCAGCTTTTTTTTTACAATGTAAGTCAATGGGAGGACGGAGTTGGTTGATGTTACGCATCGTTTGCAGATACACCAAAGGATTATGATCGGTGTAGATGGTAACAGTAGATGGTAGCGGTGTAGATGGTAATGCTTGCTGACCCAACATAAACCTCAAAGTGATCTAAGGCAAGTACAATAGAGAGGGCTTCTTCCTCGATCGTAGAATAGACACGCTCATGTTGGTTACATTTTCTGGAAAAGTAAGACAGGTTGTTCTCTATCGTCTCGAGACTATCTCTCCACTCCGTTACATATTCCATATGTATGGGGAATGACCCCCCTGCATGTCAGGGTACTTGGATACTTCTTTAAGACACACCGGCTCGCCCGGTCACGCCCCTAGGTTTACCTATAAAGCACCTGTGCTGGCGTGAAATCAGTGATTGTTTGATCTCCACTTGTGCGTCAGGGTGCAGTGACAATCCAAGAAAAAAAAAGAGGAATTAAGTTGTGTGAAAAAATAAAGTAGGGCTACAGCTGTTTAATCCGCTTACCTGGTGTAAGTCGGGGCGTCTGTCTTTGGCAGCCTCCCTGGATTGCTGTATCTTTCTGTTTTGTTTGGTAGCTGTGTGTTCTTCCCGGCGTATTGCTTGCGGTTCGTGAGCTAACGCGCTAGGGGGTACACAGTGAGCACGGGATAGAGCCGGAGGTCCTGTTCCCGGCTTCAGCGGTGTTTCTCCCCGGCGTATTGCCCGCGGCTCGCGGGCTGACGCACCGGCGGCGAGCATCTCTCTCTCCCGGTTCAAGCGGTTCTCCCCGGCGTATGGCTCGCGGTTCGTGAGCTAACGCGCTCGGTGGGATCCACACTGAGCGCTGGTATCCCGGTCCGGTCTCCCCGGAGGTCCCGGCCTTGGCGGTGTTTCCCCCGGCGTATTGCTCGCGGCGCGGGCTGACGCGCCGGCGGAGAGCATCTCTCCCACTCCCCAGAGGGGAAAGAAAAAAAAAAAAAAAGGTTGCAAAGCACTCTCAGCCCATACCTTTATAGCGTACGGCTCTCACAGCGGCCGACACGCGGAGCACACTTGGGAAAAGAAGCGATAAGTTAGCTGCGAGTGCTAACGGCTACAGGTGTAAACAGGAAGTGGCGGAGTACTTCCTGTTTCGGCCCCTGGCAGTATGGCACATCAGGGGCATTGCTGTGTGGGCTGTGGGGTGGCCATGCCCCTAGAGGACGGGCATGATAGCTGCGTGCTGTGTCTGGGTCACGAACATGCTGTGGTTTCAAGGGAAAATCCTCAGTCATGCATGGACTGCTTTATTTTACCTGCTCGGGCTAGGGAGGCTCGCTGTCGCTTTTTTGCCCCTAAACGTGCAGGCTCCCATGGTTATGAGGGACCCCAGCAGAAAAGTAGGAGAATGGCTGCAGCCTCGGAGGGGAGTGGGGCCAGCAGGGAGGCAGTGGAGCCCGCCACCTGGCGGGGCCTGTTGCCTCCTCGTCAGCCCATTATGATCCGGCCTCCGGTTTTGGGGCTGGGCGATGAAGAGCACGAGGCTGAGGAGGACGTAGATGTGGAAACCGTCTTTTCCTCCGATGATATTGACCTCTCTTGTGCTCAGCAAACAGAGGGCGAAGTCACAAGAGGGGAGCTAGCCCGCCAGTTTGAGGCGGTGATTAGCAGGGCTTCCAGGGCTCTGGGCATTGTCCTCCCTGAGAACCCTAGGGCCCCATCCTCTAGGTTTGAGGAGGGTACAGAGGTGCACCCCGCATCGACCCAGGTGCCCCTCCTACCTGACTTTAAAGAGCTGCTGCATCAGCAGTTCCAGTCTCCAGCTGCTGCCCACAAGTGGTCGGCGGCATGTCGCCGGTTTTCCAACGTGCAGGACAGGGACCAGATTGCTTGTGGGCCGCTTCCCACAGTGGACCGGACCCTCACTCCACTGGTTTCTCCATCCAGCTCCATCCTGGGTAATGCCACCTGCTTGAGCAAAAATTGCAGGGCTATGGATAGTCTGCTCGCTAAGCTACATAAAGCTATAGCGGTGCAGACTCGGTTGGCTAACACTGGGGCTATCCTATCACTTTATCTCCGTGACTTGTCTCGTCGAGTTCAGCATGACACCGGTGTAGGTGAAGAGCTGCAGATGGCCTCCTCATGCCTCTCCTCAGTGATGAAGGAGCAGGCTGAGGCAGCGGGCAGGGCCTTAGCTTCCTTCTGGGTGACTAGGCGCCACTTGTGGCTGTCTCAGTCCCAGCTCCAGCAGGGGGATAGAGACTGCCTGCTTAAAGTGCCGGTGGAACCTACTGCTATGTTTGGGCCTCACGCTACGGCCTTGATGCAGCAGGCACAGGAGAGCCACCGCTGTGCAAAGGAGGTCTCAGGGGGCCTTGCCAGGCGTGTCACGGGCTCTAGGAGGCCAAGAACATCTCGGCCTCAGCCGGCTCCAACTCCAGAGGCCTCGACATGGGGTCAACGGAAGAGAGACCTCAGAGTCCAATTGGATGCTTCCCGGCAGCGCAGGTACCGGAGCCGACATGGCAGAGGGGGAGGACCACCTGCTCGGGCTGAGGGGTCCTCTAAGCGCCCTCCGCCCTCCTGACAACGACCAGGCCCTGGCCAACCAGTCCCTCCCGTCTGCCTCTCACGAGACGACCTGGTTGGCCCTGGGAGCGGATCCATGGGTGGTCTCAACCATGACCCATGGATACCGTATTCAGTTTTTGCGCCGACCGCCTGTAACGGGGACCCCCACCTTTACAACGGTGGACAATCCCCAACAGAGAGCAGCTCTGCAGGCGGAGCTGTCTGCTCTCCTGGAGAAGGGGGCAATAAGGGAGGTGGCCCCCGGGGATCACAGAGCTGGGTTTTTCTCCCGCTACTTTTTGACCCCAAAGAGGGATGGGGGGCTTCGCCCGATCCTGGACCTCAGGGGGCTCAACAGATATCTCCGGCCCTTGCGGTGCCGGCTCCTGACAGTCCCCAGAGTGAGACAGGCGGTCACTGCAGGAGACTGGTTTGCCACCATAGATCTCAAAGATGCGTATTTCCAGATACCCATCTGGAGGGGTCACTGGCGGTTCCTGCGATTCGGCTTTGCAGGCAGGGCGTACGAGTTTCGGGTGCTACCATTCGGTATATCTCTGGCACCGCGGACTTTTACCCGTTGCATGGATGCAGCCCTCTCCCCCCTGAGACAGGGAGGGATCAGGATCCTCAACTACCTCGACGACTGGCTGGTCTGTGCAGTCTCGGAGGAGCAGTGCCGTCACCACGTAGCCTTGCTGTTGGCTCACGTTCAGGGCCTAGGAGTGCGCGTGAATTACAAGAAGAGCAGGCTCGAGCCTTCCCAGGTGACGACCTTCCTGGGGATGGTCTTGGACTCGAGGACGGCTACGATTGTTCTGACCCCGGAGAGGCAGCAGGCCTTCAGGACTTGCCTCGCCCTTTTCCAGCTGCGTGCTCTGGCCACCTGGGGACTTTGCCTTCGCCTCATGGGCTTGATGGCAGCCATGGTGCAGGTGGTCCCTCTCGCTCTCTTGCACATGCGACCTGTGCAGCGATGTCTACTGGGCTTGGGTTTGTGCCCTCAGAGGTCCCACAAAACCAAAGTGGTGGTCTCTCGGAGGCTTCACAGGGCCCTCCAGTGGTGGAGGGTCACGGCACACATCCAGGTGGGCCAGGCTCTGGGTCCAGTTATCTATCGCCAGCTGGTGTACACAGACGCATCCCCTTCAGGGTGGGGCGCCGTGCACGAAGGCTGTGGAATCAGCGGTGTCTGGACCGGCCGGTGGCTG
The DNA here is from genome assembly GCA_027122715.1 of Trisopterus minutus. Classification (NCBI taxonomy): domain Eukaryota; kingdom Metazoa; phylum Chordata; class Actinopteri; order Gadiformes; family Gadidae; genus Trisopterus; species Trisopterus minutus. The sequence goes on from JAOPUD010000009.1 coordinate 7,282,703, forward strand.
TGTCAGCACATAAACGTTCTAGAGCTGAGGGCGGTGCTCCTAGCTCTGCGTCGGTTCCTCCCAAGGCTGAGGGGTCATCACGTCATCGTTCGCACCGACAGCACAGCGACGGCTGCTTACATCAACAGGCAGGGGGGCCTGCGCTCCCCTGTTCTGTGCAAACTGGCAACCACTCTGTGGCAGTGGGCTCACCCACTCTTCCTCTCGCTCAGAGCCGTGCATGTGCCAGGGGCACTGAACTCCGCGGCGGACATCATGTCGAGGGGAGGGCCTCAGCCAGCGGAGTGGAGACTCCACCCGCAGGTGGTCTCCGAGATATGGCGCCGGTTAGGCAGGGCGGAGGTCGACCTGTTTGCGTCCAGGGAGTCGACGCATTGCCCACTCTTTTTCTCCCTGAGGAACGACGATCCTCCCATGGGCTGGGATGCTCTGGCTCATCCGTGGCCCCGGGTTCTGCTTTACGCCTTTCCTCCCTTCGCTCTTCTCCAGCCTCTTCTCCAAAGAGTTCTGGTGGAACGGGTGAGGCTTATATTGGTGGCTCCTCGGTGGCCCCACATGCCGTGGTTTTCGGCGATTCCACCTCTGCTGGACGGGTTGCCATGGGAGCTCCCACACCGGAGGGACCTGCTCTCCCAGGCGAACGGAGCCCTGTTCCACCCATTTCCAGAGGGGCTCAGACTGATGGCTTGGCCCCTGAGAGGGAGGGGCTCCTGGCCTTAGGATTGCCAGAGCCAGTGGTAGCAACAATTCAGCATGCCCGTGCTCCATCCACGAGGGCGGCTTATTCCTACCGTTGGCAGGTGTTTACCACCTGGTGTGCGTGTCACCAGGTGGACCCATACTTAGCGTCGGCTCGGGAGATCCTGCGGTTTTTGCAGGCCCAGCTTGAGGCACAGAAGGCCGCGGTAACACTGCGAGGATTAGTGGCAGCAATCAAGGCAGTGCGTATCAGCAAATTTGCTCTGAGCGCGGAGGACTGTGCCCTCATTTCCCGATTTCTTCGGGGGGCCCAGCGACTTACGGTGCGTGCCACCGGTCCTGCAGTTCCCCCCTGGGACTTGGATGTCGTCCTTGGGGCCCTTCAGCGTTCCCCCTTTGAACCTCTTGGGGGTGCCAATTTGAAGTGGCTTTCCATGAAAACCGCCTTCCTGCTTGCCATCACTTCGGCTAGAAGGGTCAGTGAACTCCATGCCCTGTCGGTGCATGGTGACTGCTGTCGCTTTTCCCCGGATGGCTCGAGTGTGGTTCTCCGCCCCAACCCAGCCTTCCTGCCTAAGGTCCTCACTGACTTCCACCTGTCTCAGTCAGTTGAACTCAGGTCCCTCTCCTCTTCTAATGCTGGCGAGGAGGTTGAGGACACTACTCTGTGCCCAGTCAGGGCTGTGACGGCGTACATCCAGCGTACTCAGGCTGTCCGGAGGTCCGACCAGCTCTTTGTGTGCTACGACCCCGGGCGCGTGGGCAGGCCGTTGTCGAAATCCAGGCTGTCACACTGGGTCGTGGACACCATTCGGCAGGCTTATGTGCTGTCTGGTATGCCGGTTCCATCAGGGGTCCGGGCACACTCCACTCGGGGTGTGGCCGCTTCATGGGCCTTGTGGCGGGGGGCCTCCCTCGCTTCCATATGCTCTGCCGCCACATGGTCGTCTCAGTCAACATTCACTAGGTTCTACCGTCTGAATGTGGCCGCCAGCCCCTCGTTCGGGGAGCGTGTGCTGGGCGTGGCCCGACGGTAGTAAATTTATGTCTAGAAAGAAAAGCCTCAGCCTGCGTCTTGCAGGCTAATTGAGCGGCTGCTCTGCGAACAGGCAGGCCTTTGCGTCTTGCGGGGTCCTTGCCTGTCCCCCTTGGGTTAGTCTCGCGTCTTGCGGGCTTCCCTGGCAGCCCTCTCCCTCTCAGAGCTGGCCCTAGCGCCTTGCGGGGCCTACTCCTGTGAGCTGTATATAGTGTACATTTGTAAATAGTTCGTTTGTAGCACTCTGTGGTTTGGGATTGTGGGCTGCACGTCTCCTCACGGGGTGTCTTAAAGAGTTTCCCCGTACATATGGAATATGTAACGGAGTGGAGAGATAGTCTCGAGACGATAGAGAACGTGTGGTTACGTTGTAACCTTGGTTCTCTGAGTGAAGAGACTATCTCTCCAGCTCTTAGGGCCGCTCGGAGAGAGAAGTTTCGATCAAACGATCACTGATTTCACGCCAGCACAGGTGCTTTATAGGTAAACCTAGGGGCGTGACCGGGCGAGCCGGTGTGTCTTAAAGAAGTATCCACGTACCCTGACATGCAGGGGGGTCATTCCCCGTACATATGGAATATGTAACGGAGTGGAGAGATAGTCTCTTCACTCAGAGAACCAAGGTTACAACGTAACCACACGTTTCCCAATATGAAGGAAGCATGCTCAACGGCCGCACTTTTAAGGAAGCCACGTCATAGAAAGCCCACAAGCACTGTTCCAATGTTGAGAACACTCGGAAATTCTAATTTTGTTTTTGAGAATTCCAAGATTTTTCAAGGATGCATCGATGCATCCTCAACGAGCCAAAATCCCCACAATCCTTTGTGTTCACATGCTGCGCGGGTATTTAAAACATTGCTTTACACAAGTAAAGTTATTTGAAAGTTTTCTGAAATAATTTGTGACGTATTGCTTTTTATAGATTAATCATGTAAAAGTAAAGAGTTAAGCTTAGAGGTTTGTGTAGCTGTAGTGTACCTCTAGCCAGCACTCTTGCCTTATCTCCATAGGACGCGACTCGCATGGAGCAACGAGTGAACTTAATAAGCGGTCACAAGACTTTTTTTAACCAGCGCCTCTTTCCCTTGACATTGAGATTTCACCTGACAAACACACCGCCTTATAATACCCGGGTGGTGCTCAAAGCCCGCACACAAACCCCTACAGCCAGCAAGAAGCTAAGCAGTCTCAGCATAAAAAGTATTATATAATATGCTAAATAAATGAACAATGTAACAAAGATTGTTTCATTCCTTGCCAATGTCCGCCGCTGTGTTAATTTGACACTGAGCAAAGATATTCTGTTCTGCAAGTATGTCAAAAGTAAGGTCACAGCTGATGAGCTGGAGTAAACGTATAGACCTGTTCCAGTCTATACGTTGACTTTCTATGGAGTCGCGCCGCCCGTCGCTGTTGGTGTGAACGCGCCATTGGTGTAACGCGCTTGAAGTGGAAGGGCCCTATCTTGCATCCGGCGGAAGTGACTTAGTCACTGGCGCATGTGTCGTTTGCTAGTTTACAACTGGCGCAGAGCGTTCTTTTGCCACCTGCGCCACTCGCCGGTAAATTAGGGAATGATCTTGCGCCCCAAGGGGCAGTTCGGCGGAAGGAGGAGGCGTGTTCTGGCGCAAACGGTATTTTGACGTTTCTGAAAACAATTGCGCTACTGGCCAGGAAATACCTGGTTTAAAGTCAGTGGCGCGTTGTTCAGATGCTATTTTAAGGGCGCATGCATACATGCGCATGCGATGCATACGGATTGCTTGTGCACCTCGCGCATACACTTTGCTTCTCTCATCTACACTTGCCACTTTACCAGTCGACATCTGGATAAAAAACGTCTGTTTACATTTTACATTCCACATTTACATTTATTTAGTTTTGTATTTAGGTTTTTGTATTTAGGCTTTTATTATTATTATAATTATTTTTATTTATATTTATATATATATATTCTTTTTATTTTATTACTGCACTGTTGGAGGAGCCCAAGACATAAGAATT
>JAOPUD010000009.1:7308283-7320853 GCA_027122715.1 Trisopterus minutus
CCCCCCCCCCCACCCTCCAGGCTCCACTCCATCCACACCTAGCTTGTAATCTTTCTTTACATTTATTCACATTTCTAAATCTCGTGTTTTGCTTAGTATTTTTTTTAATGCCCGCCACCTCACCTGACTTTAAAAGAAAAAAACAGAAAAAGAATTATGGAATGAATACATTTAAATGTATTATATTATTATTAAACATCTTCCTATAAAAGGAAGAAAGCACAATACATCACCAAGAACCCCACACGGTTGGGGTAAACGGAGGTTACAGATAGCGCTTGCGAAGACGTAGTACAAGAACAACATGAAGCTAGCCGGGGTTAATGGGGGAATAAATGCTAATTCTAGACGCAATGGAACTTTGGCAGAATTTTACAGATGGTGCATTATATCGTGGCATATGGGAAGCTGCATTGTATTTCCCAGCTGTATGCTGACAATAGAAGCCAGCGATCAGCTGGGGAACATTTATAATAGAGGCCAGGTATGTTGGCGGGAATAAAGGTGCTGGAACCCATCGCAAACGTCTTACCTCTACCTGCCCCAGAGTGGTCGGTATCTGAGTTCACCGTGAGATGCTTTGGATTGAAGTTTCTGCTCAGGGACTCAATGGTAATTAACAGTAAATAGGTTAGATGTGGTGGGATTTTTTGGGGTTATTTAGAACACGTGTGAGATTTTCTTGTGTGTTCCACTGGTCTGTAATATCAATAGTTACTGAAGTAACGTTAGAGCCCTCATTGTCTCTGCTAGTCATTGCTTATGTTAGTGCTTAATGCTAGGTGGTAATTTGGGGATTTGTAAAGGCCAAGGTGCAACTATTGTTGCCAAAATGATGCTATCATACAACATTTATAGTATTGGCACTAATGTCACTGTTAGAAAGCGTTAACCTAATTGTCTATTAAGATTATTATTATAAGAATGTAATATCCATAAAGACCAACCAGTGTTCATGGGTCAGTGATCATGGAAAGTCTATGTAGGACATCCTAATTCAATCTGTCCCCTTATCACTCTCTCTTTCTCCCTCCCTCTTTCTCTCTCCCTCTCCTCCTTTTCCCTCTTTTTTGTATCTCAGCACTTCATGGTCTTTTTTTTTCTTATTTCCTCTTCTATCTCTTTCCTGGTCATAACCCTCTCTTTCTCTCATTCACTGCGTCTTATCTCTATCTCTGTTCGTCTCTGTCGCTCACTCTGATATATATATATCTGTTGTTTCTCTCATGATTCGTCTCTCACCTTCCCCTCGCCTCTCTGTCTCTGTCTGTCTTCTCTTGTCTCCTCTTCTTTCCTCCATATCCCTTTGTCTCCTCTTAAGCCCCCCACTCCCCTTCCCCATACCTCTCCCTCTCTCTGTCTCATCTCCCTTCCTCTCTCTCCTTTCCATCTATCTCTCTGGGGCGACCGGCGGGAGTGCCTGGCTCTCCCACAGACCAGCTGTCCCCCTCCTCCACTCTCCACTGCTACATCCTTTCTCGTAACTATCTCTCTCTCTTTCTAACTCTCTCCCGCTATTCTCTGTTTCTCTCAGTTTTCCCTGCTTTGCTCTCATCTCTCCCTATTCCCTTATTATTTTCTGACTCTCTCTCTCTCTCTCTCTCTCTCTCTCTCTCTCTCTCTATTTTTTCTTCTTTACCTCTCTCTTCCTCGTCCCTCCGCTCCCTGATAGAGAGGGAGGGCCGTCACAGAGCAGACCCAGCGTGGGGGGGCGCCTCCGTGGGGGGCCGCACCGGCCCGGTCTGCCCTCTTCCTTCTCGGCCCTGTGTATATAATGGGTCTCCGCAGACGGGAAGCGATGGTCTCTATCTACTGAGTGTTGTCTGCTAGAGCTACACAGCCGACACCCTGGTGTGGGGCCTTTGAGGACCCTGAAGCCTCTACCTGTTTGACTGTGTGGTTTGGATTGCGATGTCGCTGTTGCGATGTAACTAGCACGTGGCGATGTTGAGAACAGGGTTGACAAGAGGGTTATGTCAGGGATAATGTATACAACGCCGGTCATTATCGGGAAATAAGGGGCTTATTTATATATGTACATTATCCCGCTTATTACACTGTTACTTGCCAGAACGAAAAGATGACTTCACACGATGTGTCTTTTTACGATTACCATTCATGGTGTTGATCAGCAGAAAAATAGTCACACAAAGACGTTGACGTCGCTTAGCAACCGAATCCGCTGGGGTTGATAAGTTCCCGGACTACTTGCGGAGTGATACGAAAGATGGGAAAAAAATCAACTTTCCTTGACAGCAACATTATTGAAAAATAATTCACCACCGGAAGTCAGGAAGGCCCACGGAGCATCCCACACCATTGAGAAGAGCCGTGTAATAAATCGCTTTATGTAATGGTGCTCAAATGTTGCTGACACATATGCATTTTGTTTGGAGTGACAGTGAACAGACAGTGAACTTAACATATCATTATCAGAATACAGATGTGGTGCATTGTAGCAATATCAATTGTTCATGATGAACTGCACATTACATCTGCTTCCAACCAATTGGTTGATTGGGTTTTGACCCAATCAACATCTTACGGTAAAATGTAATTTCAATAGCCAGGTGAATGGAATCAAATCACTCTATTCAACACTCAAAGTTTAGTAGTAGTTCATGGCTATGGGATCGGTGAGCTTAAGGGAATTGTAGTATTTCTGATGGTTTTGGTTCGTGCGGCAAACACACAAATGTACAAAAGATGATCATAGCAAGGTGTGAAGTGCCCTAGTGGGGTATTCATCTTTCATAACCTTGAGAGAAAGTTAAAGGAGATGACTGGAGTCAGAAATTCAGCATCTCAGGGGCTTTCATTAAATATTCATTCAGAAATTCGGGCATTCTGCATCAACCCTTTCTTCACCCCATCCTATCCCCAGAACAACATAGGTGGTAGAACGCATGTTGTGGCAGCGTTCTGCCTGTAGGGGGACCAGGAGAGCTGGCAGTGGTGGCTGCCCGCCGCCCACTCTCCTCTTCCTCTGTGTGGATCTGAAGTGACAGAGCGCTGGGTGCCAGCACCGTTTCCATCCAGTGATGTGACCAGTAGCAGGTCTGTTATGCTGGAGTTATGTAACAGACCACCGGTGTGCTTGTCTTGCTTGCATTAGCATGCTGTCACCCACTGCAACACACATACACACACAAAAATAATCAAAGAAATCCGCATTAGCATTTCAGCCTGATAATTCATATCGTGGGTGACTGACTATAGAGGGTATCTCTTATGAGGGTAGCGGAAAAGACGGTCATTGCCCCGACTTTTAAGTCTGAGTTTTCTTTATAATGAAGAGGAAATCATGTATTTGTGAATCAACAGCAGGTGTGCCTCAAGCCCAGAGTTTGTGTTCTACTCCCAATGATTCACGTGGATGAACTTGATAACAGATACATTCAGAGTAATTTAACACATGCATGCTTCTACAAAATGATTCCTGAGGGACTCTGGTGGTGGCACAGTGACACTGTGCGTAGCGCTAATGCTAATCACAGCAGGAACAGAAGGTCCTGGGTTCAAAACATAGGGAGGTAGGGGGGGTCCTGTGCAAAGTTTTCTTCAGATAGGTGCTCTGGTGTCCTACATTCAATTACAGTACATACTAGGGTACTTGGGATCATACAGTGTTTATCGTGTTAGGGTTGCTATCATGTCAGGCTGCTTCACAAACTACCATGCAAAGCATGCTATCATGGTGCTGTTGTAGAAGAGCCTCTATGGGCCTACCCAGAATGCATAAAGGTGTAATGAAACTATAGCAATGTAGGTTGAGGAAATAGCTACAGCAGCACAGGGCGACAGTTAGAAATCCTTGCGGTGTTTGCAGCAGCTGTTTATACAAATTGTGCTTGACATTTCACTAACCATGATTCGCATTGCCAGTACATTTTAAAAAGACATTTCTAAAAGGTCGGACTTAAACTGCCTTAATCTCAGTGAGTTGATTAACGGCCAATGTGCAGGGGGTCGAATTACAAAGTTGTGCGGTGCTTAACAGATTCCCAGAGATGGAGGAAAAGGCCTTGTTTGTCTCGTACAAGCCGAGAGATGGCCGTCCGGACCAGCGTTCATCCATCACGTTCATTAAAACACAATGTGGCGCACAGGAAGCCTGGGTCTGTTGGACATGACAGTTACAGGCAGTTTGAACTTTTGAGAATACATCTTAAAATCGGTGATAAGTAGCAGTCAAACCCCTTTGAATTGTCTTTGTTGTTTGAAGAGAATTCTCTCTAACGATCGTACGGTACGGTTATAAGTTAAAATTTGGCCGTGCTGTGAACTATTCTACTCAAGTTTTTTAGAAAGTCAGTGTTAACAGTAATATTATCCCCAAATTAGCTTTTAAATGTATATTGATCCATTCAAATGGGCAATTTAAATTTTCATTAAAGGTGACACTGTTCAGCTACCATTACCTTTTCAGGGTGTAATGAAATTCACTTTTCATACTATTAACCCGCCACAGTTTATCCTCTCATTCAATCTTTAATATGTATTTTAATGGGATTTGGAGCCATTACAGACAGGACAGTGAAGACAAAGAGGAGAGCGCTTTGAAAGATAGAGGGCCTTACATAGCAGGATAGGATCTTAGGTGGGGGTCATAACTGTGTGGTAAGCGCCCTGGTGAAGGCTAGGTGAGCCACCAAACATCTATACCTGTGGCTATAGGCAATTCCTCAGTTGAGCTCTTGCTGTGGTGTTACCTTTTTTCTGTTGTTTTTGCCTTGTTATTGTGTTGTCTTGTATAATGTTGCTTTAATTGGGCTGATATTTGTGTGTGTGTCTGTGTGTGTGTGTGGGACTCATAACTGTTACTGGCAGTGTGTTTGTGTGTGTTTGTGTGTGTGTCTGTGTGTTTGCGTGTGCACGTGTGTGTGTGTGTGTGTGTGTGTGTGTGTGTGCCCGTGTTTGTGTGTGTTTGTGTGTGTGCGTGTGTAGGAGGTGGAACATCTGTGGATGTCTGACAGGACATTTTGGAGTCTGAAGGACACTCTGGCCTTCTGGCCAACACAGTGTGTGTGTTTGTGTGTGCGCTTGTGTGTGTGTGCGTGGGTGTGTGTGCGTGTGTGTGTGCGTGTGTGCGTGTGTGTGTGCGTGTGTGCGTGTGTGTGTATGTGTATGTGTGTAAATCTACTGTGTGTGATGTTTTGTCTCTGTGTGTGCATTTCTGCTTCTTTCGGGTAATTTACAGGAATTGATCTGTGTATCACAATTAATTAATTCTTGAGCATTGTGTGTAGTAGCGAGTGTCATAGTCTGTGTGTTTTAGAGTCTTTCATGAGCATGTGTATACGTGCGTCTGTGTGTAAGAGTGCAGTTGTCTTTGTGTTGGAAACAGAATCAGACAGCCAGGGTCTGTTTGATCACTGCTTGGTTTAGCAGGAATGTATTGAACACCTGCTACTTCACCACCTACATGTACCCAAACACACATGCACGCACACAAATGCACACACACAAATGCGCACACACGCACACATTAAGACTTATTAAGATACGCCCATATGCACACACACACACACACACACATTGGCCCACCACCATGTTCAGTTCCTTTACACAGCTGGGTGTGGGGGCGGCGGCGGGGGGGGCTGGCAGCTGCAGCATATGGACCAGGTAACATGGACCAATGCCCAGCTACACCAGTCTCCACCCCCCACCAAGCACTCCTCCAGTGCTCTGGTATGTCTGCACGACTACGTCTTCTACTGCTCCCTCGGGCTGGACATACACAGTGGGTCGACCTTGTACCACTAAAGGACAATATATCCAACATTGAGCCCCCTTTCTGGGTTGTCTAGGATGAAATAGAGTGGTTGACGCCAACATTTTGACTATTGGGCTGATCGTCTCATTGAGAATCGCCCCTGCCTGCTTCAGAATGGCTGGGTACGGGCATTCACAAACTTGTCCTTAAAACAACCCTCAACGTTCGTTTTCAGAAATGTGCAACTCACCGAGTGGTTAGTGGTGTTTGTTGATGTTCCAAATCAAGTATCGTACTGATTTGTTTTTTATTAACATAAATATAGGTAAATCACAGATTTATGTTGTTCATCCCTTTGAGGAGGAGATTTCAGTGTCAAATTTAATATCTGCAAAGTGTTAGACTATTGCTAATGCTAATATTCTAGGGCGAACAACTAGTCAGTACACCAACTATGTCCCATAACAGCAGGTGTTATGTGAGGTAATGCTAGCTAACATAACATATTAACAATCTTCCTCTTGGCTGTAGCCTTTTTCACAAGCACTTCCTCTTGAATGTGGGCCAGATGGTCCTGTCCCACTACAACCTTGTCTTCCTCCTCTACTCCGGACAAAACTCCATTCTTTCAAACGTCTAGTTTTGTGTCTCTCTTTCCTATCCCTCCTCTTCACTTACATTGAGTCTCTCTCTCTCTCTCTCTCTCTCTCTCTCTCTCTCTCTCTCTCTCTCTCTCTCTCTCTGTCACTGCCGTCACATCGCTTATTACCGAGTCTTCCTTCGTATTCGTTCAGGCTATAAGGCTTCAGAGTGAGAGAATAGCTTGTAGTTTTTTCATGGCAGGAGTCTTATCAATCCTCATTAAAATCATATTGATTTCAATCGTGTCCATTATGGCCATTGCAGACATTTCAAACCCCTAGAGAACAATTAACAACCATAAAGAGAAATCAATGAGGGGGCCAGAAAGGTCTATGATGAAAAAACACAACAGGAAAACAACAATCTCCATCAGGTTGATTGTGGTTTTTTTTTAATCATAAACCAACTGCTTGAACAATTGCTATTGGTAATTACCACCCTGAGCTCTGTTGGGTATTCACGTTTCGATTCTACGGCCTCCTGCTGGTTTTGTATACCATGAGCTTTCCAGCCATCCCTTCTAAGTGCCGGGGCTGCTGGATGTGGTTGTGGCGGGGGAGTGCTGGCAGCAGCCATGGTCATGGCCAGGAAGTGGTGTGTGTGTCAGTTGGATCCAGTCTGGTTCGAGAGAGAGCTTCCAATAAAACAATGAGGACTACCAGATTTTGTTGGTCGAGGTCAACATTTTTGTAATATGATTAGAATTTGTTATTTGTAATCGTTAAATTCATCAAAGACATATAGTTATTATTCAGTCAACACTGTGCCAGGTTAGGATCGCGTGCACAGGATTGTGGGTAGCTCAACCGATGAAGGAGACCTCCATCTTTGCCATGACGCATCTTTTTTTATGCACCACAGCAAAGCACCATTTTAACATTGGAGTTCAAGTATAAACTTGACATCTTCCTGCTGTAACACGCCCTGATTAGACAGTATTTTATTCTGTTTCGGAGACGTCCCAAATCACAACAACAGCTGTGGTCCTCCAATCGCCATGGCTAAACCCCCTAACCAAACAAACACTGCCACGTGCAAGCTCCAACATTTAAAACCAGAGTAGTCTCCACACCCCCAGCAGGATGGACTAGTGGGCAGTTTGGTTTGCCGGTTGGGTGATTCTCAAGGATGGGGTGGAAAGGTGACAAGAGAGAGGAGCTGAACAGACTCAAAACAAGGGAGCTGGTGAGGGGAGATAATTCTAGAAGTAGATGTCATTTTGGTAAATTACCATCTTTGAGGACTTTAATTGGCCATTACTAAAAAGATTAGTGAAATATACCAAAAAATTAACAAAATTCACCCCACTCTGCTCTTGACTCTTATTCCAGCGGGGTTTAATAGCTGACACTTTATGTTCTGGTTGGAGTTGCTCGCCTGAGAAGGGAAGAGGAAATGCATGCTTCAACCGACAGAAGAAAATAAAACACTCAACATATAATCTGCAGCCTTCTCACAAGCGTTTAGAAAAAATACAATCCGGGTTTCTCTTCTCCATGGCAACGGCAGAACTAAACTGTCAACCTCCACACGGATGAAAACGAAACATTTACAGTACTCACCGGTGAAATAGCTATCCTTCCCTAATTAACATGAAGAAGAATTTGGGAGGAGATTATGTATAATCTCTGTGTCTTTTCTAATCCTTTCCCCTCCTCCTTCTCTTCTACACTTATCCATGGAGACAGAGCTGGCACACACAGCAGTGTTATGTAACCGCTCGGGCTAATTGTCTTGTCTATTGATAACCCTGTGAAGCAAAATGGCCAGCGCAGAGGTACAAAATGATGGACGCTCCGGATCAACGGGCCACTGTTAACGGTAGGCGTAACCCAAGCTAACTGTGCTCATCGGGAGTAAAGCGCATTCAATTAGCCATCGACACTCCATGGTCTGAACGTCACTGTTGATCCAAGGCTGGCCCGCTGTTTCTCTCTATTTAAGTCCGCAGCGGAACGAGAAGCCAAACTGACCTCATGAAGCTCCATCATTTCATTATTATTTTACAAGACAAGTACGGCCACTGTTGCTTGACATGGAAACGCCGTTGTTCGTCTTGCCCACCTCACCTCAACCATTCAGATGTAGTGTCCAACCACAGGAACCAGTGTGTTAACACCAGGCTGCATACGGGTGAATATCAGTGCCTGAGTCGCAACTGGGGAATAGCTGTTGAACTGCTTTAAGACGGTCTCCTCGCCATTTGAAGACACAGCACGTGTCTTCACGTCGTTCCAAGAAATTACATTTTTGAGCTCTAATGCTCATCTCCTCCCCTACACATATCCTTTTCTGTGGTGGTGAACCCAGAGTCTTTTGGGGCGCTAATGACGTCCACGCCGACCGTGAGCCCAATTGATTACACCGCCGGTGTGTCCCCCGCTTCATCGCATATGAATCCCCCTGATCCACCCTTCAGAACAGTAAACAGAAAGCATTTAAATGATTGCTGTATGCAGAGATGGTGAATCACTTTGGTAAATGATATCCGCTCTTGAATCAACATTCTTGATTGCTTAATAATTAAGAAGACGCTTTTATCCAAAGCGACTTGCAGTCGATTCCCAGTTTGAACTGTGGATTCAACCAAAAAACTTTTGACGTGAGTTGTTAGATAGACCTTTGTGGCACTCCCCTGACCACACGCCAACCTAGGTGGATCGGCTTGTCTGCTCGGAGCGCTGAGACACAGGTAAATGTTGAGTAATATCCCCCGACAGGGAGGGCTGTTTTACTGAATATCAACCAGCTGTGATTATCTTTGGCACTTAGCCTACGACCTTGTACCATCCCATACCCCACCTGACTCTATTCAAAACCTTTAAAAAAAAGCGCTGTATAAATTCTATCAATTATTAATTATTATTGTCAGATCATAGCTGTGTGGATATGAAGTACAACAGCACGTCCTCAGGTGTGATATTGCTAGTTTCACAAGCGCCACTGGTTAGTTACCAATAATAAGTGACACCAGAGGATGATTTGTTTGTTTATTGACTCGTTTATTTGCCTCCGCCAACACAAACAGATCCACAACGGGACTGGGACTGGACTGTTGCCAAGCAACTCATACACATTTTCCTGTGCACTAACATGCCATTTTGTGTAGGTCTACACAGAAACGCAGGCCAGCTACTTTGTATCATGTACGTTTATCTGTACGATTCCGCATCAAGGGATTCCGATGAGTTGACAGTTGAGGTTAGGGTTAGTTTGATCATCAGTACGTTACTGCAATGATGGCTGATGTGATCAACAGTTATTAGAGATATCTGTAAGGCGGAGTTAGATATAGTATCGAGTATTTAAAAGTCCCAGTGATGTTATACTCCATTTCAGCACTCATAGAATGCCTCTCATCCAATTAAATTAATTGGTTCGTAACTAACTCTGGTATAAAGCCGTTTATTTGGTAGTTGGCAAGATATTACAAGCCAAGCTTCCAGTGAATACTGACATGTCAGAGCTCTGCATAGAGTGTGTGTGGTGATTCCTGGCTAAACATGTGTGCCGGATGAGTGAACGCACCACAGGTGTGCACTGCAGCACCACCCAATCCCAGAGTCCAATCACCCTGATTCGGTCCAGGTGAGGCTGCTTCCACCAGCCACCCACCACACACACTCCACAGCCTGAATAAGAATGCTTTAGATATGCATGAACATGGCTTGTTGGTTGTTATCCTTATTTAATGCTTTGATCTAATACTACGCAAATGTTACGTATTGGAACAGCAGTCTTTTGTGCAGAATGCTTATGGATGTGAGTTTGCACTGTGAAACTGTTACATTTTAGCAAGGTTTAAAATGGTTCTGAATATATTTGACCACATGTAGTAGAAGATAGATGGTTAGATGCATGGTTGGATTGATTTTCATGTTATACCAATACTACACATTAGAGAGTTTACCTTTTATAAATGAAAAATAAATACACAATTTTAAACATGCCCCTCCAGCACATTGTTTATCCTTTGAAGAATTCCCTTGAAAAAAAGAAGAAAAAAAAAAAAGTATATTACAAATATAATATTAAACCAATACTGGCTGGCGGAACAAGAATTACATTACATGACACTTGCATCATGAAAAAACGATCTAGGTGCTCTGGCTAACTTCAAGGTTGAACAGCTGCCCTGACATGAAGACTCATGCTGTTAGCCAAAGGCATTGATCACTTGGAGAGATGGAGATCCATCTCTACAGGATTGAAAGTCTGCACGCCAATTCTTAGCAATATATACCTTTTAAAAGGGTAGTCTGACCGCATGAAAAGGGTGGAGAATGCGTCGACTAGTAGTACCAATGTGGGGACCAATCACCACCCCCCCCCCCTCCAAAAGTATTTGAACCTGGAGGCCTTGAAAGGTGAGCAGCGGACGTCTGGGCCGGAACCAAGAGGGGATCACATGGAGATCAGACTCCTCAGATGCTTGGCTGGCCTGCCTCTGCGTCGCACAAACATGGGCTAAATGATTCCACGGCTTGCATCACTAACTAAGAGCCTTGCAGTGCAGTGGTGTGAGTATAAATCAAACCGGGAGTTGATGAGTGATGTCGGGCCATCATTAAGAAGGGATGAAAGGATTCCTCCTCCTTCCCCACACTTTATCAAAGGACTCACCGTCCTGCCGCGCTGACATCGCACGTCTTCCAGCTGTCAGACCCACAGTGACACGCTGTTTAGGCTCCTACATGCACATGAGTGAACTTTCATGAGCGAACGCGCGTGTGTGTTTGTTGTTTGTGTGTCTAAGAGTGTCCGTATTTCAATTGCATATATAAGCTTGCGCACACACACACACACACACACACACACACACACACACACACACACACACACACTTTATATATATAGCTTTTCTGGCCCAGCTAGCCCTCATTCGTAGACACTGTCAGAAAACTTCCTGTCAAATAATTCCCATAATTCCCGGGGATGAACACACAGACCCCGGGAGACAGAGGCACAGGGAGGTTAGAAAGGAAACAGCCATGAAGACCAGAGGAACAAACTGTCAGAATCGTGTCTAAACTTACTGGAGTGTAAACACGCATGCATGCAAACAGTCTTTTGCATTTGACGTGTATGCATGCACACAAATGTTCACTGACACAAACACACGTTCACAAACAGACTGATTGTATGCACACATGGACACAGACAGACGTATGCACGCTGAACTCGTTTGTGTGCACGCACATACACGCTCACGCGAGCATGCGCACATTCACTGCAGACACACAGGACTACATATTTGTACACTCAACAACAAACAAATATTAACAGTGAGACACACACTAACACAATCACACACACACACACACACACACACAGCTGTGACAATCTCCATCAGTACCGTGTCCAGTTGTGGTTGAGAGAGTGCTTAAGTGAGTTGCTTTTGTCTGAGCATCTCTTGTCAAAATACATGTCTTGTTCAGGACGTTTCGGATATAATGTGCTGTGTTCCGATATCCGATATACCTCCATGAGTACACTTAAACGTAGTACACTAAGTATCCGCACACACTCAAGTGCGTCGATTTTCAGATGTCAGTGTTGTGCCAAATTGAAAACTCTGTGGTGCACTAACCAGAAATTGCGATCGCGACTGCCGCCACCTGCCCAAAACATCCCGCTGCCGTTGAGTACCAAAAGTGTACATTGATCCACACTCAGCGATTTGACCCTTTTGAGTACACCATCAGGGTCCTTTCAGTACACTTATTTTCGCCCCGATCTTAATTGGAACACCCTGCGTACTCTAAGCATAGTGAGTACGGGAGGTATTAGTTTGGAACACAGCACTGGTCTTTGTTCACTGTACTGATATTATCAACACACTGCCCTGACAGACACTGACCTTCTGATCTCGATGGACGATGGACGTCCTCTCCTCTGTGTCACAGCACCACAGTGGTTTGTAGAGAACCCTGAATATATCTCTCTCCTTATGTCTCTCTCTTGCCTGCAGAGAACTCTGAATATTACATAGTAGATGGCCCCATCGCTCCCTCTCTCTCTCTCTCTCTCTCGCTCTCTCTCTCTCTCTCTCCAACTCTCTCTTTGTCTTTCCCTTTCTCTATGCTTGTCGCAGTCCTCATGTAACTTTCTCTCGCCTCTACTTTTGCCATATCACTCTCTCTCTCTCTCTCTCTCTCTCTCTCTCTCTCTCTCGCTCTCTCTCTCTCTCGCTCTCTCTCTCTCTCTCTCTC
>JAOPUD010000009.1:7325482-7342909 GCA_027122715.1 Trisopterus minutus
ACACACACACACACACACACACACACACACACACACACACACACACACACACACACACAGACACACACACACACACAACAACAACAACCTGCGATAAATGGTGAATGGCTAATGTGAAGATAACTATCTGATTGACATGAATGTCAATCAGATGATGTGCTGACACTGCAATGCAGAAGTTCCTGTTAGTAAGCACTTTGGCTTACAGCCCATTGCCTCGCACGGTGGTTTGTCTATCGCATAGCACTCTATATGCTATTGTTTGGTAGCATTTTATGGGCTAAGATGACACCAATATATAGACCAGCTATGACCTTTGGCTATTTTATCTTCTCAAGAGCTGTTTATGTCTGACTTCAGTTTAAAGAAGGAGTCAATCGGCATGTCTAAGCGTGGACATTTAATACCGTTTAACACATTATAACACTTTGGGCACTCCTGGTTTTCATGAACCAACACCAGAGGAACCTTGATCCTTCCCACTGCAGTCCAATCTAACACTTTCCTCCATAAATTAGAGGAAGTGTTGTAATGTTTTAACACAAATTGTGTGTGTAAAAACCTTTGGAAATTGATTTCAGCAAAAATCCTGTGGTCTTTCAAAGTGCCTGGACCTGCACTGCATTCACAGCTTACCTGGGCTGCTGGGGAACATCTGGTTTGTGCTGTGGACCCTCAGACCCTCGGACGCCTGATCATGGTAGAGGGGGGTGATGTGGTGTGGTCGACGACAGGGTTTGTAGGCTGCAGCAGTCTCTGGCAGGTGATTGGCTGGTTGGCCTGTCAGAGATGGTTAGTTGGTGGAAACTGTTTGGAATGGATGTTTGTAGGACACGTGTGTCCCGGCCTTCCTAAACGGAGCACCCAGACATCTCCACGGACTGCAACGTACAAGGCTGAATAATCATGTGACAAGGAATGTATTTTTACTCAAGCACTCAAGTCATTTGACTAAGTACCACTCTAAGGTATAATTTAGAGCAATCTGAGCGAAAACTACAGAAGTGCTTTATACCAGGCACTTTTATCCAATGCAACTCTTTTTGGAACATGTCATTAAGGAGCAGGGCGGCATTAGGGACTCTTGCAAGGGATGCCAGACAGACATGTGGACATTGGGGTTAGAATCCTTTGGCTGGGAGTCAAACATCATTACCACACCTAGCTATCCATCACCCTTCAGTCAATTAAATTAAATTAATTAAAGTAAATTTCTGGCAAATGTAATCCTAATAATTACAATTGTTTGTATTGTTCCTCATCCGATTGTTAAATTTGTCCTTGCAGATAAAAATAGCTCCTTTCTCCAATTGAAAGCAGTGAAGGTAGCAAGCAATGCCGTTGCCACTCTAGCAGCAAAGTCTGATACTGAGTTAATTTAGTTGCCTTGCATCAATACAGACATATCCACTTCCCCCATATTGCTTTGCAAATTACCTTGGCCTGTCCCGCCATGGCTAGCTGTCGCCATGGCCAATCCTTAACTCTCCATGATGGTCATGGAGACTCACCTTTGTTTCCTTCGTTGTTACGGCCCATGAATTGCTACCTGTGCCTTACCATGATCATAGTAGAAATGGATATTTAAATACATTCAAAAATGAATAAAATGTGTAAGAATACATAATTAGCAGCAGGGGGAAAACGACCGGGAATCGAAAAACCTTTAATTTTATTAATCGCTAGAGAAATGCTGGGACAGTTGATACAAGGAGCAAAGATGAACTTGCACAAATGGGAGGGAGACACACTGACTTAATATACTAGGAGGGGAATGATAATGAGGGACAGGTCAAAACAATCAAGGTGAGGTGAGGACAATCCCAGAGGCGGGAAATACTGGTATCTGAAACGAGAGGAGACGTGAGACAAGACAAGGTAAAACAGGAAACGATGAGAAAATGGTTTAAACAATAAAATCATACCCGGATGAGCTGAGTGAGACGTGACAGCTGACTGTCATAACTAACCTCAACCTTGACCAGTGTCCAGTGACCAGCACTCCGCCACACACCTTCTTCCTCCTGGGTTGTGATTGGTTGTTTGACAGCAAACCCCTGCAAGGCCGCCAGATGTGTCAACACACAAAGGCGGTGTCAAGATGAACCGTGGGTCTGTCTGAGTGCCGCCTGGCCTCCCCATCACGTCCTCTCAAAGCAGACATAATCATTGTTCTTCTCCAACCACTATGCGGTAATTCCTCTTTAATTAAGACATTGATCTTGCTGTATATTTGCAGTGCAGCTTTACAGGAGGCATGCAAATTAACTTCTTGATGAGCAATGCAGCGTGGTGCAAGATAATTTGTGGTAGTAATCCGCTGCTTCCTTTTGTCCGCTGTTTCAAATAGTTACCATAAACCCAGGTACGGGATAAAACGGTTTCCGTTATTAAGGAAGTTGCTTTCAGGGTGAAACAACGGTTGAGTATATTACTCAATGAAGGCCTCGTAGAGGCTGTTTAACTCAGATGGAGTAGATGAGTGGATATGTACGTCATTATGTTCAGGCTAAAATCCCAGGTCATTTTACCCAGGAAAGAGTTTGAAAAGGGTGTAGACAGCCATTTGTTTCAGGAGGTTTTGTGAAACAAACCATGAAATGGTGCAGCCAGCTAAAGTAGTGTGCTCATGCACATCATGGAAGGTACATGTTTCTGCCATTTCAGTGTGGACAGCTGCATTTAAATAGCTTATTTTTTCCCCCAGTAGGAATGTTTCTTAATTGGCTAATTGTCTGTATCACTATGGCACAGGACAATTTCCGGAACAAATAAGACCATAAAGTGGCATCTCACCTTATCTTAAATCGCAATATATCTCAAAAATCTTTTGACACTAAGGATTAACCTGTAAAGAGGAGACCCTCCACTAGATGGATTCAGGACTCCAGACAGCAGCCATTGAAACTAGGCCAAGTCATCACTGCTATCCAACGCAGCTGCTTCTTGATTGGCACAGAGGAACACCTTCTAGTATTGACCAAAGCAACTTTTTGGCAGCTACATCGCCAGGAGTCTCGGCCTGCTGTCCAGATGCCCTACAGGCATCCAGAGAAAACAGTAAGCAACACTGAAGAGCAAGCTAAGATGAAGTAGAATATTGAGTAATAGTCTTCCCTTACGTGTCACACCCTATTGTTGAAGCAGGCTCCAGTCCAAGCCTGAAACCCCATTGGAGGAATGGTACCCTTTATGTTTGATAAACCCCTAAACGCCCCTTTACCCTTGAATAAATCCCCTATTATTTGAACTCAAACCATTACATAGTGTCTACTGCTGTCAAATGGCCAACAAAATAAAATATAATTAAGTTTCCTCATTTTCTCAGTCCTTTTTCCTCAAACACCAATCTAGCTTTAGAGAAGAAAAAAACCTCTCTGGGTGGATTGAACTGTCAATCGATTGGTTGTACTTTTTAGACAAGTTGAACAGCTGTTCAAATAACTTTTGAACTAAAGTGACGTTGGAAGATGCAGTAAAAAAACTGCAAAAAAAACCTAAAAGTTGTACAACGCCGTTGCTGCAATGCAAAGGTTATGAAGGGCAGGTTGATGCGGTTGAAGCAAAGTTTGGTGCAGATTGGTGAATTCTGGGAAAAGCTAATCTGATGTTTATCCTCCCTTTCATTAGCTGTTTGAGATGGATGACGCTCATTAATGAATTTGGCCTTTACTGTTGTGCGTTCACATCCTAAATTGACTTTCTCTGAGGCTGCTCAATTGAAAAGCGTATTATCTAAATTACTTTCCCTGTGGCGTGCCCTCGCAAACACTGTGAAGGCGGGCTGGCGTCAACATTTGACTCAATACAATGTCAACCAGTGAAGAGGTTTTCAGGGTATTTTTACTTCTCTCTGTTTGCCTATTCGTTCACTAATTCCTGCTTTCTTCTATCTCATTACTTAGGTTGTCTAAGGTGAAGTTGGTTGGTAGAAGTGCCTTGATCTGATAGGCTGGAGTCTATCACATATCTCCAGCCTATCAGGCTTGTGATAGGGTCGTCTGAAGTTAAGAGGGATACATGTCAATCAAATTTTATGAATGCTCTTCTAAGAGACTTTGACAATTTGGCAACCCGAGATATAATGCACTAATGGCTCCCAAGGCACAGTGTAAGAGCAAATGCAATGCAATGTGAGAATAAATTTAGTGTGTATTATAATTCTTTCTCAACACCTTTTTATGATTACAAGTTGCCTTATCAAGAAAAAAAACAGCCAGTGTTGCCTGAAGTCTCCCATCCAAACGTAAGAGGACTCTTAGACAAGTGTGTTATGTTTGGTTTGAGTTTTTTGTTACATTTCATATGAATTACTATATTCTCACTGAAGTTTACTGAGGACGACATTAATAGGACACAAATAATTGATATTGTGGCCCCATTCCCCATAGGATAATTAAAAGAACACAGAGACCAACAGAAAGGCATAAATATGCTGTATTAAATATGCTTTTCCTTTTTCTTCAAGTTAATTGCATTTTGGCAGCCACAGCATACTGTCCCTTGATTCACAGAAAAGTGTTTCACTTTCACTTACACTTTCAAGCTGATCCTCTTCATCTGACCTCAAAAGCATCTTGGATACACTTGTCATTAAATCATTAACAACCAACCTGTTTGCACAGTGGTCCTCAAACTAATGGACTAATTCACGGCCGCTTAGATATATGCTTCAGCCAAGTTCCCCAATACCGGCCCGAAACATTTGGGGGAGGGAAATTGATGTTGCATGTTTTTATTAACATGAACCATAAACTGTTTGTATGAGTACTTACAGTTGGAGTTCAAGTAGAGTTGTGCTTCACTTATGATTGTTGTCATTTATTAGAAAGATTTACTGAACTTATGTATGCATTCCGATTTACATAATTATATATATATGTATAAGCTTTATTCAGATTCCGATTATTGTAAATTTTCCTAGTAAGCCCCTTTAATCCTTCAAAGTAGGGGAACGCATAGCCCCATTTGAGAAACACTGCACTAGTATACTAAAACATGCTGATAGAATCATGTACTTTACTGAAGCATAAAATTAGAAAAGGGATCACACCAAAAGGGGAATAATGTCTCCTCTGACCCAATGCATTACTGCGGGGGGTGGGGGTGGGGGGGTGGAAGACTACATCAAGGGCTTAATCTCGGGTGACGGTTACTTTAGAGGAAGACTTTGGAGATGAGGAGCAGAATTTTGATTATTTCAGATTTTGAACAAGAGCAGAATTGGATGGGGCAGTGCATTCCAGGTTACAACGTCACACAAGACTGATAGGTCATGTCTGAAACCCTTTTTCTTTCTCTCTCCGCTACTCTCTCTCTCTCTCTCTCTCTCTCTCTCTCGCTCTCTCTCGCTCTCTCTCTGTCTCTCTCTCTGTCTCTTTCCGTCTGCCTCATTTTTCCCCACGAGAAGCTTGTTCTTGTCTTTGCCGTGATTTGCAGAGTCATGCTGCCGGCTGGCTGTCAGGACAGGAAATGAATACAAACGCGTAGCTGCTGTAGGGCTGTTTCTTCGCCTGATGGACACAGTGGCGGATACCCCCCCCACCCCCCCCCAACTCAGGGTTAAATCCCTAACACTGGCGTGAAGTATTTCACCATCCAGACACACGCCACCCTTAAGCCCTCTTAACTTTATTAAGAGGGCTGTAAAGATGAATGTTTCGTAAGTAGACTTAAGGTGTGTAGAAATACTCTGTTAGCAAGTTTTCACATTTTAACTACTGGTCTCGCCGAGATCCACTTTCAGGGAAACCATGAGGAGGAAAGGACAGTATTGACTTGACAATGTGTGCATTAACAGGAGGGTTGAAAATGTGCAGCTCTGACAGAGGAGAGGCACTCCTTCCCACAAGGATTACAATAAAAATGAATTTGAGAATAAGCGAGAGTAGGAATGATTCAGTTCAGTAAAACAAACAAGATTGTCTGTCATCTTTATAGAACACATCGGCATGAGAATACACATACTTCTCTCCAAATCCGCCTCTTTCAGTGCCAGTGTCATAATAATAACTTTGCCGCTCTTGTAGCGTTTTGTCTACATTATCCAACATTCAGTTGATGTTTGACAGCTCACATACCGTGCTCAAGTCGCAGTGTACATCTCTGGAAAGACAGGAAACAAGCTCCCCCCCCCCAACCTGCAACCTGCTCTATGCAAATGGTTACATAATGCAGACGCTCAGCGCAGCACTCTGCTGTTGTGATGCTTTAATAGCTCACCAAAGGTGGGGAATAGCAGGAGAAAGCCGACGTGACCTCCGTTTGATTGACGCTCATGTGCCCGCTTGCCGTGCTCAGAGGTCCCGGGTCTGTGTGCCCTCCCAACCGCAGAGACACGCTCTCTGGGAGGGTCTGCCAAAGGATGCCACACACACACACACACACACACACACACACACACACACACACACACACACACACGCACACACACAGAAAGTCCCACAGGCATATGCTCACACACACTTACAGTCCCACACACACACACGCGCACACGCACGCACGCACGCACGCACGCACACACGCACGAACGCACGCAAACACACTATATACAGGCATAAAATCCTGCACACATCCTTGCACAGACACTTTTCCTCTGATCTCCCGTCATCGGGGACCTTCTGTACCTGCAGCGAGATGATGAATGGAGCTTGGTTAGTGTAAAAGACTCTCCATGGACTATTAGTCTAACCCAGGACTGTCCTGACCCACTTATCGTCCAACCCAGGACTAGTTCTGGTTATATATGATGAAATGAGCTAGGTTGGTGTAAAATACTATCATCAAGACCAGTGTCTCGTTGGACTACTGGACTAACCCGGGCCTAGATTAACCCAGGACTACTCCATCTGCAGGACCAGAATAACCCAGGAATAGTCAAACCCAGCACTAGAATAACCAAGGACCAGATCAACCTAAGGCTAGGTTAACCCAGTATTGTATTGACCCAGGGTTAGAATAAATCAGGACTAGAATAACCCAAGACTAGTATAATCCATGACTTGTCTAGCCCTGGATTAGTATAACCCAGGACTAGATCACCCAGGACTAGAATAACCCATGACTAGAATAATCCATTACTATTTTTTTTTTTTAATTAAGGACTATCTTAACCCAGGGCTAAAGTAACCAAGGACCAAATGCAGGGAATGTAGAAAAATTTAAATATTCATATATGTTAATAAGATATATTTATTGAGTGACATGAAGTTATAGGTAGATTATTTTTTCAGGATGCTTACAAGATCAGGTTACACTTTACATTCAACTTGATCAACATTAGTTATCGCAGTAATAAGATTTAACTAACACTAAACTAACAGTTAACTCATTACTAATCAGTTACTAACGGTGTTCATTTTAACAAAGGTAAAGGATTTGTAAACAAAGTTATTAATTTATACATTATTGAATAGCTCAACCAAATAAATGATGTGTAAATGATTACCTTGGTTAACATGAACACCATTCATAAATTATTACAAGACCATTAGTTAACTGTTAATTAACTGTTAGTTAATTGTTAGTTAAAGATTATTACTGAAATAGCAAATGTTATTTATTGGTAAATGATTGTACATTGCAAAATTTGACCCAAGATCCTCACCAACTTGGTTAGGAGCACGGTAGAATAGTTGAAAGTGCACTGAGGCTTAGAAGACCCAGCCCTTGACCCAGTGTCCCCAAACTCTGAGCTGAGCAGTGTGAGATATCTCCATGAATTGTTGCCTCAGCCACTGCACTCACTTTGTGTTCTTTGTCTTTACCGGAGAGTGTAAAGAAGACAAGATGGAGGCCGTTGCCGTTTTGCACTGCATCCGCACCGACAAAAGGATGTAAAAATAGATATAGAAGCAGGAGTTAATCGCAGGAAACTTTGAGGTTGGCATGGCGACAGTGCTGTCATCGTGCTGCCAGTGTCAGAGAGTAAAAGTGAAATTTTATTAATTTAAGTTGTCATTTTAAGGATTTTGGATTAGACAGGCTGTAATTCCGCAGCCTATTGGCACTTCATGTTTCCATGGTTACCTAGGACATTCAACATTCAGTTACCAACTGGCATTTTGTCTATGGATCATGTGGTTTTCTACCTAAGAAAGTTCTGACTGTGGTTAGCTGTTTGTTGGTTGTACAAACAGTATATGTGGACAAGAAAATGACATCAATAAATTAGTATTTTTCTGTCCAGTCATGGACTAGAGATGGGAGATACTTTTAGCTTGTTTTACTTTCAAGAATTCCAACTGCCTTGATAAATGAATCCAGATCAAAACCTTATTTCAGATTAAGCCTTACATTTGCCGAATACCACCGGTAAACAGCAAGGTCATCTGCAAATTGGAGGAGGAGAGAGAAATTATGTAAAAGAGAGAATGAAAGCTAGTGGAGACAATAAATGAGAGAAGGAGGAATCAACCTAAAGGGTGTAGAATGAAGGAGGGTAAAATAGAGGGACATAGAGAGGGATAGAAAGATAAGGAGAGGTATAGTGATAGTGATAGAGGGACGTATTTATGTAGGTGTATTGAATGTAAAGAGAGGCAGTTATAGAGAGAGAGAGCAAAACCAAAGACTGGTGTTGTCAGGCACAAATCTATACTGTGTTTTACTGTCGGCTGATGAGCACATACTCTGTGTAGTCAAGTGTGTGTGTCTGTATGTGTGTGTGTGTGTGTGTGTGTGTGAGTGACTTGATACAAAGAGTGACTTGATCTCATGGAGAGCTTGCAGTCGTTAGGGTTCCCTAATTTGCAATTCTCTATAGAAAAAGCTTTTATCAGATGGCCTTCCAAATGTTAATTAATCATATTGATTTCATTTATTTTATCCTTGGTTTTCCTTATGATTCTGTCATTTCACCTGTTTTGGTTTAATTTGAGGTAGTTTGTGTTACTGGAACCTGCTACAGACTATTGTTGAGAGAGTGTATTGTTGTAGAGAAAACATTTCTATGGTATCAATGATAATTATTATATATTGTTGTACAGATAGTATTGTTGTAGGGAGAGCATTTCAGAGGTAATACTACTATTACTGTTGAGTATTGTTAAGGAAGCATACTGTTGTAGAGGGATAGTATGGTTGTTGAGACACTACTATTGTACAGATAGGTTCTTGTTGTAGAGAGAGAATCATAGATAGAGAGAGAGTGTTGTAGGGAGAGTGATGTTGTCAAGAGAGATGTGAAGACTGCGTGTCTAGCTGGTCAGTTTCCACAGTGTATCCAGGGTGCAGGTGGACAGCTGCCCGCTTGTTCTTTCTCTGCCACCCTGTCAACATTTTGTATTGGATGTCTTTCTGCAACTGCAGGACTGTGTGTGTGTGTGTGTGCGTGTGTGTGTGTGTGTGTGTGTGCGTATGAGTGTGTGCGCGTGTGAGTATGTGTTTGCGTGTTTGTTGCATCCCATTGATGTAACGCATCCATATTTGGTCAATACTAATAGCTTGGAGTGGTTGGATTTGGCGACCACACCATCTCTTCTGGTAAGGGCTCCACTATTTGTTGTTGTTGTTGTCCCTGCCCTTCCTCCCCTGTCTCCCCCTGATTTGTGAGTGGGAGTCAGGGAGCTTGACACCCGTTGGTTAGGTTGGCGGGTGGGCGGTGGTAGCAAGGTTGACACCCCATGGGGGGGAGCTGCCTCCCACCAGGTCCCACCTGCAGTGTTAACAGCTCCTCTATTGGTGGTGACAGGGTCGGCAAGGTCGGCCTTCAGACACGCGACAAGGTGCACATTTCATTCACAAGCATAAGCAGAACAGGACGGGGTATTTTCAGGCTAAGCATTACGTACAATCGATGAGTACCAGTGTTGTAAGTTGTAACTCAGATGGATCTCCTGATCATGCTTCTCATTCTGCAGAAATGGCTATTGGCTACAAACATATTTGTGTTTTTTTTCCTGTCGATACCGTTGTTCTTGGGAAACACCCTCAGGTTCTAAGGCTGAGGCTTGATTTTTATTCGAGGCAAACGGGAGAAGGAATCACAGCAGGTCTTGTGAGGTTCTACTCGTCTGCCTATATGGGCCCGGGAGTTGTTTTGTTCAGATGTGTTCACAGTCCTCGTCACAGATAGGCCGTTACCCGCCCACCTTTCAAATGATCTTCTCACATATTTTCACACGTCAGAGCGTCTTTACTAACAGGTGTATTGATGTGAGATGTACAATTCATTATCCACTTGACGCAAAGAGAAGCCTAATGTTTGTATTGTTTATGTTATGGAATTGCATAGCCTAGTCAATCATGCGTTTGGAAAAACCCATTACATTTTGTGTATGTCA
The DNA here is from genome assembly GCA_027122715.1 of Trisopterus minutus. Classification (NCBI taxonomy): domain Eukaryota; kingdom Metazoa; phylum Chordata; class Actinopteri; order Gadiformes; family Gadidae; genus Trisopterus; species Trisopterus minutus. The sequence goes on from JAOPUD010000009.1 coordinate 7,335,766, forward strand.
CAGTTTTGATGAGGTATTAAAGTTAACCCCATCCAAATAAGATGAGATAGTTTATTGATCTCGGACAGGACATTCAGGGAAATTAGACACGGAAAGGGGACAGAATGATAAACAGAGGGAGGGTGATATTGGGTAAAATATTGTTTTTTACAGATTACATATTCAACTTTTATTATAATCTAAAGTTCCTGTCGTGAACATTAGGAGACTCCAGATGGTGATCACAACAAACTTTTCGTGACTTCAACTGACGTCACGAACAGAACACACAAGATTAATGAACTGGGACGAACTAAAATTAGACAGAACAAACAAGCGCTAGATAGACAACCCTCCAAAAAGATTCCCGAGCCATTGCAGAACCTCCGTGCCGCAGTACTCGGGGAGGGGCCATCTGGGAAGGGACATCAGTCCACTGAGCCTCTGTGTCACACCATGGGAGGGAGGAGAGGTGAGTGGCGCCAAACAAGTGAGGCCAACAGGTGAGACAGGTAGACAGGGGATGTTGAAGAGGAAGTGCCTGTGTGCATGGTGAGACGAGGTGACGTGAGACGGGTAATGTTTGACCGGTGACGTCAGGAGGGGTGAGACAGACATCTGAGAGCGAGATGACCGGTCACTATGACCAGGCTACACTTATCCTATTAGAATTAATCCATTTTTAGATGTGACGGCCCATGAAATTACCAAAGGTAGGGAAACCCTGCACAATTATTTTCCTTCTCCCACATAGGGCCAGACTACAAAACAACCCTACAAGCCTGGCTCAAGAGAACCTCAGCAAAGGGGATTCATACAGCTCCTTGAGCACCATTAGTATCCACTACCCCTGGGAAATTATATATAGATGGAGGGATTGATGGATGGATTAATTAACGGACAGTTGGTACGATAGATAGATAGATAGATAGATGGATGTGGACAGAACTGACTGAACTAATTTAATTTAACTTTTGCCTCAGGCAATAAAAATTTGGTTTTATGCCGACTTACATTTTTTAAAACTAGAAAAGGGGACAGAGGCATTGAAGAAATTTGAGGAGACGTGTGCATCAGTCCAGAGTCATAAGAGAAGAAGAGACAGCGGCTGGAGAGCAGAAAAAGGGGAGGATGAGAGCAACAGAGGAAGAGAGGATGTAGGTGGAGAGAAGAGTGGAGAGGTGGAGGAAGAGGGGAGAGGAAGCGAGAGGAGGAAGTGAGGATAAATATAGAGGGGGAGAGGGAGCAAGAGAGGAAGAGATTGCTACCACACTGGATCAGGTGTAGGTTCACGTCCCTAATGGTAACCATGGAAATAATTATAGAGCAGCAACACAGACCAAGGAAGAGAGTTGTGCGAGGCTTTGGAGGAGGAGGAGGAGAAAGAAGGGAGGACTAGCATAGAAAGAGCGAGCGGGAGAGGAAAGAGAGATGAAGAGAGAGGACTGGAGCGAGATAATGCAACAAAAGAAGTGAGACGGAGCGTAGCGGGATGAGGGGCGGGGGACGGAGGATAGGACAACAGCCAGGAAGGGGGTAAACTAGCTGTTGTTATCTCAGAATGCTGCTCATGAAGCCAAACTGTTTCAGGGGCTGGTCTTCACCTAGACCCACAAGCTCACAGCGGTGGTTGATTGGCAGAAAGGACACGCCACACCTTACAACGTGCTTTTAGAAAGGAAGGGTAGAAAGGAAAAAAGAGTTGTCCCACGCGGACAGTTGTCATGGAAACAGATCTATAATATCTCTCCTTTTTTCCCCCTGTGAAGAAGGGTTTGTTTATCTTGGGCTGAAAGTGCTATCGGTGTTGGTGTGTTAACGTTGTAAGAAGAGAGAGATTATTGTTCCGTGTGGTGCAGGATACGCTGATCGCCTCATACAGAGTTTAGGTATGACTGTTGTGGTTGATTTGCATAATTGCTTTCATGACTGCCGACTGGGGTTATGGTGTGTACACATCTGAGTAGTATTTCTGAACAGTTTCTATTAAACAGCGCAGGAACACTTGGGAAATTATGAAAAGAGTGCACGTCAAGAGCGAAGAAATTAGCATTGTAATTCTGATTGCTCATGATTTGGTGATTTTCTCTTGCCTGTAGTACATGTGGGGGTGCGTGTGAAGGCGTGTGTCTATGTACATGTGCGCTCATGTGTGCCTGTTCACATGTGCGTGCGTTTGTGTGCATGTGTGCTTGTTTATGTGCGTGTGCACGTCTCTAAGTGCTTGTGTGAGTGTGAGTAATTGTGTGTGTGTGTGTGTGTGTGTGTGTGTGTGTGTGTGTGTGTGCGAGTGCACTTCATGCATGAGCAGGCTGCATCTCTCTGCTGTGCGCTCCGCCCTCCCACACACTTGCCCCTAGCTCTGAACCTTCCACTGCTGAGTGTGTGAGAGAGAGAGTGTGTGTGTGTGTGTGTGTGTGTGTGTGTTTGTGTGTTTATTTTGCGGTTGCATTGGTGTGTGTGTGTGTGTGTGTGATAATCAGAGGTTGGGCCAGTGGTGTAAAGAAATGGGAGGGAAAGAGGGAGAGTATTAGGTTTCTTATTATTCCCTAAAATCGCTTCACATCGCATCTGCCTGCCCAACCCCTACTGAACATCTCAGGGAGAGAGAGAGAAAGACAGAGAGAGAGAGAGAGAGAGAGAGAGAGAGAGAGAGAGAGATACATGGAAGGGAGCGAGGGACCATGAGCGAGTGGAGAAGAGAGAGAGAGAGGAGGCAGAAAGTGAGAGAACCTCAGAAGCCAGAGAGAGAGAGAGAGAGAGAGAGAGAGAGAGAGAGAGCGCGAGCAAGCGAGCGAGCGTGTGGGAGGAGAGAAGGGAGGGAGAGGAAACAGGATGTCCGCGCGAGGCATCGCTGCTCTTCTGTGAGCCGTAGCGCTCACCTGTGCGCGGTCGCTCCCCTCCCCGGTACCAGCCCAGTGTGCAGTGGATTACTGGATTACTGTGGCTGCTCACAGAGCGAGAGACAGAGGGACTCCAACAACACAGTCGGCTCCCTTGCGACTCTGTCAGACATGGGAAATCGTCAGCTTTGGGTTTTTGCAGATTGTGGAACAGACCGCTTATTTCTCCAACGGTCTTTGGCTTGATTTTTTGGTCGCACCTTTTGGCTGGTTTACAGGTTTCACTGAAGTCCTTCACTGTTTCCTGTCGTTTTCCTCTCTGGATTTGCTGTTTCTCTCTCTAACTGACTATTTGGATCTCGTCTTGTACATGACCCTCCAGAGACCCGGCTACCCGCGGTGCAGACGGGACATGCACGTTGCCATTCTGCGCCGTTAATTGGCACGCACACCCCTCCCTCTCTCTCTCTCTCTCTCTCTCTCTCTCTCTCTCTCTCTCTCTTCTCTCTCTCTCTCACTCTCTCTCTCTCTCTCTCTCTCTCTATCTCTCTCTCTCTGTCTCTTTCTCTCGATCACATACACACGCGCACATACACACAATAACACACCCATGGCAACGTACACGTAGACACCTAGAAATACAAAAAGGGAGAGAGATCCCCAAGTCACATAGACCTAAGTCAAGTGGGTACAAAATGCCCAACATTCGGTTGTAAGGGAAACCCATTTGGAAAGAATCTCAGCGGGGGATTTTTTTATCGTCATTATTTTTACATTATCATCTCAGGCTGTCGGGTGCACAGAATTGAATCAGAGGGAGAAAAAACACCACATTGTGAAAGACACACACATTCATATTCTAAAAGATGAGAGAAATTCGCTTCAGTGGATCTCTTGTAGGTTACCGAGGAAACGGCAGCGGGGTTGCTACTCAGCACGGGGCGAGGGTCCGGGGGCTTCGGGGAGGGAGGGCGGGGACGCGTCCGAGGGGAGGAGCCCGTCACGGTGCTGCCGCTGGCGCAGGAGGAAACTTCGGCTGCCGGAAGGAGGAGGTGCTGGTGGTGGAGGAATGAGCGGGACATCAGTGTGAATTCCTAACGCTCGCCGCTGCTCCGGGACTGTTTGTTGTTCCCTGGGTTTTTTTTTTTTTCTCTCTCCTCGCTAATTAGAGCGAGGATGGGAGATGAACTATGAGTGTCCTAGTTACCGCCTTGCCGCCTTCCCCAAGTCCCGTCTAAGTGGCACTTTGGGGCCACGTCAAATTCAGCACTTTTTCCGGAAGAGGGACGGGACTGCACACTTCTTCCCCGCGCCTTTACAACTTTCCTACAGAGCACTTAAAAAGTATGCACGTTGACCCCCTCTGTGGTGTTTCACGAATCGAACGGATCTAGTCATTTTGGTGGTCGAGTGGTTTAGGAATAGTGGTGGAGCGCCTCATGAATATTCATGTCACTTAATACATTTCTGGAGACCTTTTAAGATGGAGAGCCCTGTTTGCAGGTGTCCTCCGGGTCGGGGCTGAAGACACATTATAAATTCATAAACCTATTTGTGGGTTTAATATTTAACGGCGGCGAATTGATTTTAGATCCTTTCCCATCCATCCGAGAGCGGTGGCAGGGGGGCGTGGGTGGTGTTTGGGGATATTTTTGGAAGCTGCACCAGCGCAATATATTTGCACCGGCTTGGCTTGGAACTGCAATTTTTTTTTTCTTCCATTTTTCTTCTTCTTCGTTGCTTCGAAGCTTGTTAGCACTATTTCTGTGTTGCCAATAAGCAATCGCGTCACCGGGGGACTGGTCATGTGATCAGCGACGGGACGGAGACACACACACACACACGTGTGTGTAATCAAATCACACATGGTCACAAAGACACAGCTCCACGACCGCACGGCTAGCACCCCCCTTTGCCGTGCCTGTGGATACACACACACACACACACACCCACCTACACATCGACCCCGGTGGAACCAAACGACCCAGCTGTCGGAGACGATGGAACGCAGAGGTGAGGCGTGAGGCGGGTCGGTCTGCACGCTGTCAGACGGTCTGTCTGTTACTGACTGTTTCTGACTGTTGTGTTCTGATACTGTGGGCCCAGTGGAATAAAGCGCCCTTCACTGATTGGATCTCCAGTAGGAGGTCACTGGTTGCCCCCCCGAGACCTGGCCGGTCTTTACTGGACTCTACTGGACTTGACAGAAGTATCTAGGAGTCTGGACACAAAGTTATCCCAGCCAGCCTCGGTAGGAACCACACCAGCACGCTCACGCCCACACGCACGTCAGCCCATGAAAGTACAGAGAGTGCAGTACATTGAAAAAAGCTGATGACGATTCCGAGAAATACATATTATATTCATTATGCAGGTAGAGATTTTTCTAGTTTTTGTTCCTGGAGCAATGCATTTCTATGCAATGCAAATGTTATGTAAATGTAAATGTAATGCATTTAATGCATTGACCGTGTCAGAAGCAGTAGTGTGGGTGTTGCCATGTGTGCATCTACGAAGGCACGTGTGCATGCATAAAGAGAAATCAGCATTGACGATAAGTGGGAGTGGCTAAAAGTGGCTGAATGCGTGCCATTCATCATACGTTTACGCCATTTTATTAGATACATGATTTATTAACACATATAGTACAATATCAGAGTCAGCACCTGAGCTTTTGGCCCTCTTAGATGTGATGTCAACTCTCTGCGCCGGTTGCCATGGTTCTGCAGGGTTTGCGATGATGTCAGCACTCGCTCAGCGCTCTGTGCCGCTCGCAGTGATGTAATCTCCGAGGGCTAAGTTATGTAATTTGTAGTTCAACTCTTCTTGGAGAGACTTTGGCACGGGAAATGCATGCTTCCGTCAAGTCCACTTTGTTTAGTAGAAACGGTTTCTACGGTGACATGCACATACGTTGAACTCTTGTGTCAGATCCATGTCGTGTCAGACAGCGTTATAGCGGCTGCATCTGGTTATGTAATTATGTACAGTTCCTGCTTGCATGAGCAAGACGTTCAAATGCAATGAGCCATGGCACATCTTTGCGTGATTGCTTGTGTTCAGACAGATGGGAGACATCAAGGTGGATTACACCGGGATAAACCTACCCCGGTACTTGAAAGAGATTCTCAACCCGTTGAATCGGAAATCGCCCACCTTGAGCTCTGCTGATTTTGCCATCGTTCTTCTGCCGTTTAAGACTTTCCAATGCGGTTGTGGAGTTTCAGCTCATGACTTCGGATAATGTTGGTGGCTGTGTGTCATCAGCACCCTGTGTACCTCTGCATCTATACTCTGCATCTATTGAGTACAGTCTTACCTATTAGGTACACTGCATCTATTGAGTACAGTCTTACCTATAAGGTACACTACATCTATTGAGTACAGTCTTACCTATTAGGTACACTGCATCTATTGAGTACAGTCTTACCTATTAGGTACACTGCATCTATTGAGTACAGTCTACCTATTGGTCCAATCAGTGTCATTGGGCTTTACAATGGCCAAAACATCATTTTTATGCCTCCCCATGGTGATATTGTACATGACGCTGTGTGCTGCAGGGTGACGCCGATGCTTACACTTGGCAGGAGGATGTGGAGGTTCAGGTATAGGTGTGGGTCAGGGTAGGGTTTGGACTGGGGTTAAGGTGGGCGAAGTGTTGGAGGTAGGAGAGTGGTGGTAGATCTTCATGATAGTAGAAGCGGGTTAAAATAACCAGGGGTGAAAGTAAGCAGGATGATGCAACAGGGGGAGGTTAGGGTCAGGTTGGTGGAAGTGATGGTCGGGGTGTGCGTGGTCGGGGGATGTGTGTTGATGGTAGTGGTGGTGGTGGTGGTACAGCAGCATGCACCATGGTAGGAGCAGGCTGAGTATACCAGGTTCCTGGTTCAGCAGGCAATGAGCAGCCAACCGCTCATCTTACAAAACACACAGAACACCCCCCCACCTCCCCCCCCCCTCGTTCAGGCACCATTTACACACCCACACCATCTCCAAACCTTTATCTCTGTCTCTTTGCCCCCTTCTTTCTCTCCCTCTCTCTCTCTCGCTCCCTCTCTCTCCTTTGCTATCTCTCTCTCACTCTGTCCCTCCTACACACAGAACCCCTCTCCAAACCACACACACACACCACACACACACGCACACACACACACACACACAACCACACACATACACTAACATGCAATTTTAAACACAAGCACCGTAGCCTTGTTCCTGCCTTGTTCTCTCTCTCTCTCTCTATCTCTCTCTCTCTCTGTCTCTCTCTCTCTCTCTCTCTCTCTCTCTCTCTCTCTCTCTCTCTCTCTCTCTCTCTCTCT
>JAOPUD010000009.1:7367775-7379556 GCA_027122715.1 Trisopterus minutus
CAACAGCCGGCGAGTGGACAACGTGCTCAAACTGTGGATCATCGAGGCCCGCGAGCTTCCAGCCAAGAAGCGCTACTACTGTGAACTGTGCCTGGACGACATGCTGTACGCCCGCACCACCAGCAAGCCCCGCACCGACACCGTCTTCTGGGGAGAGCACTTTGAGTTCAATAACCTGCCCGCCGTCCGCAACCTCCGCCTTCACCTCTACAAGGAGACGGACAAGAAGAGACGCAAGGTGAGCAGCACGACGCAAGCCACCCCCCCCCTGTGCCGGCGGCGGCCCGAGGCTAACGCGCGGCGCTGCGTTTGCGTCTAGTTTGTAGCGTGACCGTTAAATTATACAGAATCACCTCTATTTTGGAAAATTCAGACGCATAATTTTTTTGCGGGTGTCCCTGACATGGCTGTGTGTTTTACGATTTGCCCTGATCCTGCTTGAAACTTTTACTATTGATTGCTTTGATTCTATGTCGGCATGTTTTTGTTTTTTTATATACGCTAATATTCTTGTAATAGTGGGGGCCCTCCTCTTATCTCCAATGAAAGTTAGGACAGTTCACTTGCTAGGATTAAATGTTGCCCCAAAGCACCTTGATTTGCTGTTGACTCACTATTGATCATTGTGCTATTGTATTTTGTACATTGTATGTTGTATGTTGTGTTGTATGTTGTGTGTTGTGTGTCGTGTGTCGTGTGTCTTACGTCAAATGTCCCCCCGTGTTGTGTGTTGAACGTTCTACGTCGTTTTTTGTCGTGTGTCAATACGTTGTGTGTTGTATGTTCTATGTTGTGTGTCAAATGTTGTGCGTCGCGGGCGGGATGTTCCGACGTACAGGAGAAGAGCACATACCTAGGCCTGGTCAGCATCCCCATCTCCAGCATCACAGGGCGCCAGTTTGTGGAGCAGTGGTACCCGGTCATCCAGCCCAGCGTCCTCACCAAAGGGGCGGGCGTGGGCGGGGGGAAGATCATCAACGCGTCGCTCCGCCTCAAGTCCCGCTACCAGACCATGAGCATCCTGCCCATGGAGCTGTACAAAGAGTTTGCCGAGTATGTCACTAACAACTACCGCACGCTGTGCGCGGTGCTGGAGCCAGTGCTCAGCGTCAAGAGCAAAGAGGAGGTGGCGTGTGCCCTGGTTCACATCCTGCAGAGCACCGGGAAGGCGAAGGTAGGTCGTCGGGAGGCTGTCGGGGGGGAGGGGGGGGCTGTTTACTGCCTCATACTCACTCACACACACGCTGCTTTCATCTGAAGCGACGTCTCGCGAGTCTGGTTGAGAACCGTCACGTCGACAGCATGCCGTCCGACGTCGGGGTAGCTACCGAGGAAGCTGACGCGGTGCACAAGCTAGTTTGAAAACAACGACTGGACAGAGTAAAGAGGAGCCAAATTGAACGAAGAACCTTAATTTACCTTAAAGGCAACAATAAGCATGGTGTAGGGACATTATTAAAAAGCCTATTCATTTGGTAGATTGTTAGATTGTGTGGTTGTATAATTATATGTAATTATCATCATTGTCTTCGGTCTATTTTGAGACAATTTTGAGCACGAAAACAAACCACTACCTACTCATGGGGGCTACAGTGCGTGACAGATCCGCATGTATCTGTGCGATCGTCTGCTCAATGACGGCATAGTCAACGTGAAAGATGGGAGTTGTAATTGTGAGAATGTTTTTTTTTTCTGCAGGACTTCCTGTCAGACATGGCGATGTGCGAGGTGGACAGATTCATGGACCGAGAACACCTTATCTTCAGAGAGAACACTCTGGCCACCAAAGCCATAGAAGAGTACCTCAAGCTGATTGGACACAAGTACCTCAAGGACGCTATAGGTACGACCATTATTACACATGGGACCTAATTGCCTCTTCTTTCAGGCTACTTTTTAAGATGTAAGGTTGCTTCTCAACCTTATTATTACAATCAATTCGATAGGAATCCCAGTAAAGACTCCACAAGTATCAGAGCCATACCTGTATTTGACTGTAGTGCTGTAGGTAACCAAGCACTGGCTAAGTAATGCAGTAACAGCCAGCATTGTACAGTAATGTATTGGCATTTGAACGGTATTGTTCGAGCTAATGGAGTGTTATTCCGGCCGCTTAAACACTACTGTGTATTCGCACATTATTGTTCTAGCTAACAGCACTGGGTATTTGTACAGTATCATATGCCTGCTAGATAAAACCATTGTGTATGCGTGCAGCATTGTACCAGCGAACAGCACTGTGTATTTGCACAGCACGGTAACAGCTCAGTGTATTTGCAGGCGAGTTCATCAGAGCCTTGTACGAGTCCGAGGAGAACTGCGAGGTAGACCCCATGCGGACCCCACCCTCTGTGCTCCCCGACCACCAAGCTAACCTACGCATGTGCTGCGAGCTGGCGCTCTGCAAGATCATCAACTCCCATTGGTGAGTAGTGTGTCCCTTCAGAGTCTGAACCTGGCCACGTGAAAGTGGGACAACTGACCCGAACAAAGACCCAGCAGATGCACCCTGCCCCTATCAGTGTGGTAGGGGCTGTATCTAGTGGGTACTGCCGTGTGCATCCACACCCATCTGATGGTTCCTCCTCACGGTTCCTCGTCATTGTTCCTCCTCCTCATGGTGATCCTAACGTTCCTCCTCACGGTTCTCCTGTAACGTTCCTCCTCCCGCTTCCCTCCCCCTCCCCCCCCCCCCCCCCCCCCCCTCCAGCGTGTTCCCCCGGGAGCTGAAGGAGGTGTTTGCGTCGTGGAGGGTACGCTGTGCTGAGCGGGGCCGGGAGGACATCGCCGACCGCCTCATCAGTGGCTCGCTCTTCCTGCGTTTCCTGTGTCCCGCCGTGATGTCCCCGTCGCTCTTCAACCTGACACAGGAGTACCCCGACGAGCAGACCTCCCGCACCCTCACCCTCATTGCCAAGGTGGTCCAGAACCTGGCCAACTTCTCCAAGTCAGTGCCCTTCTGCGCCTTTGCTTCTGTGCTCTGCCGCTGCTTTCAGTGGGATGGTTTGGGATTTGGTGATTTTTGCTTGTATCTTTGAATAGCTTTGTTGTGGTCTTTTTATTGGTCTTCATGCGTGTAGTTCATATGTTGTAGGACGGATTTTGCTTACTTTCTTCATACCTAACGCTTTTCTTTTTAACTTAAGCTGTCAGAGATAAATTTGTTCAAAGGATGCCGTGCAAATACTTTATTCATTATTATATCGTACGATGCATATCATTTTGCATTCATCTTATGTTTATATTGTCTTTACCTAATCTCTCCCTTGCCTTCCTCAATTTCATCCCTTCCTTCTCTGATTCTGCTTTCTTCTCTTCCTTCATCTTCCTACTTCTTCTTCTCCTCCTCCTCTTCCTCCTCCAATATCTTCCTCCCCCTCCTCCTCCTCCTGCTCCTCCTCCCCCTCCTCCTCATCCTCCTCCTCCTCCTCCTTCCTCATTGTCTCCAGATTCGGCACTAAAGAGGAGTACATGTGCTTCATGAATGAGTTCCTGGAGATGGAGTGGGGCTCCATGCAGCAGTTCCAGTACGAGATCTCCAACCTGGACAGTGTGAGCAACGCGGGCAGCTTCGAAGGCTACATCGACCTAGGCAGGGAGCTGTCCATCCTCCACAGCCTGCTCTGGGAGGTCATGGCCCAGCTCAGCAAGGTTAGCGGGACAACGGTGAATGATCCCCGCGTTTGTACATCTCGCTTCCTTTTGCTAGCCGCAATGATCCACGTGTGACTTGTGTCTGTTATGTATGCCTCAGGTTTCCCCACTGATTAGTGTCGGGTTAGAAGTCAGAAATGTGTATTATTTTAGCACCCAGCTTGTTATATGTGACGTATTTCCAGGTAAAACAGGATTAGCGAATTGTGATTTAATCCATACCACACCTATTTGTGCCTCAATGCATGTTTATATTTACGTAACATATTAAAATGAATATGTATAGTTTGGTGGACCCTTGCACTGTTAATGACCGAAGCGAGCGACACAGAATCAGTCCAGGCTAGAGAATACGTGTCTTATATTATATATTATTATTTTATTATTATTATATTGTCTAACTTTGCATTCAAAGTTAATGCAATTATCAATATAGAATTCCAGAAGTTGACCTTTGAATATTAATTTTGTGTTGCTTCCCTTTGACTCCAGGACGCCATCATCAAACTGGGCCCGTTGCCCCGGCTTCTGAACGACATCAGCATGGCGCTGCGCAACCCCCACCTCCAGAGGCAGCCCAGCCACCAGGGGCCCGGCCGGCTGCTCTCCAGGCCCAGCTTCAACAGGGCCCCCTCCTCCGAGTTCCAGAATATGATAAGGGATATCAATAGGTACGACAAGTAAGTTGGCTGGATCTTGGGTAAGTTGGTTGGCTGGTGAGTGGTTGGTTGGCTGGTGAGTGGTTGGTTGGCTGGTGAGTGGTTGGTTGGGTGGTGAGTGGTTGGTTGAGTGGTTGGTGAGTGGTTGGTTGGTTGAGTGGTGAGCGGTGGGTTGAGTGGTGAGTGGTTGAGTGGTGAGTGGTTGGTTGAGTGGTGAGTGGCTGGTTGAGTGGTGAGTGGTTGTTTGAGCCGTGGGTGAGTGGTTGGTGGGTGAGTGGTTGGTTAGTGGTTGGTTAGTGGTTGGTTGATGAGTGGTTGGTTGGTGGTGGGTGAGTGGTTGGTTGGTGGTTAGTGGTTTGTTGGTGGTTAGTGGTTGGGTCATTGGTTGGTGAGTGACCGGCGTTTACTGGGTTCCTCCGTCCATACGAAGGCCTCTTACCCGTCCGTCTCTGTCATGTGTCTGCCACGCGGCCGTCCGTCTCCAGCTCTATAGACATCACTCGCTTGCCTTCCCCCACCACCGGGGTCCCCGGCGGGGGGGTCATGCCCTCGCGCCCCCAGTTGAGTTTCCAGGAGCGGGAGCACCTCCAGCGGGCCAACTCCAAAGATGTTTTCTACGTGACGCGCCCCCCCCTGGCGCGCTCCAGCCCCGCCTACTGCACCAGCAGCTCCGACATCACCGACCCGGACCCCAAGGTGAGCGTCTGTCCTTGAGTCTGTCCGTCCGTGACGTCGCACATCGGCCGGATGTCTGCCATCCCATCCCAGTCGGTTTAGTCTTGTTCTCGCTGAGTCCCCGAAGCGGTCGGTTAATGCATGGGGGCGAAAAACGCACACTCGCTGTTGAGATGCTAAAATCAAACGGCAGGGACCGCAGGAAAAGCTCGGGACGTGACCGGACACCGAATGCCCCCCGATTCATAGACACCAGGGGGGGTGGGGAGTGGTGGTGGGAGGGTGGGCGATAACCCGAGGCTCGCGACAGTGTCACAGTGTGTTCCTGCAGGTTGATTTTACAATACAGTACACTCACTGTATCGCGGTAAGTTATCATGACATGGTCATATCATGATCTGCTTTCTCCCCAAGTCGTCATACAACCCATTTTAGGAAGTATTTCCCGGGAAATACTTTGAAGCGATCCAGTGTCCGGGGTGTACCTAGGTAACTAAAAAAAAAAAACTAAAAAAACACGCACCCCTACCACGCTTCACCCATGTCACCCGTGGCCTCGTCACCCTGGTGGGGACAACGACGCGGCGGCACGCTGCTGCCTTTTTTCTTCTTTCTTTTTTTTTTTTACAAATATATATATATATATATACACGCTTACCGCTCATGACGCTCATCATTTAGCTGCTCAGTGTCAATCAAAAAGCGCTATCTATGATGGACCTCCAGGATTTTTCCCCCCCCCCGAATGAACAGCGTGTCTAACCTGCGCTCGGTGGACATTGCTATACACTCCTCTCAGGCCTCCATCGGCGGCGGCATGGGCAGCTTCGGCGGGCTGAGCAGCGGGGGCGGTGGCGGCCTGGGCTCGGGCCTCAGCAGCCAGCTCCGGGCCGGCGGGCGTCTGTCGGCCGGCTCTGGGGGCTCCAGCATGTCTGGCGGCCTCCGGCTGAGCCAGATGGGCGCCACCACCGACTCGCTGTCCCAGCAGCAGCAACAGCAGGCCGCCGCCATGCGCTACCCGCTTTCCTTCCAGAACCCCCTCTTCCACCTGGCCACCGCCGACGGACCCCAGCAGCAGCAGCAGCAGCAGCAGCAGCAGCAGCAGCAGCAGCAGCAGCTCCACCACCAGCACAGCCGGGCCCAGCCCCCGCCGCCCCTGCTCCTGGCCCCCGACCCGGAGCCCTCCCACCAGTCCTACGTGCCCCAGTTCGCCCACGGAGGCTTCTCCCGGAGCGAGGACCTGTCCACCCGGACCCGGGACGGCCACCTGAACCAGCCCAGCATCATCCACTCCCACAGCTACAGCGACGACTACACCCGTGCGGACCAGGGACGCAGGCAGCTCTCCATGCACATGCAGGTACGTGACGAGGACCCGTTTTTAAAGGTGTCCGGTGGTGAAACAGCGAAAGAAGGTCGGTGCCGTCGCCCTCTCGCTGCTTTTGCTGATAAAAGGGATCGCGTTCCGCTGTTTTGCACGACGACAGGTCATCTAAATGCGTCTGTATCTTTAAGGATAACATCCCACCGCAACACATGATGGGCATGGCGTCCCAGACGGGGACCTCCCACTCCTCCCTGGCCACGCCCCCTTCCACCGTCCAGCCAGTGCGCCAGAGCTCCATCGCCCCGCCTCCCGCCCAGCGCGTCAAATCGCAGACCTCGCATCAGCTGTCCGTCAGCGCGGCGGCCAACCCCGCGGCGCCGGCCAAGACGCGGCCCCAGAGCGGGAACCTCCTCCAGTCCCCCGAGTCGGGCTACGCCGGCAGGCAGCCTGGCCCCAGGCAGCTATCCGTCAAGGGCACCCCCCCGGGCCTGCCCCACCAACAGAGCTCTGTCCGGGAGAACCAGAGTCCGCAGGGAACCACCAATCAGAGCAATCAGCAGTCGCCACAGCAGCAGCAGCCCCAGCAGCAGCACCTGCTGAAGCCCACCATGAGCAAACAGGTACCGTCGGTTTCAATGCAGACCGCTTTATGTTCCCCCTCTTCCTCTGGCTGATCCTCCCCTCCTCTGTTACCGCCGGTAACCGGCTGATCCGCATCTCCGAGAGCCTTTGAAGTATGCAAGCCCTCAGGGTGTCAGGCGGGATTCTTTTATTAGATATGAGTCGGTGGCTCATTGTTCTGGAGCTTGTCAGGATTACCAAAGTGAGGGCCAGCAACGAATAGATGAATTGAGCTGTACGGCCCCAATGAATGAACCCCCACCCCACCCCCTCCCTTCTCCCCAAACCCACCAAGGCTTTTTGGCTCAATCTTACAGACTTGTGATCTTCTCGATCATTGCGTTCAGGGTTCCCAGACTCCCTCCAGCCTCAACCCCCCCACCCCGGCCAATGAGCGGACGGTGGCCTGGGTGTCCAACATGCCTCACCTCTCGGCGGATATCCCCCTGAGCGCCCGGTCCGACCGCGAGGACTTCAAGCTGAAGGAGTACTCAAAGAGCATGGACGAGTCCCGCATGGAGAGGGTAGGTGTTGATGTCCCCTGGGCCCCGTGACGGCCATGCGTCCGTGTTTGAAAATTGTAAGTGGGTACAAAAAAAACAACAACAATTTCAATAGGTAACACAAGTGTGAAGATGTCGGCTCGATTGGTACCTCATCGCTTGAAAAGGGGACTGTGGAGAGTGTGTGTGTGGAGGACGGCCGGTTTAAGCAGCCTCACCTGGAAGGAGTCGGGACGAATTGGTCTCTGGGGCTGGGTGAGGCTGCACACCATGTACATCGAGCAATCAATGTGCACAGGTTAGACTAGCCATCGCCACACACACTCTGGGATCTGATCTGCTGCATGGCGGCATGGAGCACCATCTGTTTGTATCATTATACTCAACCTCTACAATAAACTGAACTAAAATTTTCTACACAACCACCCTGTATTCTTGGTCTGGATGAGCTCATAAAAGACACCTGGGTGGGGTGTGGCAGCCATCTACATGGCATACACATTGTTACAGGGGATAATGGAGTTTCGGGGCATTTAAAGCTCTGCGGTGGGCCACATGGTATAATGGCTAGGTTGTTTTTCTCCCAGCCCAAAGCAACTGGCTTTGATGTAGGCATGACTGACCCCAGGACCCCAGGACCTGTATCTGAAAATACTGCCAGTGGCGTTGGATAGATATGTCTGTCAACTACCTAAATAGTAAATAACAATACAGCCCTTATGTTAGACATATTATCTTGGATTGGGTGGATCAGAGGTGCAAAGGGTAAATGAATACTTCAGTTATGGATTAATATCTTTCCACTGCAATCGTCATAATGAAGTAATTTTAAGATTACCCATCCTTTGTTGGAGGTTTATAAACGTTAAATTGCGGTTGCTACACCCGTCATGACATTTAGAAAATGAAACATTGTTCACTATGGAAACAAATAAAACCACCAGAATATTGGTCCGTCGACGTTTATACTCTCACAATTAAGCCCAATAAGTCCCAAATGTCAGCGAAATGTGGGCCTTGCCGGGTTCTCTCAGTGTGTTCTCCCGCTCACTCCCCCTGGCGCCTCTCCTCCGCTCCAGGTTAAGGAGTACGAGGATGAGATCCACTCGCTGAAGGAGCGCCTGGTGATGTCCCACAAGAAGCTGGAGGAGTACGAGAGGAGGCTGCTGAACCAGGAGCAGCAGACCAGTCAGATCCTCCTGCAGTACCAGAACCGGCTGGACGACAGCGAGCGTCGGCTCAGGCAGCAGCAGCACGAGAAAGACTCCCAGATTAAAGGGATAATCAGCAGGTAAATGGAGGACATCCACCGCCACCATCTCGCTGTCGTTGTTGTTCATGTTGACGCTGTTGTTGCGAAGGGAGAGAAAGTAAAGAGACCCTCAAAAGGCTTTTTCAACTTCTGCTTGGGGCGGATGAGTCATTTTACGTTTTGTCCGGCACCAAAACCATGAACCCCCATACCATGTTGGTGAAGCACATGACATTTGACATTTGACACGCTGTCTGTGGAATGCATTAATGCTGACATCCATGGTTTTGACAAACTCATACACCACATGAAGAATATGTTTTCGTTAAAAGGAGAATGGTATCTGCATTAACAGATTTAACTGTGCCTGATCAAGACTCTCTTTGTGGATGACCCTGGAAATAAATGCAGAAAAATTAATGGTAGTCCGTTGGGCTACTTCTACTTCTACTGCCACTACTACCAGATCATGTGGGGTAGTTCCTCTCTTCATGGGCTTATGTGCGAGTAAGCAATTGTTTGATTGACAATGGACTAACCCAGCAAGTCATTTTGGGTAGGGAAGAAAAACAAGGCTAAATGGATTTCAGTTTTACACCTGACTGCAGTAAAATGTGGAGACAATCCTCCATCAACATCACTTTGGTTTTTATTAGTGTCAGCTGTTGGTTTCTGGAAAATGTCGATGTCTGAACTGGAATTTAACGAGCACTTAAATTGAAATGTGAGGCTGCAGCTTACTTGTAGCGACACACTTCATAGACTTTATTGAGCCACTTCAAAATAAAGTTGTTGATAGAGAAGGGGTAACGTTGGCCATAAGGTGTTTCATTGGGATATTTGGGCAGCAAGGCGGATGCTGTGGCTTTGCTGTAGCTGTTCTGTCTGAAACATTTACATGACTGACTCCTTGTTTTCTCCTTATAAGTAGTGTATGGTCTGCAAAGTGTAGATATGTGTGACAGAGAATATTACCACTTTAAATCCACTCCAGACGAGAGGAAATGGGAAGACAGTGAACCCTGGTCTGCTTTAATGAAATAGACCCTAAATGATCTAATCCTTGTACATAAGAGCCAACCTTTGAACACCTTCTGTTTAAACGCTCCGAGGGTAGGAATGGACCTCTTTATTTTTTTCTACGAAACAAAGTTTAGAACAATAAATAACAACGGGAAACAAGATGTTCCTTTTTTAACAGAATCTCTAGGGGATCACGGGTCACCACGTGATCCACACCGTAACCTTCAACTAACTCACTTCTGTGAGATCTTAAAGGTTCAAAAGCACAAGGAGAGGCTAAGTTCAAACTTAGTCAAATAGAGCTTTGGTCACGGCTGACTCTGGAATGCAATGGCACGACGCCAACGCTTCCACCTAAGCATCTGTGTGAGTAAGTATAATGCTGTGTACTGGGGAAGTATGGATTGCTGCTTTCCTTCTTTTTTTTGCCTGAACTGAGCATGAGCAATGACACCTCCGTTATTTTTTATATATTTACCTACATACTCCGTACTCCTAAGGTGTAGTCTCTCCAGAGAGAAGTGTGGCTTGCACGATATTTTACAAAGGGCTCCGGTCTACACGTCTTTTGCGTAATCAGTTCCACAAATCCATAACCAGATCCAACGTATTTTGGACCAATCATGACACTATGTTAAGATATCGATTACAATTGCATGCCTCAGGTAAAGATTGGGTAGGCAATTTATACAAGAAGCATTTTTTTCATGTTAGTTGAAATTAGATGTGGACAGCAATCAATAAATCAAATGCTCTACATCTTTGGCTGTCGCAGGCCTGTAACAAGCTCATCCCATCACTTAATTCACTTAAAAAAAAAGCTGAATGAAATATTTTGTTGCCTTACTTGTCTGTCTTCCTACCTGCATGGCTACATGCGTGCACTCTGCCTGTGCACTCTCATTGTGCTGTACTCCAAGACTATGCAGACACAGCTGAAGATAGCAGCAAGCTTGTCTCGTGTTTACAGGAAGTTAAACTCTGGTGAGTTACTCCAACTTGCCTGACCTATTTGGGTCCACTCTGGATTTCTGGATCTGGTTACTTTTAACCGCTCGGCTACCTAAAGTACAGACATGTAGGCTGTGGCATTTATAAAATCAATCAAGCCCATATGAAAGGTGCAGCCACTATATAATGGAGGGAGTTAGGACCAAGAACATGGAGAGTGCTCGGGCACAATTAAACAAATAAGTTAGTGATCTAGTGGGAGGGAGAGAGAGCGTTGAAGTGAAGGGTTGTATTAAAGTTCCCTTTCTGGGCAATCATTATGCATGACATTTCAGTGATTTTTTTTATAATGGAGTCACACTTAGACAGATTCACTCGAAAACATTGAATTGTTGATTACAGTTTAAATTGCCAGAACGGTTGGGACAAGCTATTAGTTTAACCAACATTTCTCCATGTCTAGATTTAAATTCAACTTTGTGTACATAAGTGCTGGACACATTCCAGACATGTTTATATGGACAGAACAACCATAGGCCAAATGTCAGATTGGGATGGCAATGGAGACCGAATCCTTATGTTTTTCTTCTTGGTATTCTACAAACGATCAAATGAGTGTACTGTTTACACTAACAGCATGTAATACTAAATGAACCTTCAATTCTCAAAGTGAATTCCCTTCCAGTATTATATGAACCCCAAACATCCAGTGATGTACTAGGTTGAACTATACATCAAATGTTGCGTTTGCATGCATAACTTTAAAGTGCCCCTATTTACCAGCTGGTGTGATGTTGATTTACCATAACAAGCCATTTAAATACCCCACGTGTGATGTCACTCTAGATCTGGAAAAAGATTGCGAAGGTTAATCAACATAACACCTGGTGGTGAAATATGGCCCTTAAATAATGCACTTTGTGGACGTTCCTGCTCGAGCCAATGTGAACGCTGCCTAATGGCCAGGCATTATTTAGTTTAAACCAAAGACAAATAAAATAATTATATCATATATATATTAATTCCACTTACACTAAGCACACATACACACACACACATATATAAAGACAAATAAACGACATATATATATATGTATGTGTGTGTATATACAGTATA